>CM046440.1:9860403-10460403 GCA_025506505.1 Flaveria sonorensis | reverse complement strand
CAACTCCTTCTGCCCGATGTCACCCCAACATACAAGCGTTCTACACTTCCTACCGTATAGCATCTCATAAGGAGGCATACCAATACTGGCATGATGACTGTTGTCATATGAGAACTCGGCTAACGGTAAGTGTTCATCCCAACTTCCTCAAAAATTGATCACGCATGCCCGTATCATATCTTCCAGTGTATGGATCGTCCTCTCTGACTGTCCATCTATCTGAGGATGGTACGCCGTACTGATATGTAGCCTCATCCCCATCGCATCGTGGAATCTCTTCCAAAACTTCGATGTAAACTGAGTGTCACGGTCGGACACGATAGACACCGGCACACCATGACGAGCTACGATCTCCTTGATAAACAGATCCACCAACCTCTCAGATGAATACATCTCACGGATTGGCAAGAAATGAGCGCTCTTTGTCAGACGGTCTACTATCACCCATATGGCATCATACCCTCTTGCCGTACGCGGCAACTACGTAATGAAGTCCATGGTGATGTGCTCCTATTTCCACTCGGGTATATCTAAGGGTTGGATCTTCCTGTATGGCTTCTGATGCTCAGCCTTCACTTGCAGGAAAGTAAGGCACTTACTCACATACTCTGCCACATTGCGCTTCATTCCCGGCCACCGGTAATCTTTCTTCATGTCCTGATATATCTTTGTGGCACCGGGGTGAATCGAGTATCGAGTCTTATGAGCCTCATTCATGATCTTTCCTCGTAGATCCCCGTAACGAGGAATCCACATCCGCTCAAATCGGGTTCTAACACCGAGAGTATTCTCACCCAACTCTTCGACTAGGCCCTTCACCCTTTTGGAGTTGATTTGATCCTCTTTCAATGCCTCATCCTGAAATTTCTTGACCTGCTTCATCACGTCAGAGGTCATTACCAACTGATAAGCCTTTACCCGAATCGGCTCGGGTCTCTCTTTTAGGCTAAGGGCATCCGCCACTATGTTGGCCTTGCTCGGATGGTAGTGGATCTTATAATCATAATCTTTGATCAACTCTAACCATCTCCTTTGCCTCATATTGAGATCCTTTTGTTCGAAGAAGTACTTCAAGCTTTTGTGGTCAGTGAAGATAATGCACTTCGTCCCGTACAAGTAGTGCCTCCAAATCTTCAATGCAAAGACCACCGCCGCCAATTCCATATCATGGGTAGGATAATTAGCCTCATGGATTTTCAATTGTTAGGACGCATAGGCTATAACCCTCCCCCGTTACATTAACAAGCAACCCAACCCCGAATAAGAAGCGTCCGAATAGACCACTAAGTCTTCGTTCCCTTCGGGTAACATTAGGACAGAAGCTTGGGTCAATCTCGTCTTTAGCTCTTCAAAAGCATTCTCTTGTTCTAGACCCCATACAAACTTTACCTCCTTGCGGGTCAACTTGGTCAATGGTGAAGCTATCTTGGAAAAGTCTTGGATAAACCTTCTGTAATAGCCCGCCAAACCCAAGAAACTATGAATCTTGGATGGCGTCTTTGGAGACTTGCATTGCATCACCGCCTCAACTTTTGCTGGGTCCACCATGATCCCTTCCGGGTTGACCACATGACCCAGAAATTGAACCTCGCGCAGCCAGAATGCACACTTGGAGAACTTGGCATACAGCTTCTCCCTCCTAAGCGTCTCCAACACTTCCTGAATGTGACCGGTGTGTTCCTCTTCGCTCTTCGAATAAATCAGGATATCATCGATGAACAATCACTGATTTATCCAACATCGGCCGACACACTAGATTCATCAAATCCATAAAGGCAGCTGGCACTTTGGTTAAACCAAAGGACATAACAAGAAACTCGTAGTGTCCATAACACGTGCGAAAAGCTATTTTAGGAATATCCTGCTCCTTTACCTTCAACTGATGGTAGCCAGATCGGAGATCTATCCTCAAGAACCAACTGGCACCTTGGAGCTGATCGAACAAGTCATCAATCCTTGGTAACGGATACCAATTCTTCACAGTCAACTTGTTCAACTCTCGGTAGTCGATGCACATCCTCATGCTATCGACCTTTTTCTTCACAAACAAGACCGGAGCACCCCATGGAGAGATACTCGGTCGGATAAACCCCTTATCCAGCAACTCTTGCAACTGAGTCATCAACTCCTTCATCTCGGCCGGAGCTAGACGATACAGCGCCTTAGCAACAGGTTGGGCATCAGGTATCAGATCAATCTGGAACTCGATCTCACGGTCAGGTGGCACACCTGATAAGTCTTCCGGGAATACGTCAGGGAAGTCGCACACTACCGGCACGTCCGACAATCGTGGTACCGACACATCCACATCCTTCACATAGGCTAGATAGGCGCCACATCCACGCCTCATACACTTCTCAGCCACAACCATCGAAATTACCTTCGAAACCATAGTAACCCTATCGCCATAGATCGTCACTAAACTCCCATCCGACGTAGTCAATCGAATCATCTTCTTGCGACACATAATATTTGCCTCATAGGCTGCTAGCAAATCCATCCCTAGGACTACATCGAATTCGCCTAAGGGCATCACAAACAATCTAGCAGAGAACCTATGGCCTTCCAACTCTATGTCACAATCCTCTACCACATCAAAAATCCTGGTAGACTTACCAATAGCAGTTTCTACATCAAAGGGATCATCAATCTTTCTACTCCTAGCGGGCAACTTATCACAGAAGGTAGCCGAAATAAAACTCCTACTAGCACTGGAATCAAAAAGTACAAAGGCATAAGTCTGGTTAACTAGGAATGTACCTGACATAATATCGGGGTCCACTCTAGCCTCCTCCCGAGTCATAGTGAATGCCCTGACCTTCACCCTCTGCCCCTCCTTCTCAATCCCCTTCCTTGCCCCGGAGTTCTCGACCCTCGGCTTCTTGCAATCCCTGCTCATATGGCCATCTTCACCACAGTTATAACACTTTATAACCCCGCAATCTCTCGCCATATGCCCTTCCTTCCCACACTTGAAGCAGAGATTTGATCCCTACTTACATTCCCCCGCATGCTCCTTCCCACATTTCCTGCATGACTTCTCTCCCCCTGTTAGCGCCTTTTGATCATCCGCCCTCACCTTCTTACCACCAGCCCTAAAACCACCACCGTAGTTTCGCTTCCCATTCCCATTCTTGTCACCGACCAACTTCCTCTTCACATCCACCACCGTCACCACCTCCCGTTCGTCGTACAACCTCCCCGCCAGATCTACCGCCGACCTAAACGTACTCGGCTGGGCGGCGATCATGTGTCTGCGGATATCCACCGGCAGACCCTGGATGTACCTCTTAATACTTTATGACACAGGCATCACCTGATCTGGCACCAACCTTGCCATCTCATTAAACTTCATCGTGTACTGTTGGTGCATCATATTGCCCGCCTCCAACTGCAGGAACTCTCTCTCAACCTTATCGAGCTCCCTGTAAGGACAGAACTTCTCGATCACCAACTTCTTCAGCTCGCTCCATTTCATCCTCCCGATCACCTACTACCCCCGGCCTGGACAATATTATCCCACCAACACAAGGCCGAATCCACAAATGAGTGGCTAGCAAACTTCACCTTCTGATCCTCTTGGCACTCGCTGATATCAAGTACCACCTCCATCTCTCTCACCCAACGGTGAGCAGCCGCAGCACTCCCATTCCCATCAAAAGTCGGGGGCCTGCACCTTTGGAATGCCCCCATAGTGGCACCCCTTTGTTGTTTCCTGCACAGCCTTTACCTCCTCATCGTCACTGGAGACAACCATCTCAGTATCTGGTTGCTCCATCTCCCCAGAACCTCCACCATCGCCTCCTTGCCTCCTTCTTTTCATCCTCCCTCATAGCACGAATAACCTCGGTCATTACAGACGGCAGAATCATCTGCATGACCTGATGAACCTCTTCCACCACAGCCTCCTTCACTAAGGCCCTCAAGTTAGCGCTCTCATCACCTCCCTCATGGTGATGAACCTCGGGACTGCAGGGGCCGTCTCAGCAGTCCTAACCCCTTTCCTCGTTCCACATGTTCCAGTGCCACGTCTGCAACGCACTCCACCTCGGGAAGCCTTCGAAGATCTACCTCTAGCCATCTAAGAGTTATAAGATTCAAACACTAACACGATCATTCAAGGTAATAGCTCAGATCATGTCAAGTATAGTAAGTCCCTAATTACAGTGGCCAGTTGTGATTAGCCACTTACTTTACTCTTTCTTCTCCAAGCATTCCCTATCCTGACTACATCGGTATCCAAATCTACTAGGGGCACATAAACCACATAACACGCGCATATAATTCCATTTTATTATCTTACATAAAACATTTACATAAAACCTTTACCTGTAGTCATATAGCTACTAGGACTGGCATCTCTTTCCCTTTCGTGTCCCATTCTTAGTTTAAGTTTTAGGTTTTTAAAAATATTTTACCCAATTCTCTTAAACTTTGGCTCTGATACCAACTTGTAAGGCCCCATTCCCGGGACGCTTACAATTGAACCGTCATCGCATAAAATTTTTACAACACATCATTTGCAGCGGAATTAAACTTTTCATTAATAATTAAATTGTGACAAAACATCATGTTAATCATTTAAATCTCAAAAAATTGTATCATTACAAATATCGTTCTCCAAGAATGTGGATGCCAGACTTAAATCATTTCCGGCAGCTTATGCATCCATGCCTCTACCTCCTCAGCTTCAAATGATTACCTACCAACTATTATGCAAACAAAAAAGTCAGCGACGCTGAGTGAGTTATAGTTTACAAATAAAATACTTTACTTTTCATTAAAACATAACCTTTACTTTCATTCATGATCACACATCGTATGTACATCTTGATAATACTTATTATTATCTTATCATCATCATTCATCATCGTTCATTTCGTACGTTTGGAACTTTCATTAATATCTTTCACTTTCATCTAGATCCTGTCATATGATATGCCCCATCGTTGTGCACAAGACGACTTCAGTCTTGGGGTCAAGCGACAAGTATCCCGTTTCGTACATATTGGTCAATCTCAAGGATTGACCCCTGTGCGTATCCTCATGGGTTAGCTAAACCACACATAGTTGAGCTAACAACCCAATGGCTGTGAACCTCCATTCATTGCTTGCAAGACTTTCATTTATTCATTACGTTCCACTTTTCATTATCGTTATCTTTCATTTCATTACATAATACTTTACTTACATTCGTACATAGTCAAGTAAAGTTACATCATAAAACATATAGTTTTAAAATCGTTAAACATGAAAAGATAACACATCATACATAGCAGCATAACATACGAAACCCATAAGCAACAACAACTTTCTCATACGAGAACTCCCTTTGGCGCGAGAACCTCACTTAGGCAAGCCTTGCACATCACATCATCCTCATTCGCGCGAGAACCACCTGTCGTGCGAAAACATACATGTCACGCGAAAACTTCCCATCAACGAGAACAACCTATCACGCGAGAACATCTCTTCGTGCGAGAACTTCCTTTTTCGCGCGAGAACTTCCCAGATTCGAATTCCATAATGTATAACTGAACTGTTCGCGCGAAAACTTCTTACTTTACCCTCCCAGTCACAACTTATCGCGTCTAAGGCTGTTCTAACATGTAAACATCCTAAACATCATCAAACCAAGCATAAACAGGCATTTTAAAACGTTCCAATATGCATAATAGCCCCAAAACATAAAACTTGCGTAAAAAGGGAACTAGAAACTTACCTCTTGAAGTTCTAGGACAAACGCAACCTTCCCGGAGCCTTTGACAAACGAAAACTACATAACCACGTGTCATATATATCAATAATCCATTCTTAGTACATAACACGAGTTACTACACGAGTTACATACCTTAAACACTTGGATTCTTCACTTTCTCTCTCTACGCAGCCTATCTCTCTCTCTAGCAGTAGTACTTCTCGTGTGAACTAGAGTCTGGCTGGGTGTTCTTAGCTATTTATACCTAGTAACACTTTTTCTCAAGATGAACTTCTCGCGCGACAGCCTCCTTTCGCGCGAGAACTTCTACATGCCTTCTTTTTCTCAAGATTTTCGGGCGTTACAACTATAATTGTCACACCCCGTTGACCGAGACTGGCTGTGATCGACTGATATCAACATAATGCAGCGGAATAGTAAACATTACTTAAATAATTCGCATCCAATCATCCATTGTCTACGTGACATCCATAATAATACAAACACTAGTTAAATATTGTCTAATCCAAATGCGTAAGTTTAAGTAAATTGTCTCAAATGTTAAGAATTAGATAGGGTGATGGCTAAACTCCATATGTCTGACTAGGTCAACTCCTATCCATGATCACTTGATTTAAATCATTCTTCTCCTAAAATACACACCCAAAATACGTCAACATAATGTTGGTGAGCTCATAAGTTTAAGACACATGACATAATACAATTCATAAATAAGTTAACAATAGTATTGGTGCACAAAAGAACGTATCACAATCAAACTTGGACTCAGGTGACCATCTCGAGTGCTAGAACATCCCCTAACCCATATCCCTTATTGTCATGGGCTTAAGCATGCCCTACTAAGCACGGATAATCTGTACCAACTTGTGACGCAACAATTATTGAATCTCAATGGGGGGTTTCCCTGTCCTAAGGGCCCATTGTGTGCGGGGGATTCCCCAAATAGTACTATCCACAAATTACGCGGCTCCCTATGAATTTAATATTTGTGCTAACGTTCGGGGACAAGAGCAGAAATTTTTGCACCATAAAAATGATTTTAAAGAGTGTGTATTCCACGCCAAAATAATTAAGTAAAAAAGGGGTTATGAGACTCACCTTAGCTTGTTCTTGAAGTAAGTGTTAGTGGTCTAGAGAGCTACCGACTGGCAAGGTTCCTAGGTTCATTTTATAAGCATTAGTTTTATTTCAATCAGTTATCTAAGCCCAACCTTTAGTTTAGGTTTATCTTATGTGATTTGATGATTTACATTACGTGTGAGTAATTTGGTTCAAATCTTGAACTTATGAAGTCTTGATTTTGTTTTTGACTATGTTTGGGTTATTATATCATGAATTTAGATTATAATAGTGTTTATAAGTAATATTTGGTTCCAAAACAGTAAGATTTAATTAGTTAGCAAGATTGGTCCCTCAACTTTACTAAATTGACACTTTTAACCCTAATGTTTGGAATTTTTCACTTAATTATTTATGATGAATTTTATTGTTTTAAATGGATTAAGCTACTATATTATGTTAGTTTTTATGCCATAGGTCTTTCTTAACGGTTTCAAGAGTTTGTTTTTTGGTTTAGGCGTTTAATGGAGATATATTTAGAGGTTTCTTACTTGATATCGTCGAGTGGTCCATATGATTATTATATTTTAGTTATAAATTATCTGGGCATTATTTAGCTTTTGGAGTGTTATAATTATGGCCATAAGGTTGGTGTGTTGGTTATTTTATATTTAAACCTGAAGCGGGTCGCGTTTCGGGTGCGTTATATAATGTATTTTTAGGTTTATTGATTTTATTAACTATTAAGTTGATCTCTAGGCTTGGGGGTCATAATTTACTGGAAAATATTAGGTTTTTTAGTTTAAATATTTTTATAAATTTGTTTATTGTTTTTCTTCCTAGAGTGACGTTAGTTAACTTATATTAACGGTAAACTTTGTAATAATCCCTAGAAAATTCCATAATTGCTAATATTTGGTTTTTAACTTATTTTTATCATTATTAGGCCATTAGCTACTGGATTTAATGTCTTAAGTTGTTTTTGTCGGTTATAGTATTTTAACGCTTGAGGTTTGGTTTTTAACGGGTTTTTGGGTTCGGGTTCACTTTGGTCATATTTTAGTCACATACTACTTTAATATACTTAGAATAACTTTTAGGTTCTGTATTTTTTATGGTTTTAGCTTAAGAACTCGTTTTTATAGATTTTTACTATTTTAGCAAGAATAACATTTATATTTTTGTTTGTCAAGCAAATAAACTCTATAAATTATGAAATTTAATTTCTAGGAATTTCTTATCATTAAAATTCTACTAAAATTTTGTATATTCATATTTTATGCATATTTGGGATTTCCGTTATATCTACCAGTTAGTTGTGTTAAGTGTATGTTAAGTCTTGGTTTTGGATTACTAAACATTTTAGTCTGATTTTTCTCTTCCCAAATATTTTCATATCATAAATAACTTTCAAATAACTCCATAATTTCAGTAAGTTAGATGTCTAATCTATTTCTTTTATTTGTCTCAAAATCACATATTTTTAAGTTTTTGTATTAATTATAAAGTGTGAAATACATAAGCTTAGATTATGAAACTTAATTTTTAACTTAATATAGTCCCTATTAACTTCTACAAATATTTAGATTAAATTTTTTGGACTTAGATATTATACTTTTGTATTTTGTGAAAACCCGGGTTTTCGGGTGAGCTATAGTTACCAAAACCGTGCTTGTGTTCAAAGAGGGCTTTAAGAAAGCTTGTGTATCTTTTAGTTAATGGAAAACCAAGTGTTTTAAAGTTTCATATGGATTTGGGGGTGGCATGGGGTTGGTTGTGTCACTAATGTGACGAAGAACGATATTTCGCGCGTTTTTGAGTAGTAACGGGTTACCTTAACGTGCAAGGGGGTTGAGGTGAGTGTATTGGCTGCCAAATTAGCTTGGAATTATGGAAGAAGGCTTCCCAAAGTATTAGATTAGTTCAGGTCATAGAGCAAAAGAAATAAAAGATAGAAACTTGATGTAGGGAGGGTGTGACCTCGTAGTATTACCTTGGTTCAAAAAGGTTGATGGCTATGCTCTTTGTGGTCGATTAGTGCTTCCAAGGGTCCTAAAATTTGTTTTTCTTTGAATGAGAGAGATCAAAAAGGTGAGTAGAACAAGTGGAGAGAGCGTTTGAGGGATTTGGAGAATGTGTATTAGTAAAATGAGAGATGTGGTTGATGGTTTTCGGCCTAGAGGGGTAGGCTGGTGGGGTTGGGATTCTAAAATCTTGGTTTAATCAAGATTTGGTTAGATTTGGTAAAGATTTTTAGATACACAAGCAAGTTTCTAAGATCATATTTAGTCTAGAGGTCGTGGTATTGGGTGGTTTGGGTAGTGAGTTAACTAGACATAATTTGTTTTAAAAAAAATGGATGTGTAGGTTAGTGTATGTATGTGTGACGTGGTATATATATGTATGTATATATACCAATGTGTGTGGGTGATTGTATACGTACATATGCATGTATATGTAAATATATATATTTTGAAATGTTTTATCATGTGTGGGTGTGTGTGTTATTTTATAAATCATATGTGTGTGTGTGTGTGTATATATATATGCATTCGGATGTTCATGTATGTAGGTATATATATAAAGTGTATGTATCGAAATGTACATATATATATGTTATGTATGTATGTCGTGAGCATGCATGTCTGTATGCATATTATGAGTGAAACAAATACTTTTATTACATATTATTAGGTGGAATGTTATTTTTAATTTCTTTTATTAGGGTGTAAGTATTAGGTGGACTTATTGTTTAGTTTTATAGAAGTTCTTATCATTATTTTTGTAAAGTTTATTTCTTACAAGAGCTTTTATATTTTTAATTACATTTGAGGCCTTATTAAATATAAAATTTTATTTATTATTAGATATTTGGTTTTGGTATTTCATGTAATTGGGTTCATACATTTTCTTTCAAATAATGTTCGATTTATGGTTGCGTTTAATTTGATTTCTTATTGTGCTAAATCTAGAGTGCTAAGCAATAACGTCCATCTATAATCATCTATTGTTTAAAAGTCTAATAGACAAATAATTCTGCTAAGGCACCGAACCTAAGGTCCACTAGTGTCGGTAGATCACGAACATTATCATAGCGTAGCCCATTGGCCCATTAGGGTTTTGTGGGTCAAGCCCGTTTAGCATTGTGGCCCAACGGCCAGTTTAAGGGTTGATGGGCCCAAGCCCATTATGGGGTGTGTGTATCTATGGTTTAGAGTTCAATCTTGCTGGGCCCATTTCATGGGCCTCTAATGTGATCATGGTGTGACCCGTTAAATTTTTTTTTAAAAAAATTATGGACCCAAAAATCAGGATTGTCACAATAATCTCCATAAGTTTTTGCCACGTGTTTAGAAGCTATATACATAAGTTTTGAAATTATAACTTAAATTAAGCCACTTGAGATGATCAAGTATTGGGGCTATTATTCAAGATACCATGGTTCACAACTTCATGCTCTAACTACAACTAGAAATTATGCCTACATGAGATGACATGTTTATTTGCCAAAACTTTTAAATTACAAAAGAAGAAAATTCGATATACGTTCCTATAATCTCACTAGATTACATATTTGGTCCCTAAATTTTATAAACTACACCACTATTTCAAACTCTTTTGTGGGTGTTGCAAGTTTGATCCTTAACATTAAATTTTGTTAGTTTTTAATTTTTTAAATCTAGGGATCAAACATGCAACGTGCACATGGACTAACTTTTTAATCTTTTAAATCGAGGACGAAACATTCAATTTTTGTCATACCTTACGGACCATTTATGCAATTTTCTAAGGATTAACATGACTCCCGTTTCCCGACTGTCCTTCTCGTTGATACACTCAAGAGTTTTTTTTTTATACTTGTGTAATGTTGTTCGCCATATCCCCTCCCACCTTGTTTGCTTATCCACGTTCCCAAATATATTCTATCTAGATTATCTTATCTTTGAACAACATGATCATTTTTCCTTCAAATAACCCCATCTAGTGTTGTGTTTAACTTTATTTATCCCAACCAAAAGCTTCCTTTTTATAGCAATATCTACCACCAACAATTGATGCTAAATCACTAAAGTCTCTTCAAAGTATGATATTGCTTTCCAACCAATGACTACTATCTCCTCATCATGTTAATAAATAATCAATCAGCGTATTTCGTTCTCCAATGCTAAACATGATTAAACGGGGAGTCTCTCTTACAAATAAAACTATATAATGTTTTTATTCATTTTGCTCCTTCATCACCTTACTCTTCACCCTTATTTTCATCATCAAAGTGGGAAATGAAAACAATCAACACTAAAGGAGGAGATGACGTTATGTGGCCAACATGAAGCTCAAGGGAATGAGACCGGTAAAAAAAAAAAATTCAAATTCTAAATATTTTCACCTTAGCCAAATAGTGTGCTAAGAATGTGTCGAAGAGTGTGGAGAGTGAGACGGACCTTATAATCTCTTTTTACAAACGTAAATGTGAGATAATACTGGAAGGTGTAATTAAATCCAACCAAACCCAAACTCAACTAAGTTTAAACAAACTCGTCTAAGACCAACCCCTGCTCATTTACCCTAGATAATACACATCTTTATCCTCTCCTTCTTAATATTTATGGACATCAATTAAAATCAATATATATAATTATTAAGTTTCTTCAAATTAATTATTTGACTTATGTTTGGATTAATTTAATAAAGAATAGTATTAACAAAAGAAAAGTTGATGGTCGTTATCACCAAATTGTTTATCTAGAAAATAATAATATTCTCAAAATTGGATGTGGCCCTGCCCATTGCAATTGTCAATTTTAGGGAATGAAAACACCATCGTTCAATTCCTTCACGATCTTTCCTCGAAGTTAACATTGCACCCTTGTGTCATTGTCTCACTTTCATCTCTCGAAGACCGTACAATAAACCCATCAATATGAATGGTTTTACCCAAAAATGGTTTCTTTCATCATCTATCCAACAGTGATCTTCCCAACACACACAAAAAGAAGCATCTTTTCAAGCTTTATCTTCATCAACACCTGCAATTTCACCCGATTGCTACTAATTCAGTGTCAATAATCCCTAAACAATGGACAACAAACAAGGGTTGTCGCAGAATCTTGAAAGAGAGAGGCTGATTTCATCTGCATTAGGAGAACCCGACTGTTTGCATCATCATGATGATGGTGGTGTTGAGATGGCATCTGGGTGTGGTTGTTGCAGTTCAATTCGTAAGAAATTTGAGGGTTTATGGAGATTTTTACAAGGGGTGGTGATTGAGGCTTATAAGATGGGTCGATCGGACCCTAGAAAAGTTGTGTTCTCTGCAAAATTGGGATTAGCGTTGGCTTTGATTTCGTTGTTGATCTTTTGGAAAGAGCCTTTTCCTGATATCAGTGAACACTATGTTTGGGCTATACTTACTGTTGTGGTTGTCTTTGAATTCAGTATAGGTAAATGTTACTTTCTTGATCTTTTTCATGTTAGTCTGATGCACCCTGTTCAATTTCATGTTTATTTTCAGTTGATTTGGGTTTGAATTTGAATATTTAGGTTAACCTAGTGATTTTTTAAATGAGAGGTTGATATGAATTTGGTACCCTTTATCCATATCATGTTGCTTGTTTGGGGTTTCACTTTTGAGTGGTATGTTCAGTTTTCTGAACAAGAAATCAGTGGTTTCTAAACATGGAAATTTGATATGAATTTGTTGACAAAAGGGTTGGTTTTTGAAAGTGATTGTGATATTAAACAATCAGATGTATTAATAATATCTGTGGTGGGGATGTTTTTGGGATGTATGAATTGCATATGACTTTTGATGCTTGAATTTTATATGTTAATTTGGTCAACTCTTAAGATTTTTTCAAGAGATTAAATAAAGGGTATAAAAGTAATTTCACTTTGTGTTTTGATAATTGATTTTGTTGCAGCTAGTATCAAAAGCTGTATATTTGACCTCTTAATAAGCAGAAGCAAGTTACTCAAGCTTAGTTAATCACTTCTCAAAAGGACATCCAAACTTTTTTCCCATTTTATGATGATAGTTATTATAGTTTCAAGCTTTTTTTTTGTAAATCTAATGGCTTCCAAAATGAAGATAAATTGCTGGAAATGTGTATGTTTGCATGTCATATAGGGTGGTCGGGTAGAAGATGGATGGCCTGTTATACCCCATTCATGTGCCTCAATTTGGCATTTAACCACAAAAGATTCATTTTGGGATGTTCCTTGTTAATGCATATTCTTTCATTTAATTTGAATCATGTTAATTATTGTGTTCTTCAAACACAAAACCTGTAGGTGTTTCATGTCTTCTTGTTTCTTTGTATTTTAATCATTTCTTGACATAGTCTACTTTCCTTGTTTCCATTTCGGGGTGTTTGGATGTTTGCTTAAATTCGAGTAACAACTATCAGTTTTGGAAAAACTATGCAAGATCGATATCATTTATTAAAATTCATGTATATCTATCTGATTTTTATCTGATTCTTCTAGTCATAATAATCACTTGATTGGTTACTTTATTATGCAGGAGCAACCTTTAGCAAAGGATTTAACCGTGCACTGGGAACTTTGTCGGCTGGTGGACTTGCTCTTGCCATGGCTGAGTTTGCTCACTTCTGTGAGCAAGCTGGCGAGCCATGGGATGAAGTTGTTATTGTTGTCAGCATATTTACCATAGGTAACTGCCATCATCCCGTGATATTGTGCAGATTTCGTAACTTAAACAGTCAGGGTCTCTTCGCATTGGCCTAAAACAGTTCTGTCCAAAATTTTATTTTTAATTGGATAGTTAAGTGTGCCAATATGATTTTAAAAATTATATTATTTCAATAGTAGTTCCGTATTTTGAATAAAATGATTAGGAAGTTTTGGGCATTATTAATACACTTTGGTGTTGTTTAACCCATTTATCAATTTACATTCAAGCAAGCTTTTTTGCTAGTTAGTGATAAAACATAAACGGGTCTAAATTACCACCTCTTGATATGATGATAACTATATATCTTTCTTAATATCACGCGTCTTTTGTAGGATCAGTTGCAACTTATGCAAAACTGTACCCCACATGGAAGGCCTATGAATATGGATTCAGAGTGTTCACGTTGACTTATTGTTACATAATGGCGTCTGGGTATCGCACAAATGTGTTTATAGACACTGCTGTAAGTCGATTTTTGCTAATTGCATTGGGTGCTGGTGTCAGTCTGCTTGTGAATGTTGGCATCTATCCAATCTGGGCTGGTGAAGATTTACATAATTTGGTAGTTAAGAATTTCTATGGCGTTGCCACCTCCCTCGAAGGTTTAATACATTGATATTTGCTCTTTATCTTCATTTTATTCAAGAGTCGTTCTTTTGAGGTCTAACATATGAAATTTCAGATTCAACGTTCGTATGGATTTCGTTACAATTTCAAACGTTTTGTTTTTGATTTCTAATCTTTAACTAAAGTCTAAGTGTATGTATTTAAGAATTTTTATTTTGCTGGAAATACAAAGAATGCGTATGAAATTGAAGTTTAAAAGTATTTCTTTTGACTTCAAAAGTTAAAGCATACATCTTTGTTCTGAGAAAATTGATTTGTTAAATTTTCCGTCTTGGCTTTTCTTTCAGGTTGTATAAATCAATATCTTGATTGTGTTGAATATAAAAGAATTCCTTCAAAAATCCTTACTTACCAAGCTCATGAAGATCGGCTTTATAGTGGGTACAGAGCGGCTGTGGAATCTACAAGTCAAGAGGATGCATTGGTATCTTACAGTTTTAATCTTATTCCTACAAAATCATATGTTTCTTGTTAGTAATATATCATCCATGATTTTTCTGTTGATTCTAAGTTAAGTTTTGATTAAAGAAACCAAAGAATTCAAAACTATGAACTATTTTGAACTTAAAAAGTAAATTGTTTGACCTTGAAGAGTCATAACATGTGGTTTTGTGTTTGATGTATTCAGTTGGGCTTTGCTATCTGGGAACCACCCCATGGTGCTTACAAGATGAAAGAGTATCCTTGGAGAAGCTTTGTGAAACTTAGTGGCGCTCTAAGGCATTGCTCTTTTATGGTCATGGCGTTGCATGGGTGCATACTCTCCGAAATACAGGTATTTATGTGACAATGATCAACAACCTATACTAAACTATACTAAAAGTTGGATCATTATTTAAAAAACTGTTTGTAACCGTACTATATGTATCAATTATTTATGGATTTAAAAGAATGAAAAAAAGAAAATGTTGCCACGTCAATCCGATACGTCCTGTATTTACCCACCTTAACCCTTATACCCTATAGTTTCGACCTTAGACTTGTCATCTTCTTAAGTCATGGTACTAATAATAGCATGGACTGATGGACATAATTGTTTGTAGAGGTCAAAAGTTTGACCAGCTTACCTGTTAATGGGTCAGCATGAGTGTCTTTTATTTCAAACTTGTTAAATGGGTCAAATAAGAAATTATGCTAAAAGGGTATTGGTTCAAATGGGACGTTCAAAGTCTATTATTAATGCATACATGCCTCCCAAACCGTTTTATTCACGATATAGATTCCCATTATAATAGTTTTGTATTTTCTAATAATTAACACTTATTTATTTATAGTAATATTCAATAGTGAACAAAAAAGCATTCACGCCTGCTTGTTTTGACACATACTTAACAGTGACCTGATTTAACTGAATCCCATGGTGACCCATTTCCCAACCATCCCAACATGCTCATCATAACATCTCTAATCAAGAAGCAATCGACTCTTACACATATCATCTCTTAATAGACTATAATTATAGGCTATTGCACACATTTTTCATTTATTGTTGCATGAATGATGGTATATCATCCTAAACCTTCCTTCTGTAACTAATCTTATCGACAATTAGGATATACATCATTAATTATTCAAAATTATTGTTGTTACTGGAGGTGGATATTTTGACCCATCACTTATGAATGGGTCGATTTTGTTTGTTTTTCTTAGATGATAAAACAAGTCAAAGAAGTTCCCAAAATCTTTTTTATCCTTGAGTTATGTTCAGTTTTACTCCTTTAGGTTTGACAAAAATAACTATTTTTCTGCAAAAGGTTAAAATCATCAATTTACCTCCTAAAGTTTTATAAGTTGTTTAAATTTTTGTCCAAAAGTTTCATCATTGTTTCAACTTGAATCCATGATAATAAAACTTTTTTATTGAAATTGAAACAACTTATAAAACTTTTGGAGGTAAATTGATGTTTTTAATCTTTTGGATGAAAATGGTTACTTTTGTCAAACCTTAGAGAGCAAAATTGAAATTAACTCTTTATCCTTTTAATGCATCCAACCTCCTAAATGGTTAGATTCATTGACAATTAGCGCTTGAATTACTTTTAGAAGACTTCAGATTGGTTGACCCGTGCATAAAAACAAGGATTGTTTACCATGTTTAATTATGCACTGCGCAGGCTCCTGCAGATAGAAGACGGGTTTTCCAAGACGAACTTCAAAGGGTAGGCACAGCTGGTGCTAAAGTGTTACGTGAACTCGGTAACAAAGTCAAGAAAATGGAAAAATTAGGGTCATCAAACATACTTGATGAAGTTCTCAAAGCAGCTGAAGACTTGCAAAAAAAGGTTGACCAAAAGTCATACCTTCTTGTTGACTCAAACAGTTGGGAAATCGGGAAACCACCAGTCGAGGTTCACGATCCACAAGACTTCCTAAAGATGGAAGACCCATATGCATACCACGGATACCACTCGTATAGTGAAACAGTACTTGATCTTGGAAAGTCAAAGAGTCGTGAAAGTGAAAGTAAGAATTTACCCTTTGAGGGTACAAATGGTCTACTACACAAGTCATTGACTCGACAATTCTCATATAAAAAACCTGAAAGAATGGTGATTCAAGATGAAGCCGATACTTACAAGAGTGCAAGCGTGCTTTCTTTGGTGACGTTTACATCTCTTTTGATCGAATTTGTCGCGAGGCTCGGGAATTTGGTTGTGGCGTTTGAAGAACTGAGTGAGATAGCCAAGTTTAAGGCTCCACCAGTTGAGGGAAAGATGGAAGAAGAGATTTGCGGAATGTGGACAAGGTTATGGAGATGTTTAAAGCCTAGAAATAGAAATGAGAATCTGTTAGTTTAGAAAACAAAAAGTTTTTTTTTTCCTTGTGCTGTGATGGTTTAGAGTTGAAACTCTGAATCAGATTTGGTGTTTCAGCCATGGAAAAAAATGTTTAATGGTTAACACTTAACGGTAGGGAATAATTAATGGCGATCTTTTTTTTCTATCTGTTATAAATATATATTATTGTGGTTATAAAACACGTAAAATAAATTAGGTTTCTTTCACAAGTTTTCGTCTCCTATATATAGCATACTGTATTGTATTATATTACACAACCAATCAATGAATAAACTTCTCTTTCTCTTTTTTTCTATTAAACTAGTTTTATAACATGTTATCAGCATAAAGTTCTAGAATTTAGTCTCCATGAACACGTAAGTTTTTATCGATGATCTGTCATCAAACTATCCCACAAGTAAGTTTTATTTTGATTCATTGGATTTATTGTTTATTAATCTTATATTACTTATTAGTATTGATTTCTTGGATGGCCGGTTAAAATTTTTTATTGTTATCGTTCAAAGGCCACTAAAGATATCATCATTAGTGATAGAATTTTCAAATATCATATTCAAGATCAAAATTGAAGTTTCAAATTAATAAAACTAGCGCGTTGCAGCGGCGGGGATTACTGGGGTCGCTCGTACTATATGAAATAGAAATGGCTAGTTGTGGTCACACATTGCAACATACTAAAATTGTTTCGATGGGCATGAGGGCCATAATAAAAGTATAAGTTGTTTTGACAAATTAAAAAGACATGAACAAAAGAAATTTGCAACTCAAAAAAATCCAGACTGACCTGATTTGCAGAAGCACTTGTTTACAAATAAAAAAAAACATAAATAAAAGAAGTTGGCAAGTGAAACAAACACAGCCTGATCCTTTTTGTAGAAAAAAAATAACCTTTCTGAGTATCGGCATCTGAGTAATATCGATGATTATTTGGCCTCCAGGTCAAGTCAAGGGGGTTGTTTTGCATCTTTCTCCTCCAAGGTTTTAACATCTTTAAATGCATCCAAGGTTTTAACATCTTTAAATGCATACAACTCGATCGCTGTAACCTACCATTAAAAAGAACTTTGTATTACTGAAACTAAATGAAAAAATTTCACCTATTCATCTGAACATCTTAGTCTTTTAGGTGAACATAGTAAAAAAGACAATAAACAACAATAATAGAAGTAGTAATCAGATCGAGAAAATTTCAACTTTAAACTGTTATAAAAAGGTACTGTTATCAAATTGTTTCGATGATTTGTCTTTAAAAACCGATTACTATCATTCACTTCTAAGATGTGTAAAGTAATTAAGAGCAAGAAGATGCGACGTCCAAGTGATGGTTTTAGTCTAATTTGTAAAAGCTTTAACGTTTGCTAAAGCAGTCCAAGTTAAAAGGGCAAAAAAATAAAGGCATATAGCCTGTTAATTGAATCTTAAACAAACCATTCTATACACTTAAAAAGATCAGTTCAATAACAGAAGCTTTCGGTTATGGGCTTAAACCAAAGCAAACCATGCACTCTATCAAGAAAACAAATTATTGCAGGAATTGAATTATAATTCAACATTAGTGTAATTGTAGATAAATCATGATCAAAACAATAACATAACTGCATCCTGTGTTATTGTCATCATAGTCAAGAAAACTGCTTTAAGCAGATAAAACTGAGTTAACAATAAACATTGTAATTAACTCATTAACAAACAATATATTAAAGAACGTTAACCTGTTAGGATTAGCAAAATCCATCACCAAACTAATAACCTCCTCGAGCAACATATGCTAAAGAAACAGCAGCTAAAATGGTGGTTGTAGATGAGACCAGTTTTGTTAATTCATTACTGGTCAATTAAAAAATGTTTGACTTATCAAGTTACCAGCAGGGCGGGAATTTTCAAAGAACTTGGATTACCATGCAACTTTCTGCCTTAAAAATTCTCACTTCATTCGAATGTACTTGCCACACAAGCCTTCACATCAAATAAATGTTACTGCAGTAAAAGAAAGAATGAATAAGATCATGGTTCAGGGAACGACCATGCCCGCATGATGTGAATGCTGGATCATCATGTTATTTTGTTTTTAATCGTACATTACATATATAAAATAAACAAATAATTAGCTTAAGCCTTATGATGCTTTTAGTTGTATTCAGTAGTAGCCATATTAATCTGAAGTGTTGGGAGAGAAGATTCATGGGGTTATTTGGTTGTAATATATAAAACTAATGATCTAATTCGTTTAGCTTCTTCATGAACCCTTTTGAAAAAAAAAGAATAAAAATGAATCAAAGTTTTAAAAAAATATATCAAAATGTTAAGGAGAGATCGTCAAGATGTAAACCACAGTTTTAACTTCCGTAAAAAAGAATGAAATTCATAAACATCTTTAAACTACGTCCACTAAAATTGGTCATTATTAAAGATTTGATAATCGTTTAAAAACACACGTCCAAACATCCCCTTAGAACAATGTTTACATCTTCCAAGCTAAGGTGGAAAGAAGTAAAGTTACTTGAGCGGTTGGAGCCCCAAAGATAGAAGGAGACAACTTCGTATGAGAATTGAAAATGGCACCATGAGCCAAGAGGGCTTGTGTAAGAGAAAGTGCCATCAATAACCCCAGGAAGCTACAAACCAGTAACACTAATGTATTGTCCAGCTGGCTGCAAAAGCAGAAGAGTAAATTATTAAATATGAATATGGCCAATTGGTCACTTTCAAGTGTTCCTATAACAAAAATATATCATGGGGGATGCCTAAAATTTAAGGCATTATGTTTATGCATTTATTCTTACAGTCCAACAAAAGCAACAGCCAGTTGGCAGGAACCTTAAAATCCTTATAGTCTTTTAGTGAATATTTTTATATGTGATTGCCCGAAAATTAAGCAAAAATGCGCGACTATCAAAGGTACTCTACATTTATATACTAATGACGTATAAGTTGATATAACAGGCATATAAGTCTAGAGGGAGCAAACTCTAAAGCAATTTTAAAAGTCAGAAATCTTAGTAAAGGGCATTTGTGCGTTGAAATGGAGTTGATAGGCATTGATGATTACCTTTCAATTTCAGCTATTTGGTAATAAAGTAATATGAACCGAATAATCACGGTGTATCAATCACAAACATTAACTTGTTAATGTCAATCGAACTGTGACGTAAATCTGAATCTCAAAAATCACTTGCAATGGGAAGGAGATGAGATTAACAGCCGAACATAACTTTACTATGATAATTTTTGCTACCCCATGAAGTTTAAGCATGGAATTAATCAAACTTTGAGTGGATCAAATCAAAAAGACAATCAATATCGTTTCTCAAATCCATAAAATACAAATGTTAAACAAATCAAACAAACTATGATTTTCTTGCACTATTCTATAGGATTCATTAAAATGCGACAGAGTAAGAGAAAAGAATAGTAAAACAATGTTATCACATATGTATTATAACAACAGAAATAATCAAACTCTTAGAGAATTACCTAAAGAGATATGAATACTGAATCACAACTAAAACTCAATTAGAAGAAATAAGTACAGCAAATTAACATAATTAAAATAAAGACAAATTAAAAGAAATAGAAATAAACCTTATACCTCTTCAATTTCTAGTTCTGAACTTTTAGATCGACAGTTTGAACCCTAGATTATCAAAATAAAAAGAACCCATGATTATCAAATGAAATTATATATATGCATTTCCCTTGCTATTCGAAGCCTTGGTTACCATGGCCTGATTAGGGTTGGTCTCTCACTAATAACATGTAGTACTATAAGTTCATCTTCAGCCTTCTATGGTAATAGCTTCACCTAATTACGGGTAGAGATTTCAATAGGTCTGACTGCTAAAGGTCTAGGCATGTACACTTGATGCCTCACCAGCTGACTTGGGTTTGTTTAGCTTCAAGAGTCACCCCATGTCTTTCCATGTCATCTTCCATGGTTTGAGTTCCTCTCGTATAAACCACCATTCATCCTGAGGATTCTTCTACCAAAGAAGCCTATTGTCTGGAAATTTCAACAGTTGCATCAGCAACTGATTTGTTAAGCTCTTCTGCAGCTTTTGAAAGCACTTTCATTAGTGGTGCTTCTTCTTTAGAAGATTCTTGGGAGAGACTTCAAGTCCTAGCACAAGCTCTCTCTTTGATATTTTTTTATCAGATCTTTTTCTTTTGAGAGAGAGCAAGGAAGAAGTGACGGACTTTCTCATTGCAGCCTTTCTTCTCTACCCAAGTTGAACCTTTTGGTTCATCCTCCTAATCACCTTTCATGATTCCATCTCCTTCTCTTTTGAACCATCATAGCCATACCTATCTAGAAGTCATTTAGTTTGAGATTAGCTTCACATAAAGGATCATATTGTTCGGTCCATTTGGAATAGAATGAGATTAGCATTAAGAAATATGTAACTTGATCAGCCAATCCCTGAATGATGTCTTCAGCTTCTTTGGGCTCATCTTCCCCATTTTTAGTAGCATTATCTGAGATTACAAATGACACTAAATGGGTAGAGGAAGACAAATCTAAAGGTTCTTGTGGTGCTGATGAGACTTGTAGGCTCAGGATGATGGACTGTTGAAGCTTAATAGTTTCTTGTAGGGACTCAACCTTAAGTTCAAGGTTTATTACTCTGGCTACGGATTGTTGAAGAGTTGTAAGTTATTGTTCCAATGAAGTAACTCTTGCAGCCTGGTCTTGTAGAGTCCTGAGTTAAGCTTCAAACTCAATGGCTTTATCAGTTAACGCTTTCGGTAGATAGTTCTCGAATTGTGGCTCTTTCAATATCAACTTGAAGCCTTGCATTCTCTGCTTGTAAAACAATTAATATTTGTGCAAGTTCAAGATTATGGGTCCTCAATTCCTGTATTTATGTCATACTTCCCTCATCCACAGTTGTGGAATCCTTGGGACTAGGTTAGGTCCTAGGCCGAGCCTCCGCACCCTCATCACTAAATGTGGTTTCTTGACGCCCTGAATTCCTTTACTCAAGAGATGACTCTAAACAGACATTCTCAAGGTGAGTTTTCATGGTTGAGGTTCTAGTTATGATGTCTTTGTCCTGTAGTAGTAAAGATAGCCTCTTCCACATTTACCCTTTCACCCCTCGGATCAATCTTTTCAAATTAAGGATGGGGGTAAGATGTTTGACCATGCAGATCAGTCTCCACTATCTAAAATGTATGGGATGGAGAAGATAATGGGTCATGATGAATAACAGCTATAGACATATGGATGGGAATGTAAGGAGTTATGTCTTATGGTCAGGGATGTGTGTCAAATCCTAACGAGACTTATTTCTCAGAAGTTGTCTCAATTATGGGGGTATCCCTTATTGGTTTCTTAATAGAGTGTTGGGACTCTAATTAAGGGATACCGGGGATGGTGTGAGTCTACTCAGAAGAAGGAAGATAAACCTTTTTCTTTAAGCCTTGTTTGGTGTGGCTGACACCTTTAGCTTGGCTGCGACCCAAGTTTCCAGCCTTGCCTTATTTGATAGAGGTGATTTGGGGGTCTGCATCTTCTCAGTAGAAGATGCAGGGGTTCGTTTCTTTGAGGATACTTTTATCTTTGAAGTGGAGGGTGTGGGATCAGTAGTGGAGGGTGTGGCCACACTGTCACCCTGAGGCTTAGTGACCTCAAGCATACATGTGAATAAGGGAGTGACTTTCTCTGAAAAATGATTTAGGAGTTGTCTTGAACTTTGAGAAATTACTTTGTTTAAAGTTTCTAAGGCATGTATACCTCCTTCAAGTTTAATTTGTTACTCAGTAATTCATTTAAAATTATTTAAATGAATATAGGGTACAATAAAAACTTCAATTTTTTAGTAGTAGTTACATTTTTACAAAGTTTTTGAAAGATGAAGTTTGAAAAGTTGTAACTCTGGTGTTTCATAAGTCCCTGGATAACCCCTACTAACCACCCAACTTATTGGACAAACAATGAAGAAAGATACGAAGGGTGATTATCCAATCATGATATACCATTTTTTGGAGAAGGTGGATGTTGGGAGTGGTCCTTCATATCCTATTTCCTTGAATTTAGCACTCACCACTTCTTTGTAAAAGGAAGATACACCATTTCGTCATTGAATTTGAGATGTTGATGAATCGATGAACAAGAGATGGTGATCTTCATTTCTTTTAATGCAGTGAGGACTTTGGTTCCATGTTCTCTTTGGATAGAAAATGTACCCCAAATTGCTTGATAGTGGTGCATAAATCACAGCATAAATCGAGATTGCAAACGTGTAGTTGTTACGGAGAAAGTTAAAAACAACTACATAGACCGAATCACCAATGGGTTCAAGTGGCGCGGCTATATTGTGATTTGGTTGGAATTCTAGGTTAAGAGCGGCTATTTAGAAAGATTTTGATGAAGTGTAGGGTTTTGAAAGGATTAGTGTTTTTATGAAGTTTTTGCTTTTGAGTGAGTGTAGAAGATGGCAATGGTGGGAAGAAGTACAAATTTACAGTTTGTGGATAATAAATAATAGTATTATTTTAATAATTTTACCACTTTAGCTGTAAATCCAATGGCTTGTGATGATGAAACAGTCTTTTTAGGCAACTACAATGGGGCCACTACGTATCGGTAGATAAAAATGGGTCCTACTAGGTCTTTTTTTAAAAGACATATGTCGAAGCCTCCTTATCTACTGAGTTGCTAAAATCGGTAGATACCTAGTTTTACCCAATTTTGTTACCAAAAAAGCATTTTTCCATAATTTTTATCAGATTTCATTATGTAAATCATTTAATTATTCAAAGTTCAACCACCCAATAGTAGATACAAGATATTTAAACCTTGTTTCATCAAATGCCTTTGTGAAAAGATCTGTATATTGTTCATTTGTATAAACCTTAATTAATTTAATGATTTTCTTTTATTCACAATCTCTGATGAAATGATACCAGATATCGATGTGTTTTGTCTTTCAATGCTGAACTAGATTGTTGGTGATTGAGATGTCACTGTTGTTGGCAATGTGAATTCGAGTATTCATGAAGGTTTCCCCATAATCTTTAAGTTGAGTATCAATCCATAGCACCTGAGCATAACAATTAGATGTAGCAATGTACTCTGCTTCAACAGTTGGTATAGACACACAAGTTTGCTTCTTGCATTGCTATGAAACCAATATTCCCCCTAGAAATTGACATCCTCCTAAGGTGGACATCTTGTTGATGTTGCATCATCCATACTCACTATCTATATATCTATAGAGATTGAAGTCAGCACTCTTAGGGTACCATGATCCTAACTTAGGTTGCCCTTTAAGATACTTCAAAATTCTCTTGGCAGTAATCATGTCTAACACTTTTGGAGTAACTTGGAGTCTAGAGCACAAGCATGTGGCAAACATAATATCTGGTCTGCTTGCTGTGAGGTACATGAGAGATCCTATAATGACTTTATATTGCTGCTGATAAACTATTTCCCCTTCATGATCAGGAGTTAAGGAACAAGTTTTAGACATAGGGGTTTTGGCAGCTTTTGCATCAGTAGCTTGAAATCTTACTAAGATGTCTTGAATATACTTATATTAATTTATGAAGATTCTATCAGGTGCTTGTTTCACTTGTAGTCCCAAGAAGAAGGTGAGTTCTCTCATTGAACCCATCTCAAACTTGGACTTCATGAGACTCTCAAAGTTTGTACACAATCTCTCATTTGTTGAACCAAAAATAATATCATCCACATATACTTGTGTTAAAATGATATCCAAATCAACTTTTTTGATGAAAAGAGTTTTGTCTATGGATCCTCTGGTGTATCCATTTCTCAGAAGAAAGGTAGAGAGTATATCATATCATTTCCTAGGAGCCTGGTGAACCCCATAGAGAGATTTATCAAGTTTGTAGACATAATCTAGATACTTAGGATTTTTAAACCCAGGTGGTTGGCACACATAAGCTTCTTTATCTATCTTCCCATAGAGAAATGTAATCTTGACATCCATTTGAAGCACCTTGAAGTCTTTTGAGGTAGTAAAAGTAACAAAAATTCTGAGTGCTCGAAGTCTTGCAACAAGGACAAAGACTTCATCATAGTCGATCCCTTCTTCTTGTATGTACCCTTGTAACATAATTCTTGCTTTGTTCTTAATAAAAATTCCTTCATCATCCTTCTTGTTTATGAACACCCATCTGGTTTCTATTGCAGTCTTTCCTTTAGGAAGTGGATATAGTTTCTAGACCTTCTGTAGTCTTTAGAACATGCCACACTTGGCCCATTTTCTAGATATTTCTAGTACCAGAATGATTATGAGACTTCTCATCTGATGAGTAATCGTGAACAAGTGATAGTTGGTCTACATCATTTATGGTACTAGCATCTGCTTCTTTTGAATGTGGCTGGATTGGATCAGTAGTTGATCTGTTGACTCTAATACCATGAGGTAGATCAACCCTGTAGTCTTCAGTACTTGTGACTTGTATGTCTGCTGATTTGTTAAGTGAGTCTCCTAAAATATTCTCAAGAAAATGGTTAAAAGCATTTGTGAATCTATTTAGATCAAACATCCAATTTAGGGGTGTTTCCTGAGGAATTTTCATTAAATATGACATTTTCAAATTCCTGAATAGTGTGATCAACTTTGTTGTACACTCTTTAAGGTTTAGCTTGTGATGAGTATCCTACAAAGAACCCATCTACTAAATTCTCAGCAAATTTGGATAAGTGATCTTTATTATTTAGTAAAGTGCATGGATACCCAAAAGGTCTTAAGAACCCTATGAATGGTCTTATTTTATGCAATAATTCATAATAGGTTTTCCCATGTATCTTAACTGTCAACACCCTGTTTTGAACATCGCATGCAGTGTTGACTGTTTCAGCCTAGAATGTTATTGGAAGTTTTAAATCAGACAAAGCGGTCCTTGCGGACTCAATAAGTGTCCTATTTCTTCTCTTTGTAACTCTGTTTTGCTGAGAAGTTTTAGGAGAATATTTTCTAGTAATACTTTTGAATTTATAAAAAGAATCAAGAGTGTGACTTTTAAATTTTGTTTCCTGATCACACCTGATATTATTAATCTTTTGATCAATTTGGTTCTTAATTTTAATAACAAATGATTTTATAATATTAGTAGTTTTATCTTTAGTTTCTAAAAAAGAAAACCCAAGTGAATCTTGTAATATCATCTATTATTACCAAGCAATATGATTTTCTTCCCAAAATTCTTTACACCTATTTGACCAAACAAATCCATGTGCAGCATATGTAAAGGATTTGTGACAGAATTCAACCCTTTGGACTTATGAGAAGTTCTATATTGCTTTCCCTTTTAACAAGCAACATAGTGATCAACACATGAAAACTCTTTGTTCGATAATCTAGTGACTAACCCATTTCAAACTAGTTTATTCATGTTTTTTTAGATTTACATGTGCTAGTCTTCTATGCCAAATGGAGGATTCATTTGTTGAAGCTTTGAAAATGAAACATGATACATTTCCCGAAGGTGATGCATTCTGTATGTTGAGCATGTATGTATTGTCTTTCCAGAGAGCTCTTAAAAGTATTTTATCATTGGGTATAATAAAGCCAGGAGATAAAACAATTTATTCATGCTCAGTGAAAAAAGTGTTATGTTTTTGTTCATATAACTAAGATACACTCAACAAATTATAGTTCAACTCTTTCACATAATTCACCTTGTCAAAGCTTACTTTACTATTGCTGATTGTCCCTCTACCAGTAATGTATTCTCCTCTTGTATCACTTCCAAAGGCAATAGACCCAGCATCATATGGTTTAAGATTCAGTAGACATGATCTGTTACCTGTCATGTGTAGAGAGCACCACTATCCACAATCCACAAGTTATCTTTGTTCTGTGGATGTTCTAGCACATGAATGAGTTGGTTAGTGATGAATGGGGACCCAAGCCTGTCTAGTCTTGGGTCATCTAGATTTTAGAAAAAATTCATTAGTTTTTAATGCTGAAAGTTTGATTTCATGTTTTCGTTCATCTAAGGTTTTGTCAGGTTTGGTGGATATCTTTGTTGTCCAACTTTTCTTGTTTGCTTTGGACTTGCTGGACTCTTTGAGATTTTCTCTGCTTTGATAACATGCGAACTCTTTGAGATTCTTCTTTGAGTTTACATTTGCCGATTTGTTCGGCAAACTTTTCAGAAGTGCCGAATTTTTCTTGACATCAGCAATTGTAAATCATTTTGATGGCTTGTTAGTAGCTGTAGATCCTTCTGAGGATATGAAATGATTGTTGAAGTGAGCTAAGAGATTGAAAGGACAGTCTTTTGTAAAATGACCGTCTTCCCCACATACTAAGTGTAAGAGTTTATCTTAAAAACTGATGCTAACCAAAGATCTCTCAGCATGCACTGAAGTACAAGGAAGTTACTTTGGAAGATTTGACCATGCACAAAGAAAAATAACCAAGTGTCAAATCTTCCGAAGCCAAAGACAGACATCTTTCGAAGGCAAAATTGAAGTCTTTCGAAGCTTAAAGACAAAGTTCCCCAAATCTTGAAGACTAAACTCTTCTGAAGACAGAGCAGACATGTGTTTTTGACATACTTTTGACAAAAGCTGAATACATTTCCGCTACCAGCTCTGAATACTCACCAACTGTAACATCCGACCCATTTGGTAATGAAACCTCAACCCGAACCAATTTTGATTTCTTTATGCAATGGAAAATTTTATAATTAAATCATTATATATATTTTGATGATTCAAAAACTGTAAATGTGTTAGTTAATCGAAACTATAAATTGTATTATTCAATTTTCATTTATTAAAACATATAAATGAATTTATAATAATTTTATGATTTATAACATAAATTATTTATAAATTCATGAAGTTTAATTTTATTTATGAGATTTTATCTATTCAATTAAAATAAATAATTCAATTAAAAAGATTTTATAAGATTTATAAATTATTAGTTCAATTTAAACAATTATAAATCTAAATCAAACTTAAACTATTTTAAAGTATTTTTCAAATCATTATATGATTATTTATCTTTTTAATTAATTTTGATCATGAGTTTAAATAATTAATTATTAAATTAATTATTTCTTCTCTACGGTTTAATATTCATTCAGATACTTTAAAATAAATGTTTTAATTATATTTAATTACTTTATGACAATTATTATCAATCATTATTTTCAAATTTAATTCACTTGTTTTATTCTATCTAATCAAACCAAATCAATACATTATTTTGAATTATTTGTAAACCCTAAATCCTAAATTGAAACCCCAAGCAAATATAGTCCTTTAATCATATCATTATCCTAATCACAAGACACATTTCCTTAGGTTAAAACCGTGTGGGAACCATTGGTGTTTAATCTAACATTATTCTTATTCAAAACACATTCAATTTTCAAGTGAGTATTCATTCCCCTTTTTATGTGTTTTATATTTTGAGGAAATCATGTGATTCAATATTCAAACATTGATATTTATTGTTACTCTATTTCATTCTAAATTCAATTCAAGACATGCTATGTTATTACTTATAATTATATGTTCATAGTTAGATAAACATGTTGATAACATAATCATTAATTCATGCAACCACGGTAACAATGATAGATCTATTGGTTTGGCAAACCCACCCCATTTGTTTAGTTGCATGGTGATTGGAACTGTAATCATTCATTCTATAAGGCTTTGTTTGCGGACCGAGTCAATTCAGTCATTAAGTTTGATTGTGTTGGTTAGTCTTTTATGTTACACTATTGCATTATAATTTCTGAGAATTTCATGTGAATTGAATTGTTTTCAATCATTTAATCAACCTATATATGTATTCAAACCTGTGTTTACTCACCGGCTAATTTGTTAGCTTACTCATTACTTTGTCACATGATTTCAGGAATGCAGATTAGTGGATTTCTTCATGCTCATTTAGGACTTGGACCTAGTTTAATAAAAGGCTTTGGTTATATTTATTTGGGTTGTTGTTTAATTGTAATGTATCATTTGATTAGTATCATTCAATGAAGATGACATTTAATTTATTTCAACGTATATTCTACCATGCGCTATGATCAATCGATTCATATTCGTTCGCCCCGATGATTCTGCCATCGGTCGGGTTGTGACAAATTGGTATCAGAGCCATGGTTATAGAGAATTAGGTTATTAGAAATGGAATAACCTAGACTATACCAAAGTACCATTACACAGGAGTCCTCTCATGTATTTATTATGTTTAGATAAGATTTTATGTGTCTTATATGCTTAGACATGATTATGTGATTATATGCCCTACATGATATTTCCTTATACCTTGATTTCAATCAATGCAAGCATGATTCTCAAATCATATTCTAATGTATTGTGTGCCTAAATCAAATGGTTTTCAAAATTTGAGTTTTGAATTTATATTAATGGTTTTCAAATCCCGTCAAAGTCTGTGTTCTATAACTGAAAACATGCAATGCTGGAAGAGTGTAAAGCCTGTATCTCGAAGAGTGTGACGCCTTTATCTCGAGGTGTTTTGTCTAGGCAAGGTATTCATATAAATCCAAATCAAATGATGGATCCGTTTACCTTACCTTGGAACGCTTGAAGTGAGTTCCACTGATAGGTATGCATGTCTTCGTTAAGGTTGTGGTTGACCTAATACTTTGAGAAGTCGACGTATTCGCTTTGGTTTGCGAACCGAACGTTTACACTTGAATCATCTCATTGTTATTTTGATCATCCTATTCTTGATCTTATTTTATGAAATTTATTATCCAAACCTCATGAAGCGTCTTAATAATCACTCTGAATGCCTTCCCCTCAAAACCACTCTTGTTCTGAAAACCCATTTTAATTGTTTATTATTCCAAACTATACCTTTAATCTAAACAAACACAACTTTCCTATCGATCTTACACTGATACAACTTGGGAAATCTCGATGTCTTAGTAAGCATGAATTGGTTATCTAAGAATTATGTCGAAGTTGTATGCATTGAGAAGCTCATCTGGATTTCTCTTTCGTCTTAAAGTATCTTAAACATCTTTCTCGTGTTCGTCAAGTCGAGGCTCGTATTGATCTTATGCTTGGTGCTTCACTCATGATAAAATCTCCCTATCGTCTTTCACCATCTGAAATGCAAAAGCTTGTTAGCCAACCTCAAAAGTCAAATCTCAAGAAATGCGTTGTCAATGAAAACCTGCACATTCCACTCGATGAAATCAAATTGATGATTCTATGCACCTTGTCAAGAAACCTGTGAAATTAAGAACTATGAAAACTCAAGCTTAGTCAAATACTGATAGTCAAAGCTCATTGAGAGTCTAAACGTGCCCAAATTTCACTTTGGAACATGAAATGAAATCCAAGTATTTTTTTAAATCAAACTCTTCATGATTAAATTTCGGGACGAAATTTTCTAAAGTAGGAGAGACTGTAACATCCGACCCATTTGGTAATGAAAGCCAAACTCGAACCCATTTTGATTTCTTTAAGCAATGGAAAATTTCATAATTAAATCATTATATATATTTTGATGTTCCAAAAACTGTAAAAGTGTAAGTTAATCGAAACTATAAATTGTATTTTTCAATTTTCATTTATTAAATCATATAAATGAATTTATAATAATTTTATGATTTATAACATTAATTTTTATAAATTCATGAAGTTTAATTTTATTTATGAGATTTTATCTATTCAACTAAAATATTACTTCAATTAAAAAGATTTTACAAGATTTATAAAAATATAAAGTTTTAATTATGAGTTCTAATTATTAAATTAAAATAAATAATTAAATTACAAGGTTTTACAAAATATATGAAAATTTCAAGTTTTTAGATTATTATTCAATTTAAAATTTCAAAAGCTAAAAGGGTTTAAAGTGCAACTTTTAAAACCTGAATTAAAAGTTTCAAGCATGATATAACATATTTAAATTAATTGGGACCAAAAATGTAAATCTTTAAAACCCAACCCATTCCCTCCCCATCGACCCCCTGTCTCCGGCCAACTCCGGCCATCTCCGACGGAGTTAAATCCTCCCGATCCGACCTAAATTAAACTAATCGAACTGCGCTTTCACTTTGTACACTAGTTTCGAATCCATAACCATGTTTCAATTCGATTTTAGTTGTTGTTATGAAGCATTCAGCCAAAACCGAAATTTGTTCAAACAAAAATGGGGTACAACTCGAACATCTGCGAAATCAATCGAATTCATTAAGAATTAACGATTCTGTAATCATCTCAAGTTTAATCATCGAATCAATTGATCTATAAAGGCAATAATTCATCATTAAATCAAAGTTGTAACACCCGACTCAACTCATAACTCATTTGATTTGTAACATGCCAAATTAAATCTATATAATTGAGGGGAAACTTCCCATTCGATTCTGGAAAGCTATCATGTAAGGCCCCGTTCCCGGGACGCTTACAACTGGGCCGTCATCGCATAGAATATTAAAACATACATTACTTTTGCAGCGGAATTTAAAACTTTCATTTATAATTTAAAACATATCATTACATTACGTAATTCGTTTACATTTCGAAATACAACATCATATTAAAAATGTGGATGCCAGCCTCAAAACGTTCCCAGTAGCTTATGCATCTATGCCTGCAACTCCTCAGCATCAACAAAATACCTGCCAACTATTATGCACACAAAAAGTTAGCGACGCTGAGTGAGTTCTAGTTTTATAAATAAAATACTTTACTTTCGTTAATACAACCTTTTTACTTTCAACCGCAATCACACATCATACGTTGACATTGATAATAATTAATTATCTTCATCATCGTTTATCATCAAACAATACATACTTACTATCATCCGAATCCTGCCTCATGCAATACCCCAGACTCATGTCCGAAGACTGATAGCTGAGGCCTCTAAACAAACCCCCGACTCATGTCCGAAGACTGACACAGTACCGGGGTACGCGACAAGGATCCCATCTCGTATGCAACACCCCCGACTCATGTCCGAAGACTGATACTGTGCCGGGGCCTGTAAACAAACCCCCCACTCATGTCCGAAAACTGACATAGTACCGGGGCGAGCAACAAGACCTCATCTCCTCACATGCCATCTTGTCTCATGCAACACCCCCGATTCATATCTTCAGACTGATACTGTGCCGGGGCCTGTAAACAAACCCCTGACTCATGTCCGAAGACTGACACAGTACCGGGGTACGTGACAAGGATCTCATCTCCTTCACATACCATCCTGTCTCATGCAATACCCCCAACTCATATCAGAAGAGTGATACTATGCAGGGGTCTGTAAACAAACCCCAGACTCATGTCCGAAGACTGACACAGTACCGGGGTACGCGACAAGGATCTCATCTCCGTTACTTCCAATCTCATCATTCGTTATCTTTCACTTTCATTACATAATTCTTTACGCATATTCATACATCATACCACGTAAAGTCATAACATCATACATAATGTATTACATACCATAATACATACATTTTGAAAACCGTTAAACAAGGAAGGATAACACATCACACACCTCATAAACATCATATCATGCATAGCACATCAAGCACAAGCCATCACATCACAACAGAACCTATCTCAACCAACAACCTCATAAAATCCTCAGAAAACCCTAAGTCCAAAATGAAGAACAGTTGGACATCTCAGGCGCATGAGCATAAAAATTCTCAGGAAAACAGCCTAGGCGCATTACCACTATGCAGGAGCATGAGTCCTGCTTAGGCGCATGGCCCACACTTAGGCGCATGAGCAACTCTAGGCACTTGGGCACTTCTGGGGCGCATGGCCAACACTTAGGCGCATGGGCACTTCTGGGGCGCATGGCCAACACTTAGGCGCATGGGCATTCTTCTGGGCGCATGACCTACACTTAGGCGCATGGCCAACAAATCTAGGCGCATGGGGACAAATCTGGGCGCATGACCACTATCTAGGAGCGTGAACACTTAGGCGCATGAGGTCACTTGGGCGCATGACAATAATTCAGGCGCATGGGAATATTCTGGGCGCATGACCAACAATCTGAAAATATAACAAACTCTACAAACTACCCCAAAACATCGGTCTAGCACATCTTAACATAAATCTACCATACTACCAACACTAAAACATGCTAAACATCAAACATAACCACAAAACAGCCTTTAAAACATACAACAACAGAGCACCATCGAATAACTAAGCTGAAAACCCACGGGTACTTAAAAATATTTTGCTCGGTATGCATAATAGCCCCAAACACTTAAAAACCAATAAAAAGAGGGGTTCAAGAACTCACCTGTTGTAGCCTTCAAGCAACACACTTCCACCTGCAAATTCAGCTCCTAAAACCCACGAAAACAGGCACTTAGCACCATAAATCTCGGCCTAGAAGCTGAAAATTCGGTTGAAACCGAACATTAACCCAAGAAAACTCACCTTTTTGCAGATTTCAGCTTCTTCTCTCTCTAAAACCTTGAACTCTTCTTCTCTCTTCCTTTTTTAGCCGAGAACATAGGTGGGTAATGGGGGCATGGGCGGCCATGCCTCTCTTTTAAACACAATTATTTTAAAGTTTGCATCTTGCCAACTTTAGTCCTTCAACTTGTGTTATTCCTCATTTCTTTCTTTATACCTTTATTTCCTCTTCTTTTTAATAAAAATTCAGGGTGTTACAAGTCCACCCTCCTTATATTGGTTTCATCCTTGAAAACTATCGCTTCTCAAACAGTTGCGGGTAATGCTATCTCATCTCTTCCTTGATCTTGTACGCAGGCTTAGACCCCCTTCTGGGCTCCCCTGTACTCGTACAAATGAAACCACCCTTCTCCTTACCCCATCTCTCCCTTCTATCAGTAATGGCCACCGGTTGTTCCACGTAGTTGAGTCGTTCGTCCATCTCGATATTCTCTAGTGGCACAATCATATCCTCCTTTGCTAAGCACTCTCTTAAATGAGATACATGGAATGTCAGATGAATTCCACTTAACTCATCCGGTAGTTCTCGTCGATAGGCCACTTCTCCTACCTGAGCAAGGATTCGGAATGACCCTATATACCCTGGTATTTGCTTCGCTTGCTTCCAAAATCGGACGATCCCCTTTCCCAGACAAGGCATTCATCATTACTCCATCACCGTAGGTCGGCACCGAACTCTTATCGGGCACGATCGATCAAACCAGCTTCCTGCAACACTCGATGTTTGCCTCATAGGCTACTAGCCAATTCTACCCAAGGCACGTATCAATCTACTTACGTTCATCCTGAACAGTCTAGAAAGAAACACGTGTTCTTCCAATTCCATTGCACAATCCTCTAGGACATTGTGACATCCGGTAATTTTCCGTTACCAAACTCCGTTAGTTCCGTTAAGTCTTGCATACACGTGTCGGGAGCACACACTAGTTGTCGTTGAACGTTGGTGACTTAATAATAATTAATAATGTGAAACAAATAATTACTATGTTGGTTATTGGTTGTGATTATGCGATGTAAACATTAATTGTGATTTTATCGCGTAACGTGGAAACGTGTGTGTTTAATCCGTATGTTTTGTATCTAGTGAAGATAATGCATATGATTATTATTATTAAGTTATATGCTTGTTTTTTTGGTTAAAAACCTTTTTAAAAAGTAATTAAAAGCCTAGTTTTTATAAAATACAAATTGCAAGGGTTTAAGGGGTAATTACCATAAATTAATAAAACAAAAATCAAAATAAAACCCTAATACCCCATTCATGGGCGCGACACCTTCTTCACACACACACAATTCGAATTCGGTCAAGAACACCCATAAAGCTACGGATTTGATCGAGTTCCAAGCAATTCAACAAGTTAACAACATCAAATCTTGTTCCTTTTGCGATTTAATGGTTAGAATTCTAGTTCTTTGATGGGTTTGGTGTATAGCCAAAAGTTTTAGTCGATTTTGATGATTTGGTGGCCGATTGATGCTTGTTTGTTGTTGTTAATGTGTTTGTTAGGTAGATTACATGTTAATTAACGTCAAGTATGCAATAAAGGTTGGATTTTTACAAGTTCTTATGGGATCTATGTTAGGGCCGAAACCCTAATTCGAAAAGCTGAAATTGGATGTTGATTGTTGGTTGTTTGTGGATGTTACTATGTTAGTTAGATTGAATACATGTTAGTTAACGTTGATTGTGCAAGAAAGTTAGGTTTTTGATGTGTTGTTCATAGGTTACTAAGAATAGTAACTTTATTTTGCGTGAAATGTTGAATTGATGATGAATTGATGTTATGGATATGCTTATGATGATGATTAGATGCTAGATGGTTGATATGAATGTTAGGAAATCAAGAAGATGCGTGGTAGTTCATACATTGCTTAAAATAGTAACTTTTTGATGTTGAATGTGATGAATCATGATGATTTGGTGTTTTGATCATGCTAGATGTTGTTATGAACTTGAATTAGTAAGTGATTGATGGATTCATGAATGTTTTAGGTGTTTGATGGATTTGGGATGAACTTTCCCAAAAGGGAAACTTTAATTGTGAAATCTCTTAAATATGATGATTTGGGTATGTTTGGGACATTAGGACCATGCTAGTGTGTTCATGGATGGTTTCTAAGGTGATTAAATGTGTTGTTTAGGTAATATGAATGTTCATTTGGTTTGTTACCTGTTTTGGCCTGTTTGTGGAAAAATCATGGTATGAGTCATATAGGTAAGCTAGGACTTTTGTTGATTGATGGTTGATTAAGAATGAACATTTTGGGTGATAGCTATGGAAATTGGTATGTCAATGATCATCATACACACATGCGAATCTGAGGCCCCTACTTAGTAGGATTGGCAGGGTTTAGGGTGTGAAGTTGTGAGTGGCTTCACATGGCATGTGATGCGTGATTTGATCCTTGTATGGTGTATTATTTGTGTTATAGATGTTATGAGCATGATAATAGTTTGAGATTCGCATGACTTGTATGATATCTGGCGGTATGATGATCTAATTAGTACATGTGGTTAATGAAGTGTTATATGTAATCAGTTTGTATGATAATCATGTGTGATAGGCTGTTATGCTTGTTTGAATGGAAATTCACCTATAATGTCACCAACGGGTCAAACGGGTCAATTGGGTCAAATGTGTCTTGTCTTTTTAAAACCTTGAGTTCTTTGGGTTGTAGAGCACTTAGGGTTTCATATTGATTCTGTGTACACGTACTTATGTAGTCATGTGTTCTAGGTGACCTTTGAAGGTTGTCTTTCCCCTCTTTCTTTCAAGTTAAGCTCTAAGTTAATTCTTACGCGCATCAGGTGAGTTCTTGCCCCATTCTTTTTACATAATCTCTTTTGGGGGAGATAGCATACTGTTGATCACAAACGCATTTAAATATGAGTGTGTATAATATTAATATAGTGTTATTTACCATGGAAAGTCCTCACACTTTCGGATTGTTAATATTGACTAGCGGGAAATTTTGGGTAGTACTACTGGGTTTGACGAGCCCCACCTGTGCGACTCGAGGTCAAACGGGTGCAATTTTGTCCTAACCTATATTCGTCACGACCTGGTAAGTCGTGACGGGAGGCACAAACTATCACAGTCAGCTTCAATCGCAAAATCACTATATTTATAGACTAGCTATCTATTGCAATACACTACTTAAGCTCCGGAAACTGTTGATTGGTTTATATTTTAACGTAAACTCTTGAACTCACCAACCATGTGTTGACTTGGTTAGTATGCTATTCTCAGGTTAAGGTTGCTATTGCCTAGGAGCACGTCACACGGGTCAACATCATGGTGTTTGTCAGCATGTTTTGAAACATTGTTTTGGGTTAAGATTGTTTAAACATCGTGTTTTAGTTTTGCATAATACTTGGGCGCGTATGTTTGCGCATTTTCAAATCATGTTTCATTGTTTTGGGTTTACTAGTTTATTTAACGCTTCCACATAGTTTTAAAGTTTGAACTTTGGTTGGTTTTATTTTAAATGTGGCATATAGTGTCGTTCTGAGTAACTATTGACTGTGATCCTGGTTTGTTCACACGCCTCGCGGTAAAACTCCGCTCGTGGATTTTGAGGGTGTGACAGATTGGTATCAGAGCCATTGGTTATAGGGAACTAGGTTGCATACACACACTAGACTATAACTGCACAGTTGTTATTTACTTATCGCTTACTCTCCTTACTGTATACTCATTGGCATACACAACACGTACTTCGCAGCATGGCATCGTCGTCCAAAAATTTGGGCAAGAGACCTGCACGATCTGAGTCACCTCCTACGTCTCCCGTACCCGATAGGGGATTTAACTTGCCCTGACATCCTTATCCTCCTGGCGAGATAGACTGGGATCAGCCTTTCATACCTCCTGAGCTCGATCCTCCGCAGGACTGGGATTTCTACCCCACCTACATAAATCATATGGCTTATAGAGAGCGCGTACCACCAGTAGCTCCTACACGACCTAGGACTAGGTCATCGACCGCCTCTGCATTGCCTACTCTTCCTACCTTGAGCATCCCTCTCGAGCAGGCGTTTGCAGCTTTGGTAGCTACTCTAGACATGGAGCGACAGCGGATTAGAGGACTCACTGATGAGAAATCTGCATTACGATCTGAGATGCGTCAGTTGCGTTTCCAGGTAGAGACGCTTCAAGAGCGACTCTCGATGGCCATCGGTGGACATCATACTCTGGCAGGCAACGTTTTAGCACTTAGTGGGCGCATGGACGCACAAGATCACCATAACATAGTGATCGATGATAGGTTTGTTGATTTAGAGGCACAGCTAGCAGCACTTCAGGTTGTTGAAGCCCCTGCACCTTTGGTGGATCCTGATGAGGAAGACCCGGAAGAGGAACCCGAGGAAGCCCCTGAAGAAGAACCAGCAGAGATGGATGAGGACAGTGAAGGATCTGACGTATTGGACTGATTCCACTTTTAAATGACTTAGACTATGTAGTGTTTCTTTTCTTTGAAACCTATGTGGGAAGGGTTGTTTCCCACCCAACTGACAAACTTAAATTTTGACATTGATGGAATATTTTATGACTCAATTTCAATTTATTTATCTTTGGTTATTATTTCTGTTATAAATGTTGTGGTTATGGTGAATGCATTATTTCTTATTGTTTACCGTACCTTGATGAGATTAATGTGTTAGATGTTACTCATTATTGAAATTGTGAATTGTAAAGTGAATTATTGACGCACGAGGAAGAGGACGTGGGTGTGGTCGTGGACGTGGCGCCGGAGGCCGTGGTGCCGGAGCCATAAACATGACGCCTGCGGAATTGGCAGCATTAATTAACGAACATGTTCAGGCGGTATTGGCTGCTGCCCAACCGGGACAACCATCAGGTAAATGATAACAAGAGGTTAAACTAATTATTCTAGTTAATTGCCTAGGATATCGGACTAATGTTTGGGATTGTCAAAACAGGACCACCACCATGTACCTACAAGTCCTTCATGGACTATAAACCCCATACCTATAGCGGGACGGAAGGAACTGTAGGGCTTGTAAGGTGGTTTGAGAAGACAGAGTCTGTCTTCGCAAAATGCAACTGCCCACCTGCTGATCAGGTGAAGTATGCCACCGGGACATTGGAAGGCGTAGCACTTTCCTGGTGGAATGCCTAGGTGCAAATGCTGGGTCAAGCCATGGCCAATGAACTACCTTGGGATGAGTTTAAGGGGATTATGAGCTAAGAATACTACCCCCGAAATGAAGTGCAGAAACTGGAGATTGAGTTCTGGCAACTCAAAATGCAAGGCTCAGAAATTGAAGCCTACACGACCCGTACTCATGAGTTAGCCACTTTATGCCCAGGGATGGTGAATGAAATGCACAAGAGGGTTGAGCATTATATACGGGGATTGGTGCCCGAAATTCAAAGTATGGTAACTGCCTCTAACCCCACTACCATATAACAAGCTATCCGAACAGCCCACAGGCTGACTGATCAAGCAGTAGAGCAAGGTCGATTACCTAAGCGGGGTACGGTGGCATGCATGCCCGACCATAAACGCAAGTGGGATGGATCAAGTAACAAGGGATCGTCATCCAGCAGCCAATCTCAACCTCAGCAACAACAACAAAGTCAGCAACAGCAACGGAAGTTCGATAACAATCGAAGCTTCAACTAGGCGACTCCCTCAAATAAAGGACCCGATGTGTATGGCGGAAGACAGCCGAAGTACAACCAATGTAACTACCACCATGTGGGTCGATGTGATAACTTCAAGTGCCAACGTTGTGGGAAGATTGGTCACACAGCCAAAGACTGTCGAGGTGAACTGATGAAAAAGCCACAACAATCACAAGAAACTCCGAAAGGTTGTTTTGAGTGCGGAAAAGAAGGCCATTACAAACGCAGCTGTCCCCAACTTAAGAGGAATGGTAATGGCAACAACAACAATGGAAACAACAGCAACAATAACAATGGCAACAACAATAACAACAATAATAATAATGGCAACAACAATGGTGGAAACAATAATGGAGCCAAAGGAAGAGCCTTCGTCATTGGCTCAGGTGAGGCTCTAAACGATCCTACAACAGTAACTGGTAAATTTTCGGTTAATGGTCGTTTTGCTACCGTATTATTTGATACCGGAGCCGATAGAAGTTTCGTGTCCACTAGGTTCTGTAGTCTTTTAAGTGATATGCCCTCAGCCTTAGAATCTAAATACACCGTAGAGTTAGCTGACGGTACACAGATTCACGTAACGCATATTCTTAGAGACTGCAAGATAGAGCTTGCTGGTCATACATTCACCATAGATCTCATGCCTGTTACACTAGGAAGTTTCGATGTGGTAGTAGGCATGGATTGGCTTTCCGATAAACAAGCGGAAGTCATATGCCACGAGATGATCATACGGATTCCCATTGGTGAAAAAGTCCTTACGGTCAGAGGTGATAGGAGTGGTGCGGTGATAGGCATCATTTCGTTCATGAAGGCACAGAAGTTGTTACGAAAGGGTCGACTGGCCATATTGGCGCTCGTCACAGATAAACAGACCGAGGAAAAGAAGATAGAGGATATCCCCGTAGTTCGCGAGTTTCCCGAGGTGTTTCCGGAAGACCTGCCTGGATTACCGCCTCATCGTCAAGTTGAATTCCAGATTGAATTGACTCCAGGAGCCGCTCCAATTGTGAGAGCACCGTACCGGTTAGCTCCAAACGAACTGCAGGAATTATCCACCCAACTACAAGAGTTGTTGGATAAAGGGTTTATCCGACCGAGTTCGTCGCCCTGGGGAGCGCCAGTTCTATTTGTGAAGAAGAAGGATGGTACATTTCGAATGTGCATTGACTATAGGGAACTGAACAAGGTTACTATCAAGAATAGATATCCCTTACCTCGTATCGATGATTTGTTTGATCAACTGCAAGGATCAAGCTATTACTCTAAGATTGATCTGAGGTCTGGGTATCATCAGCTGAGAGTTTGAGAAGAGGACATCTCGAAGACTGCTTTCCGTACACGATATGGTCACTATGAATTTTTGGTCATGCCATTTGGGTTGACGAATGCACCAGCAGTATTCATGGACCTCATGAATCGCGTGTGCAAACCCTATCTTGATCAGTTTGTTATCGTCTTTATTGATGACATACTGATATACTCAAGTACTGAGGAAGAACATGGAGAGCACTTACGTTTAATTTTGGAATTACTTAGAAAAGAACAACTGTATGCAAAGTTTTCTAAGTGTGATTTCTGGATACATGAGGTACAATTCTTGGGTCATGTTGTCAACGAGAAAGGAATACATGTTGATCCTGCTAAGATTGAAGCGATAAAGAATTGGTCTGTTCCTAAGACACCAAGCGAGATACGACAATTCCTTGGATTAGCGGGATATTATCAACGATTCATCGAAGGATTCTCTAAGATTGCATAACCTCTCACAGCCCTGACTCATAAGGGAACGACATACAAATGGGGTGAGATGCTTTCCAGTTGCTGAAACAGAAACTGTGTAGCATACCAATATTAGCGTTACCGGATGGTAGTGATGACTTCGTAGTCTACTGCGATGCGTCTATTCAAGGACTTGGATGCGTCTTGATGCAGCGGGAAAAGGTTATAGCTTACGCCTCTAGATAGTTGAAGATTCATGAGAAGAACTATACCACCTATGACTTGGAACTGGGTGCAGTAGTTTTTGCCTTGAAGATCTGGAGACATTACTTGTACAGTACCAAATGCACTATTTACACTGATCACAAGAGTCTCCAGCACATCTTTGAGCAAAATGAGTTGAACATGAGGCAAAGACGCTAGGTGGAATTGTTAAACGACTATGATTGTGCTATCAAGTATCATCCGGGAAAAGCAAATGTAGTTGCTGACGCGCTGAGTAGAAAAGAGACTGCTAAGCCTCGACGAGTGCGAGCTCTGCAACTGACGATTAGTACGCGATTACCTAAACAAATCTGTGATGCTCAAACTGAAGCTCTGAAGGTAGAAAATATGAGTTTAGAAGGGTTACGGGGAATGGAAAAGCAACTAGAAGTAAAAGCGGATGGAATTCGTTATTTCATAGATAGACTTTGGGTACCTCTACACGGAAATCTGAGAGATTTGGTCATGAGTGAGGCACACAAGTCTAAGTACTCTATACATCCTGGATCTGACAAGATGTACCACGATTTGAAGGCGCACTATTGGTGGCCTAACATGAAAGCAGATGTAGCTACTTATGTGAGCAAGTGTCTGACCTGATCAAAGGTGAAAGTGGAGTATCAGAAACCATCTGGTCTACTACAACAACCCGAGATCCCTATGTGGAAGTGGGATCAGATATCAATGGATTTTATTACTAAGTTACCTCGCACTTCTACGGGTTGCGACACAATATGGGTTATCGTGGATCGATTGACAAAATCTGCTCATTTCCTGGCGATGAAGGAAACAGACAAGATGGAGAAATAACTCGACTTTATTTGAAGGAGATCGTTTCGAGGCATGGAGTACCGATCTCAATTATTTCTGACCGCGATTCTCGTTTCACATCACACTTCTGGCAGTCGTTGCAGAAAGCTCTAGGTACGCGATTGGATATGAGTACTGCTTATCATCCACAGAATGATGGTCAAAGCGAGCGTACTATACAGACTTTGGAGGACATGTTACGTGCTTGTGTGATTGACTTCGGGAATAACTGGGAAGTTCACCTACCATTGGTGGAATTTTCTTACAACAACAGCTATCACACTAGCATAAAGGCGGCACCTTTTGAAGCTTTGTATGGGAGAAAATGTAGATCACCAGTTTGCTGGGCTGAAATTGGTGATAGTCAATTAACGGGTCCTGAGTTAGTACACGAGACAACTGAGAAGATTGTCCAGATAAGAAACCGCATGGCCGCAGCGCGAGACAGGCAGAAAAGCTATGCTGACAAGCGACGGAAACCTTTAGAATTTCAAGTTGGTGACAAAGTCTTATTGAAAGTTTCACCATGGAAAGGCGTGATTCGGTTTGGTAAGCGAGGAAAGCTAAATCCGAGATATGTTGGACCATTTGAGATCTTGGAAAGAATAGGTCCAGTGGCTTATCGACTAGCCTTACCTGATTCATTGAGTGGAATCCATGATGTATTCCATGTTTCAAATATGAAGAAGTGCCTAACGGATGAAACTATGGTTGTACCGCTAGAAGAAGTTCAAGTAGACGAACAGTTACGCTTCATTGAGGAACCTGTTGAAGTGATGGATCGTGAGGTGAAAACGCTTAAGCAAAGCAAGATACACATCGTCAAAGTTCGTTGAAACTCGAGATGTGGACCAGAATTCACGTGGGAACGTGAAGACCAAATGAAGCTTAAGTATCCTCAGCTATTCGAAAAGACGATGCCAGCCGGCGAAGGTACTGATTAAATTTCGGGACGAAATTTCTTTCAACATGGGGATGATATGATAACTCATCCAAAACTCACCCGATTTAGATTTTCTTGTGCCAATGTAGTAGACCAGTGATGGAACACTCACCATGTAACGCAATTTTCGGGACTAAAATTCTTTCAACATGGGGATAATGTGACATCCGGTAATTTTCCGTTACCAAACTCCGTTAGTTCCGTTAAGTCTTGCATACACGTGTCGGGAGCACACACTAGTTGTCGTTGAACGTTGGTGACTTAATAATAATTAATAATGTGAAACAAATAATTACTATGTTGGTTATTGGTTGTGATTATGCGATGTAAACATTAATTGTGAATTTTATCGCGTAACGTGGAAACGTGTGTGTTTAATCCGTATGTTTTGTATCTAGTGAAGATAATGCATATGATTATTATTATTAAGTTATATGCTTGTTGTTTTAGTTAAAAACCTTTTTAAAAATTAATTAAAAGCCTAGTTTTTATAAAATACAAATTGCAAGGGTTTAAGGGGTAATTACCATAAATTAATAAAACAAAAATCAAAAGAAAACCCTAATACCCCATTCACGGCCGCGACACCTTCTTCACACATACACAATTCAAATTCGGTCAAGAACACCCACAAAGCTACGGATTTGATCGAGTTCCAAGCAATTCAACAAGTTAACAACATCAAATCTTGTTCCTTTTGCGATTTAAAGGTTAGAATTCGAGTTCTTTGATGGGTTTGGTGTATAGCCGAAAGTTTTAGTCGATTTTGATGATTTGGTGGCCGATTGATGCTTGTTTGTTGTTGTTAATGTGTTTGTTAGGTAGATTACATGTTAATTAACGTCAAGTATGCAATAAAGGTTGGATTTTTACAAGTTCTTATGGGATCTATGTTAGGGCCGAAACCCTAATTCGAAAATCTAAAATTGGATGTTGATTGTTGGTTGTTTGTGGATATTACTATGTTAGTTAGATTGAATACATGTTAGTTAACGTTGATTGTGCAAGAAAGTTAGGATTTTGATGTGTTGTTCATAGGTTACTAAGAATAGTAACTTTATTTTGCATGAAATGTTGAATTGATGATGAATTGGTGTTATGGATATGCTTATGATGATGATTAGATGCTTGATGGTTGATATGAACGTTAGGAAATCAAGAAGATGCGTGGTAGTTCATACATTGCTTAAAATAGTAACTTTTTGATGTTGAATGTGATGAATCATGATGATTTGGTGTTTTGATCATGCTAGATGTTGTTATGAACTTGAATTAGTAAGTGATTGATGGATTCATGAATGTTTTAGGTGTTTGATGGATTTGGGATGAACTTTCCCAAAAGGGAAACTTTAATTGTGAAATCTCTTAAATATGAGGATTTGGGTATGTTTGGGACATTAGGACCATGCTAGTGTGTTCATGGATGGTTTCTAAGGTGATTAAATATGTTGTTTAGGTTATATGAATGTTGATTTGGTTTGTTACCTGTTTTGGCCTGTTTGTCGAAAAATCATAGTATGAGTCATATAGGTAAGCTAGGACTTTTGTTGATTGATGGTTGATTAAGAATGAACATTTTGGGTGATATGAGCTATGGAAATTGGTATGTTAATGATCATCATACACATGTGCGAATCTGAGGCCCCTACTTAGTAGGATTGGCAGGGTTTAGGGTGTGAAGTCGTGAGTGGCTTCACATGGCATGTGATGCGTGATTTGATCCTTGTATGGTGTATTATTTGTGTTATAGATGTTATGAGCATGATAATAGTTTGAGATTCGCATGACTTGTATGATATCTGGCGATATGATGATCTAATTAGTACATGTGGTTAATGAAGTGTTATATGTAATCAGTTTGTATGATAAGCATGTGTGATAGGTTGTTATGCTTGTTTGAATGGAAATTCACCTATAATGTCACCAACGGGTCAAACGGGTCAACTGGGTCAAATGTGTCTTGTCTTTCTAAAACCTTGAGTTCTTTGGGTTATAGAGCACTTAGGGTTTCATATTGATTCTATGTACACGTACTTATGTACTCATGTGTTCTAGGTGACCTTTGAAGGTTGTCTTTCCCCTCTTTCCTTCAAGTTAAGCTCTAAGTTAATTCTTGCGCGCATCAGGTGAGTTCTTGCCCCACTCTTTTTACATAATCTCTTTTGGGGGAGATAGCATACTGTTGATCACAAACGCTTTTAAATATGAGTGTGTATAATATTAATATAGTGTTATTTACCATGGAAAGTCCTCACACTTTCGGATTGTTAATATTGACTAGCGGGAAATTTTGGGTAGTACTACTGGGTTTGACGAGCCCCACCTGTGCGACTCGAGGTCAAACGGGTGCAATTTTGTTCTAACATATATTCGTCATGACCTGGTAAGTCGTGACGGGAGGCACAAACTATCACAGTCAGCTTCAATCGCGAAATCACTATGTTTAATATTTTCATGTTAATAGACTAGCTATCTATTGCAATACACTACTTAAGCTCTGGAAACTGTTGATTGGTTTATATTTTAACGCAAACTCTTGAACTCACCAACCATGTGTTGACTTGGTTAGTATGCTATTCTCAGGTTAAGGTTGCTATTGCCTAGGAGCACGTCACACGGGTCAGCATCATGGTGTTTGTCAGCATGTTATGAAACATTGTTTTAGGTTAAGATTGTTTAAACATCGTGTTTTAGTTTTGCATAATACTTGGGCGCTTATGTTTGCGCATTTTCAAATCATGTTTCATTGTTTTGGGGTTACTAGTTTATTTAACGCTTTCGCATGGTTTTAAAGTTTGAACTTTGGTTGGTTTTATTTTAAATGTGGCATATAGTGTCGTTCTGAGTAACTATTGACTGTGATCCTGGTTTGTTCACACGCCTCGCGGTAAAACTCCGCTCGTGGATTTTGAGGGTGTGACAGACATTAGGCAACCTAGTGGACTTACCAATAGCAATTTCTACATTAAAGGGCTCACCGACCTTCCTACTCCTAACGTGCAACTTATCACAAAAGGCAAAATGAATGAAACTACTACTAGCACCACAGTCAAAGCATAGATGCACAATTTAATTTACAAGAAACGCACCTGACGTCACGTCGGAGTCCGCTCTAGCCTCCTCCTAGTCATAGCGAATGCTCTGACCTTCATCCTCTACTCCCCTTCCTTGCACCGGAGCTTCCTGCCCACGACTTCTTGCAGTCTCTGCTCATGTGTCCAGTCTCGCCATAGTCGTAATATTTAGCCATGTGGCATTCCCTCGCCCTGTGGCCCTCTTTCCCACACTGGAAGCATATGTTCAGTCCCCACTTGCACTCCCCCTCATGGCCTCTACCACACTTCTTGCAAGCTTCTTCCCTCCCTGTTACCATCCTCCGATCCTCGATCCTCGACCCTCAACATCTTACCTCCAGCCACAAATCCACCATGGCTACCCTGCCTTCCATTCCCATTCCTAACATAGCCCCGCTCCTCCTCTACATCCACTATCGCCACCGCCTCTCACTCTTCATACAGCCTCCCCGCTAGGTTGACCACTAACCTAAACGTACCTGGCCAGGAAGCGATCAGATGTCTACGGATATCTGTCGGCAGACCTTGAATGTACCTCTTGATATTTCGTGACACAGGCGTCACCTGATCTGGCACCAGCCTTGCCATCTCGTTGAACTTCGTTGTATACTGTTGGTGCGTCATCGTTCCCGCCTCCAACTGCAGGAACTCTCTCTTAACTTTGTCAAGCTCCCTATGAGGGCAAAACTCCTTAATTACTAACCTCTTTAGCTCATTCCACCTCATCCTCCCGATTGCCCTGGTACCCTCAGCTTGGACAATGTTGTCCCACCAGCACAAGGCCGAATCAACAAATGAGTAGGTAGCGAACTTCACCTTCTGATCCTCGCGGCACTCGCTAATATCTAGTACCGCCTCCATCTCCCTCACCCAACGATGAGCAACCGCAGCACTCCCATTTCCATCTAACACAGGGGGCCTGCACCTTTGGAATGCTCCGTAGCTACACCCTTGGCGGTTTCCTGCACCGCTTCCTCCTCCTCATCATCACTGGAGACAACCATCTCAGTCTCTGGTTGCTCCCCTTCACCGAAACCTCTCCCAACAGTCCTCCTCCTCTCCTCCTTCTCTTTCTTTTCATCCTCCCTCACAGCATGTATAACCTCGGTCACTACAGTCGGCAGAATCGTCTGCATGACCTGATGAACCTCCTCAACCACCGCGTCCTTCATTGATGCTCTCAGATTAGCACTCTCGTCCTCACCGTCCTGGTGACGGAGCTCGGTTCTTCAGGAGCCGTCTCAGCAGTCTTAGCCCTGCTCCTCGTGACACGCGGTCTAACACCACGTCCACCCTGACCTCTACCTCGTGAAGCCTCAGAAGACCTACCGCCAGCCATCTAAACACTACAAGATTCAAACACCGACACAGTCATTCAAGGTAATAGCTCAGTTGATGTCAAGTATAGTAAGTCCCTAATTACAGTGGCCAGTTATGATTAGCCACTTACTTTACTCTTCATCCCCCAAGCATTTCCTATCCTGACTACATCAGTATCTAAATCTACAAAAAAGCACATAAACCACATAACACGGGCAGGCATGTAGCTACTAGGACTGGCATCCCTTTCCTTTCGTCCCATTCTCAGTTTAAGTTTAGATTTTGAAAATATTTACCCAATTCTCTTAAACTTTGGCTCTGATACCAACTTGTAAGGCCCCGTTCCCGGGACGCTTATAGCTGGACCGTCATCGCATAGAATATTTAAAACATACATTAATTTTGCAGTGGAATTTAAAACTTTCATTAGTAATTTAAAACATATCATTACATTACATAATTCATTTATATTTCAAAATACAACATCATATTAAAAATGTGGATGCCAGCCTCAAAACGTCCCAAGTAGCTTATGCATCCATGCCTGCAACTCCTCAGGATCAACAAAATACCTGCCAACTATTATGCGTACAAAAAGTTAGCGACGCTGAGTGAGTTCTAGTTTTATAAATAAAATACTTTACTTTCCTTAAAACAACCTTTTTACTTTCAACAGCGATCACAAATCATACGTACACATTGATAATAATTAATTATCTTCGTCATCGTTTATCATCAAACAATACATACTTACTATCATCCAAATCCTACCTCATGCAATACCCCTGACTCATGTCCGCAGACTGATACTATGTCGGGGCTGTAAACAAACCCCTGACTCATATCCGAAGACTGACACAGTACCGGGGTACGCGACAAGGATCCCATCTCGTATGCAACACCCCCGACTCATGTCCGAAGACTGATACTGTTCCGGGGCCTGTAAACAAACCCCCGACTCATGTTCAAAGACTGACACAGTACCGGGGCGAGCAACAAGACCTCATCTCCTTCACATGCCATCCTGTCTCATGCAATACCCCCGACTCATGTGTGAAGACTGATACTGTGCTGGGGCCTGTAAACAAACCCTCGACTCATGTCCGAAGACGGACACAGTACCGAGGTACGCAACAAGGATCTCATCTCCTTCACAAACCATCCTGTCTCATGCAATACCCCTGACTCATGTTCGAAGACTGATACTATACCAGAGCCTATAAACAAACCCCCGACTCATGTCCAAAGACTAACACAGTACCGGGGTACGCGACAATGATCTCATCTCCGTTACTTCCAATCTCATCATTCGTTATCTTTCACTTTCATTACATAATACTTTACGCACATTCATACATCATACCACGTAAAGTCATAACATCATACATAACGTATTACATACCATAATACATACATTTTGAAAACCGTAAACAAGGAAAGATAACACATCACACACCTCATAAACATCACATCATGCATAGCACATCAAGCACAAGCCATCACATCACAACAGAACCTATCTCAACTAACAACCTCATAAAATCCTCAGAAAACCCTAAGTCCAAAATGAAGAACAATTGGACATCTCAGGCGCATGAGCATAAAAATTCTAAGGAAAACAGCCTAGGCGCATTACCACTATGCAGGCGCATGAGTCCTGCTTAGGCGCATGGGCACTGCTGGGGCGCATGGCCAACACTTAGGCGCATGGGCAACTCTAGGCGCATGGTCACTGCTGGGGCGTATGGCCAACACTTAGGCGCATGGGCATTCTAGGCGCATGGGCACTGCTGGGGCGCATGGCCACTGCTGGGGCGCATGGGCATTCTTCTGGGCGCATGGCCAACAAATCTATGCACATGAGGACAAATCTGGGAGCATGACCACTATCTGGGCGCATGAACACTTAGGCGCATGAGGTCACTTAGGCGTATGACAACAATTCAGGCGCATGGGAACATTCTGGGCGCATGACCAACAATCTGAAAATATAACAAACTCTAAAACTACCCCAAAACATCGGTCTAGCACATCTTAACATAAATCTACCATACTACCACCACTAAAACATGCTAAACATCAAACATAACCACAAAACAGCCTCTAAAACATACAACAACAGAGCACCATCGAACAACTAAGCTGAAAACCCACGGGTACTTAAAAATATTTTGCTCGGTATGCATAATAGCCCCAAACACTTAAAAACCAGTAAAAAGACAGGTTTAAGAACTCACCTGTTGCAGCCTTCAAGCAACACACTTCCATCTGCAAATTCAGCTCCTAAAACCCACGAAAACAGGCACTTAGCACCACAAATCCGGCCTAGAAGCTGAAAATTCGGTTGAAACCAAACATTAACCCAAGAAAACTCACCTTTTTGCAGATTTCAACTTCTTCTCTCTTTAAAACCATGAACTCTTCTTCTCTCTTCCTTTTTCAGCCGAGAACATAGGTGGGTAGTGGGGGCATGGGCGGCCATGCCCTCTCTTTTAAACACATTTATTTTAAAGTTTGCATCTTGCATAACTTTAGTCCTTCAACTTGTGTTATTCCTCATTTCTTTCTTTATACCTTTATTTCCTCTTCTTTTTAATACAAATTCGAGGTGTTACATATCAGTGACCTTAATTTCATTCCAAATACACACACACAGACACACCATACGTTCGATCACCACCTTCATCTAGCACGTGCACACAATCAAATTATACATTCCAGAGTTTATTAGTTTCATTAAGTAGAGGGCTATCTCTCATCACCATTCTAAGAAGCTCCTTATGTTGTCAATTTGTGTTATCAACATCATCATCTTTTGAATTTGATTCTCTCCATATCATGACTGCGTTTCTATTGTTCATCATCATTTGGATTCAAAATAAGGTAATTGAACACATGATTATACTCGTTTGTACATGGATAATCAAATCCCTAAGGTTGATTTGAACAACTCAATAGAATGGTGCTTCAATTTGACTCAAATTGAAACTAGGGTTCACTGTACAATTAGGAATAACTTTATTATTTTAACTTAATTTCAAACAGAGTTTCAACAAGATTTGGGCTTTGGCCCACCGGATAACACTCTACCCTCACCCAAAGGAGGTATTGGGTTCGAACCAAGCCCCTTCATATTTTTTTAAAAAGTTAAGTTTGTGTATTTTAAATTCCAGCATATTATTAAAATTTTATTAAAGTGGATAAGAAATTTATTTTAATAATACTACTAATTCAAAATTTATTTATTAATTTCTGAAATATTTCATAAATTAGAATTTGATATTTTCTTCATTTTAAAGATGTCAAATGTTATATAAATTATATAAAAATTATTTACAAGTTTTAAATTGTATAAAAATATTACTATTGTTAATCATATCTATTCCAGAAATCTTTATTTTTTCCTTTAGTTTCAAGGGTCTTAATGTTATAAAATCATTATAAAAATTATTTAAAAAATTATAAATCTAAATCAAACTTAAACTATTTTAAAGTATTTTTCAAATCATTAAATGATTATTTATCATATTAATTAATTTGGATCATGAGTTTAAATAATTAATTATTAAATTAATTATTTTTTCTCTACAGTTTAATATTCATTCAAATACTTTAAAATAAATGTTTTAATTATATTTAATTACTTTATTACAATTATTGTCAATCACTATTTTCAAATTTAATTCACTTGTTTTATTCTATCTAATCAAACTAAATCAATACATTATTTTGAATCATTTGTAAACCCAGAATCCTAAATTGAAACCCCAAGCAAATATAGTCCTTTAATAATATAATTATCCTAATCACAAGACACCTTTCCTTATGTTAAAATCATGTGAAAACCATTGGTGTTTAATCCAGCATTATTCTTATTCAAAACACATTCAATTTTCAATTGAGTATTCATTGCCCTTTTTATGTGTTTTATATTTAGGGAAAATCATGTACTTCAATATTCAAATATTAATACTCATTGTTATTCTATTTCATTCTAAATTCAGTTCAAGACATGCTATGTTATTACTTACAATTATGTATTTATAGTTAGATAAACATGATGATAACACAATCATTAATTCATGCAACCACGGTAACAATGATAGATCTATTGGTTTGACAAACCCACCCCATTTATTTAGTCGCATGGTGATTGGAACTGGAATCACTCATTCTATAAGGCTTCGTCTGCGGACCGAGTCAATTTAGTCATTAGGTTTGATTGTGTTGGTTAGTCTTTTATGTTACACTATTGCATTATAATTCTTGACATTTTCATGTGAATTGAATTGTTTTCAATCGTTTAATCAACCTATATATGTATTCAAACCTGTGTTTACTCACCGGCTAATTCGTTAGCTTACTCGTTACTTTGTCACATGATTTCAGGAATGCAGATTAGTGGATTTCTTCATGCTCATTTAGGACTTGGATCTAGTTTAATAAAAGGCTTTTGTTATATTTATTTGGATTGTTGTTTAATTGTAATATATCATATGATTATTATCATTCAATAAAGATGACATTTAATTTATTTCAACGTATATACTACCATGTGCTATGATCAATAGATTCACATTCGTTCTCCCCGATGATTATGCATTCGGTCGGGGTGTGACAGATTGGTATCAGAGCCATGGTTATAGAGAATTAGGTTATTAGAAATAGAATAACCTAGACTATACCTAATTACCATTACACAGGAGTCCTATCATTCATTTATTATGTTTAGATAAGATTTTATGTTTCTTATATGCTTAGACATGATTATGTGATTATATGCCCTACATGGTATTTCCTTATACCTTGATTTCAATCAATGCAAGCACGATTCTCAAATCATATTCTAAAGTATTATGTGCCTAAATCAAATGGTTTTCAAAATTTGAGTTTTGAATTTATATTTATGGTTTTCAAATTCCGTCAAAGTCTGTGTCCCATACCTGAAAACATGCAATGCTGGAAGAGTCTAAAGCCTGTATCTCAAAGAGTGTGTTGCCTTTATCTCGAGGTGTTCTGTCTAGGCAAGGTATTCATATAAATCCAAATCAAACGATGGATCCGTTTACCTTACCTAGGAACCCTTGAAGTGAGTTCCACTTATATGTACGCATGTCTTCGTTAAGGTTGTGGTTGACCTAATACTTTGAGAAGTCGACGTATTCGCTTTTGTTTGCGAACCGAATGTTTACATTTGAATCATCTCATTGTTATTTTGATCATCCTATTCTTGATCTTGTTTTATGAAACTTATTATCCAAACCTCATGAAGCGTCTTAATAATCACTCTGAATGCCTTCCCCTTAAAACCGCTCGTGTTCTGAAAATCCATTTCAATTGATTATTATTCCAAACTATACCTTTAATCTTAACAAACACAACTTTCCTAGCGATCTTACACTGATACAACTTGGCAAATATTGATGTCTTAGTAAGCATGAATTGGTTATCTAAGAATCATGTCGAGGTTGTCTGGATTGAGAAGCTCATCTGGATTTCTCTTTCGCCTTAAAGTATCTTAAACATCTTTCTCATGTTCGTCAAGTTGAGGCTCGTATTGATCTTGTGCTTGGTGCTTCACTCATGATAAAATCTCCCTATCATCTTTCACCATCTGAAATGCAAAATCTTTTTAGCCAACCTCAAAAGTCAATCTCAAGAAATGCCTTGTCAATGAAAACCTCCACATTCCACTCGATGAAATCAAATTGATGATTCTATGCACCTTGTCAAGAAACCTGTGAAATTATGAACTATGAAAACTCAAGCTTAGTCAAATACTGATAGTCAAAGCTCATTGAGAGTCTAAACGTTCCCAAAGTTCTCTTTGGAACATGAAATGAAATCCATGTATTTTTTTAAATTAAACTCTTCATGATTAAATTTCGGGACGAAATTTTCTAAAGTAGGGGAGACTGTACCATCCGACCCATTTGGTAATGAAAGCCAAACTCGAACCCATTTTGATTTCTTTATGCAATTGAAAATTTCATAATTAAATCATTATATATTTTTTGATGTTCCAAAAACTGTAAAAGTGTTAGTTAATCGAAACTATAAATTGTATTTTCCAATTTTCATTTATTAAATCATATAAATGAATTTATAACAATTTTATGATTTATAACATTAATTTTTATAAATTCATGAAGTTTAATTTTATTTATGAGATTTTATCTATTCAACTAAAATAAATAATTAAATTAAAAAGATTTTACAAGATTTATTAAATTATAAAATTATAATTATGAGTTCTAATTATTAAATTAAAATAAGTAATTAAATTACAAGGTTTTACAAAATATATAAAAATTTCAAGTTTTTAGATTATTATTCAAATTAAAATTTCAAAAGTTAAAAGGGTTTAAAGTGCAACTTTTAAAACCTGAATTAAAAGTTGATATAACATATTTTAATTAATAGGGACCAAAAGTGTAAATCTTTAAAACCCAGCCCTTTCCCTCCCCGTCAACCCCCTGTCTCCGGCCAACTCCGGCCATCTCTAGTGGAGTTAAATCCTCCCAATCCGACCCAAATTAAACTAATCGAAACTGCTCTTTCACTTTGTACTCTAGTTTCGAATCCATAACCATGTTTCAATTTGATTTTAGTTGTTGTTATGAAGCATTCAACCAAAACTGAAATTTGTTCAAACAAAAACCAGTTGCAACTTTTACATCTACGATATCAATCGTATTCATTAACACATAGAGATTCTGTAATCATCTCTAGTTTAATCATCGAATCAATTGATTTCTAACGACAATAATTCATCATCAAATCAATTTCGTAACACCCGACTTAACTCATAACTCGTTTGATTTGTAACATGCCAAATTAAACCTATATAATTGAGGGGAAACTTCCTATTTGATTTCGGAAAGCTATCAATGACCTTAATTTCATTCCAAATACACACACTCCCCATACGTTAGATCACCACCTTCATCTCACACCTGCACGCAATCGAATTATATATCCCGGAGCTTATTAGTTTTATTAAGTGGAGGGCTATCTCTCATCACCATTCTAGGAAGCTCCTCATGTTGTCAATTTGGGTTATCAACATCATCATCTTTCGAATTGGATTCTCTCCCTGTCGCAACTGCGTTTCTACTGTTCATCATCATTTCGATTCTAAATGAGGTAATTGAACACGTGATTATACTCGTTTGTACATGATAATCGAAGCCCTAAGGTTGATTCGAACAACTCAATCTAATGGTGCTTCAATTTGGGTGAAATCGAAACTAGGGTTCATGGTTCAATTGGGGATAAATTTTATTATTCTAACTTTAAAGTTTCAATAAGATTTGGGCTTTGGCCCACCGGATAACACTCTACCCTCACCTAAAGGAGGTCCCCTTCATATTTTTTTAAAAAGTCAAATTTGTGTTTTTTAAATTCCATAAAATTATTAAAATGTTATTAAAGTTGATATAAAAATCATTTTAATAATTAATACTAATTCAAAATTTATTTATTAATTTCTATAATATTTTAGAAATTAGAATTTGATATTTTCTCCATTTTAAAGATGTCAAATGTTATAAAAATTATTTGCAAGTTTTAAATTGTATAAAAAAACTATTTTTGGTAGTCATATCTCTTCCAGAAGTCTTTATTTAATTTCTAAAAATTCTAAACAATATAATTTTTTATTTCTTTTAGTTTCAAAGGTCTTAATGTTTTAAAACCATTATAAAAATTATTTAAAAAAAGTTATTTAAAAAATATTTATAAATCTAATCAAATTAAACTATTTTAATGTATTTTTCAAATCATTAAATGATTATTTATCATACTAATTAATTTTGATCATGAGTATAAGTAATTAATTATTTCTTCTCTACAGTTTAATATTCATTCAAATACTTTAAACTAAATGTTTTAATTATATTTAATTACTTTATTACAATTATTGTCGATCATTATTTTTAAATTCAATTCATTTGTTCTATTCTATCTAATCAAAGTAAATAAATACATTATTTTAAATTATTTGTAAACCCTAAATCCCAAATTAAAACCCTAATCAAACATAGTCCTTTAATCATATCATTATCCTAATCAAAAGACACTTTTCTTAGGTTAAAACGTTGAGGAAACCATTAGTGTTTAATCCAATATTATTCTTATTCAAAACGCATTCAATTATCAAATGAGTATTCAATGCCCCTTTTTTGTGTTTTATATTTTGGGGAAATCATGTGATTCAGTATTTAAATATTGATATTTATTGTTATTCTATTTCATTCTAAATTCAATTCAAGACATGCTATGTTATTACTTACAATTATTTATTCATAGTTAGATAAACTTGATGATAACACAATCATTAATTCATGCAACCATGGTTACAATGATAGATCTATAGGTTTGACAAACCTACCCTATTTGTTTAGTCGCGAGGTGATTGAAACCAGATTCATTTATTCTATAACGCTTCGTCTGCAAAACGAGTCAATTTAGTCATTAGGTTTGATTGTGTTTGTTAGTCTTTTATGTTACACTATTGCATTATAAGTCTTGACATTGCCGTATGAATTGAATTGTTTTCAATCATTTAATCAACTTATATATGTATTCAAACCTGTGTTTACTCACTGGCTAATTCGTTAGCTAACACGTTACTTTGTCAAATGATTTCAGGAATACAGATTAGTGGACTTCTTTATGCTTATTTAGGACTTGGACCTAGTTTAATCAAATATAGTCCTTTAATCATATCATTATCCTAATCACAAGACACCTTTCCTTGGGTTAAAACCATGAGGAAACCATTAGTGTTTAATCCAGCATTATTCTTATTCAAAACGCATTCAATTATCAAGGGAGTATTCATTCCCCTTTTTATGTGTTTTATATTTAAGGGAAATCATGTGATTCAATATTCAAATATTAATATTCATTGTTATTCTATTTTATTCTAAATTCAATTCAAGACATGCTATGTTATTACTTGCAATTATTTGTTCATAGTTAGATAAACTTGATGATAACACAATCATTAATTCATGCAACCATGGTAACAATGATAGATCTATTGGTTTGACAAACCCACCCCATTTGTTTAGTCGCGTGGTGATTGAAACCATTCATTCTATAAGGCTTCGTCTGTAAAACGAGTCAATTCAGTCATTAGGTTTGATTGTATTGGTTAGTCTTTTATATTACACTATTGTATTATAAGTCTTGACATTGTCATGTGAATTGAATTGTTTTCAATCATTTAATCAACCTATATATGTATTCAAACCTGTGTTTACTCACCGGCTAATTCGTTAGCTGACTCATTACTTTGTCATATGATTTCAGGAATGCAGATTAGTGGACTTCTTTATGCTCATTTAGGACTTGGACCTAGTTTAATGAAAGGCTTTTGTTATATTTATTTGGATTGTTGTTTAATTGTAATGTATCATTTGATTAGTATCATTTAATGAAGATGACTTTTAATTTATTTCAACATATTAAGCTACCATAGACTATGAGCAATCGATTCATATTCGTCTGCCCAGATGATTTCGCCGTCGGTCGGAGTATGACAGCAACTTATACTAGTTGGTGATTATATCCATACTTTTTTCAACTGTACATAATGGTGTCTTTGTCTGTAATTTCCTACTTTAGTACTTTTATCCATTTTCTAATACAATAGGTTGTGAGCTATGGCATGTCATAGTCACATGTCAAAAGGCAATCTACCTTTTGACTTTACATTGATCTTGATATCTAGATTAGTGTACAGCTGGCCTTCAAAGTATGGCCGGTTGTAGGATGTAGTATAAAGTATCTCATGTAACCAGTACTAGGATTAAGCATTGTAACACTTGTAAAACACTTGAGAGCAATATACATTATCCTTAAAAACCAATCTTTGTGTTCTTGAGTTCTTTACTTGTTTGTTCTTTGTTTCTTTGTCTGGTTCCCTATTTTATCTAGTAAGTCTCTCTTCTCCAACTATGAGACTGTTGTTGACCAACCATAACCGGTCCTTCAATTGGTATCAGAGCGTCTCAGGCTCTTTATTGCAAGATCTCACCATCTTGAACCACTGTTCAGTTTCACATACACTTACTTGCACAAATGGCAGCTCTCACTAAAGCTGATATGGAAACCAACACTATGACTAAGTATCCACTGATCACTCTTGATGACTTTGATACTGAAGGCATGAGGATGGAAGGCTTCATAAAGTGTCAAGAAAGCAGGATGTGGAGATCTGTAGTCTTAGGACCTCATATCCCAAGTACTACTTCAGCAACTGCTAGTGGTGGGATAATACCAAAGGAAGTGGCTGACTATTCTGAAGAAGACTGGAAGAAAATTCATATTGATCAGAAAGCCATGACCACACTTCAAATTGCTATTCCCAACTCTATCTACAGAGGCTTCAAGAAGTACAAGACTACAAAAGAACTTTAGGATGCACTGAAGTAAATGTATGAAGGATCTATGGAAGCTAAAAAGAACAAAAAAGACATCATGAAGCAGTAGTTTGAAAACTTCACCTTCAAAACAGGTGAAACTATAACTCAACAATACTTAAAGTATGTTGAGATTGTAGATACTCTGGTTGATGTTGGAGTGAAACTTGAGAATAGGACATAGTGAGTAAGTTTATGTTCTCTCTACATAGAGAATGGACACACTATTGTATGGAACTAAGAAGCTCTTTACCATCACTCTTACTGAGCTGTATGGTATCCTGAGCGGTTACCAAATGGAGGTGAACATGAAAAATCCTTCTCATAGCTCATCCAACACCCAAAAGAGTTAAGCTCTTTATGTGGTTGAAAGGGATAGTAGAGAACCATAAAATCATCTCATCTGCTTCCCTAACAACTCACCAAAAGGTCCTTATATCACCTTCCCGGAGACACCAAAGGAGAGCTACACTCAAGGAAGCCCATTCCACGAGCCTAGATGTTCTAAAGCCTTTTTGTCTTCAGATGAAAGTTTTGGAAACTTTCTCTTCACCCTTGTAGACCTGGAATGCATCCATCCAAATGATCAGGAGTACACGGAGATAGTCCAGCAGATGGCTTTTCTCACTCACAGGCTAAGAAGTTCTACCAGAGGATAGGGAGGAAGTTTCCAAGCAATGTGTCTAGTGGGAAGTTTGAGCTGGACAAGAGCAAAGTAAAGTATTATAACTGTAAGCAAATGGGCCACTTTGCTCATCAGTGTATGGAACCAAGAGCAAATGGTTGCCATACACAACCCAGGCCAAACTACACTGAGGCAGCTTCAAGAACTGAGAAGCCCAACTAACCAAAGCAGCAAGCTGCTGTTGCTGTTGAAGAAGGAGGCTTTGACTGGAGCTTTCAGGTAGAAGACGTCTCTCCAAACTAAGCCCTACTTAAAAGTCATGATGAAACTAAGGTATTGGAACATATTTGTACTCCTAAATGCATTGCTAAAGTAAACATGTACAGGTCCTACAACTTGGAAGTAAGATCTGATCTTGAGTCCTTAAACATTTTAAAAGCTGATTTTAAAAGAGTAGAAAATGATTATAAGTTTAAAATAGAAGACTTAGAGAAAACTATTTCTATTATAAAACATGAGCACACAAACTAAAGGACTCAGATCAAAGATCTTGTTACCAAGTTAACTGAATACCAGGCTAAGCTTGTGATGAGCAAAGCCAAATCAGAATAATGTGTTCTTGAAAAGGAAACCTTCAAGAACATCATATCTTCATCCTTGCATGCAAAAGTTTGTTATCAGAATAGGCAGGGACTTAGATCAAGTGAAATAGCTCCTCCACACACATTACTATCAGTCAAAGAACCAAGGTGTGGAACTTGTAAAGATGAGCTACCTCCTATTAATCCTATCCAAGAGGAAGATGGAGATGAAGAGGATATAGTGTAGGGTGAACCAGAAGTGAGTGAAGAGGTTCAATCTAAGAAGGGTCACTATATCCCTGGAGAGAAGAAGAGACTAAGGATGGCTAAGTCTATAAGAAAGAACTTGATCAAGGCTGCAAAAAGAAGATCAAAGAAAGTGCAGGAGATCAAGCCCACCTTCAACCTCAATCAAAAACAAGTTTTAATCTCTGCTGGGTTTGAGGTGAAGAAGACTAAAGACTTAACAAAGGACTCTAGTACCAGAGGTACTAGTTCAAGTCTAATCCATCCTGGACAAGAGAAGAAGGTTGAACCAATATGCACCGCTACTGCACAGGTTGGACCATCCAACTCCAAAGGCAAGCTTCACCCTCAAAAGCAAGCTGTATCAATTAAGAAGATGAAGAAGAAGCTGGAAAGAGATCAAGATCAACCTTCTCCTCAGGACAAGACTCTTAGAAGGAAGCCCAAGTAATGTATCATGTGTGGTGGTACAACTCATTATGCTAAGGATTGCATTTACAATCATAAGAGTACCATCCACATGAACAAGAAGAAACTTCTAAGAAGAAGAAAAAAATAGCTTTAGAAGGAAAATCATATTCCTTTGAAAGATTGAAGGTGAACCAAAAGAAGATAGATGGAAAACTGTCTTCGGAAGCAACTTGGGTCTCAGAAGAAAGGAATGCTTCCTAAGCACTGAAGTCTGCTGCAGTGGATGCAAAAGCTTCCGAAGGTTCAGTTTCTGAAATTTCCAAAGTCATAAAAACATCCAAAGTTTTGAAAGCCAAGTCTAATCTTCAAAATATGGTGTGGAAGATGAAGAAAGGCCATGTGATTGAAGTTTCTTCATCAACATCAGCAAAGGATTCTCAAATCTTAATTATAGGATCAATAACTATTGAACTATCTTCAGTTCATCTTGATAAGCTCAAGACTAGCAAGGCTTGGGTTTCCAAATGTAACTAATCATCTCTTTTAATGGGCGGGAACAGTTAAAGACCAAAAGATATGTCTGGATCATTAATAGTGGTTATTCTAGGCACATGACAGGTAATGGCTTTATGCTTCAAGACTTTGAGAAAATTGACTGAGGGTCAATTGGTTTTGGAGGTGAATCAGGTGGTTACATTACTGGAAGGGTCAGGTCATAAATGGTAAGCTTAGCATTAGGAAGGTAAACTTTGTCAAAGAGATTAAGTACAATCCTTTGAGTGTATCTCAATCTTATGACCAGAGACATAACATGCTCTTTATTAAGCATGAGTGCATTGTTCTTAAGTCCGAGGTGATCATTCCTCAAGAGCATATTTTGCTCAGAGACCCCAGGAAAAGGAACATGTACAAGATGGATTTACAAGAAACCTCCCCCTCTTGAGAAGTTTCTTGCTTTCTATCTAAAGCAAATAGTGATGAGTCTTTCCTTTGGCATAAAAGAATGTACCATGTAAACTTTAAGAACATGAATAAGTTGATTAAAGATGATTTGGTAATCGGAATGCCAAAGAAAGAGTTTACAAGTGATGACCATGGTGTTGCATGTCTGAAAGGAAATTAACACAAAGTGTGACACAAACCAAAGGAAATGAACTTCATCACTACTCTCCTACACTTATTACACATGGATCTCTTTTACCCCACAAGTTTAATCAGTTTAGGAATAACTTCATACTATCTTGTGATCACACAAAAGATATACTCGTGTGTTCTTTCTTAGAAGTAAGGATGAGACCCCTGAAATCTTGAAATCCTTCATTTTAAAAGTTGAGAATCAATGTGATCACAAGGTAAAGATCAGAAGATTTGATCAAGGATCTGAATTCAAGAATCAAATCCTTTATTCATTTTGTGATGAAAAGGGTATTTCAAGATAATATAGTGCTCCTAGAACTTTTCAACAAAATGGTGTTGCTGAAAGTAGAAATAGGACACTTATTGAGGTTGCAAGAACCATGCTCTCTAACTCTAAACTGCCTATCACCTTCTAGGCAGAGGAAGTCAACACTGCCTGCTATGTGCAAAATAGAGTTTTAGTAGTCAGAACTCATGGTAAGACTCCTTATGAACTTTGGTACAAAAATCTCCACTCATTTCATTCATTCAGTGCCTACGGTGAGGCGCGACCCACAACAAACAAAGGGGGAAAGCTTAGAGACCTTTATTGGTTTTCTCAAGTCATTTGGATGTCATTGCACCATCTTGAATACCAAAGAGCACATAGCCAAGTTTTTTGAGAAAGCAGATGATGGACACTTCATTGATACTCATCTCAAGATAAGGCTTATAGAGTACATAATCTTAGAACTAGAGTAGTTGAGTAGTCAACCAATATGACCTTCAATAAACATATTCCAAGTGTGAAAGGTTCTGGTCCTGATTGACTATTTGATCTTCATTTAGTTACCTACTGTTTTAACAAATCTTGTGAAGATGTTTCAGGAACAATAGGTAATACATCTATAGGAGATTCTAATCCAAGATTTAAGCTGTGAAGGCCAAATGTTCAAATTTTTTCAACACTAGTGGTAACAAACCATGCAAGTGGAAATCCTGTTAGTACAGCCATGACAAATTCTTTAGCTAATATATCCGAGGTGCCAACCAATTCCAACAATAAGGCATAAAACTCAAATGAAGGTATTTCTAATGCAGGAGGAGATGGAGATGGTGAAAGTGATCAAGAATACCTTGATGCTGACAACCACTACACTGAAGACAACATCAATGATGTTACACACTCTCTGGATCAAGTCACACTTGCAGGGTTTGCTGATGTGGTAGGTGATACTCAATCACCAGATCTAAATTATTCAAATTTAGATCTATCAAATCAACTTGTTATGATTCATCAGCTGAGAATCCACAAGTCACATCCTACCACAAACATCATTAGTGATGTTAGGACTGAGGTGAGAACAAGAGGACAAACCCATGATCAAAATATTTGTCTGGACTCTTGCTTCTTATCCCAGATTGAGCCAAAAAAAGGTGATGAAGCTTTGAGAGATGGAAGTTGGATTGAATGAATGCAGGAGGAACTGCTTCATTTCAAAAGACAAGGTGTTTGGAACCTATGTCCTCTTCCTCTTGGGAAGATGCCAATAGGTACCAAGTGGGTTTTTAGGAACAAGAAAGATAATAGATGGCTTGTCATCAAGAAGAAGGCAAGACTAGTAGTCCAAGGGTACACTTAAGAAGAAGGGATTGACAACACTGATGTCATTGATCCTATAGCAAGACTTAAGTGTGCTTTTGTATATAGAGTGATAGATGAATAAGTGTATGTCAATCAACCACCAGGATTTGTAGATCCAAATCATCCTAATTGTGGCTGCAAGCTTGAAAAAGCTCTCTATGGGCTGCATCAAGCACCAAAGAAATGGCATGAGGCATTGTCACAGAACCCAGTTCAACATGGTTACAAAAGAGGTACTATTGACAGCACATTCTTCATCAAAATAATAGGGAATGACTTGATGCTAGTTCAAGTTTATATTGATGACATTATCTTTGGGTCAACTAATGAAAAGCTCTGTAAGGAGTTTGAGAAGCTAATGAAGAATATATTTGAAATGAGTGCCATGGAAGAAATCAATTTCTTTCAAGGATTTCAAGTGAAGCAAGTTGATAATGGCATCTTCATAAACCAGTAAAAGTATGAACAAGACATACTAACCAGATTTCATCTGACTAATTGTAAGGTTATGTTTGGACTAGATTCAATGTATAGGTTTAGCTGACTTAGTCAACTCTTGTAATAAATCATTGTAAATCTCTTTTTGATAATGTAATGCATGATTTATAAGTTAACCCAAATTATTATTCGTGTTGATTTCATGTAATTACAGGAAAACATCATGCTTGGTCAATTTGGAAAATTGACCAAGTGCAAGAACTTCTGCGGATAAACAAGTTTGTTCTTTCGTAGATGTTCTGCGGAACACAAGAACCAACATGCATCCGTAGATCTCCTGCGGAAGCACAACAACATCTGCTGAACAAGTTCAAAGATCAAGTGCTGCTGCTGAAGAAGAGCTTGCTCCTGAGGGAGTTCAAGATGATCAGAGATTCCTTCGGAAGACCAATTTCCTATGGAAGACCAACTTCCTACGGAAGAGCAACTTCCTACAGAAGAACATATTGCATACAAAGTCAACAAGTCAAGCTGACTGAAGTGATGTCAGCAGTTAACATCCACGGAAGATTGACTCTGTCAGAGGACTTAGGATGTCACATCAGGAATATTACAGTTGTAACTTTCTTATCACAATAAGGAAAGTTACAGTTTCTATTGTAAAAGGTGAATCCCTCTGCCTATAAATATAAGGCATAGATGCACTTATTTATAGTGGTGATTGAGTAGGCGATTGAGCGATATCAATACAAAATAAAATTTCTCATATTCATAGAAACGATATCAATCAATCACTCACTCAAAATAGCAAAACATAGCAAAACATCAAGAACACCAAGAACATCATTTGAGATCACCAGATCATCCAAGTATCAATAGTCATTGTAATCGATTTATTATCAATGAAAACAAATTGAAACAATCTTTCTGTTGCATTATATTATTATGTTTTCAATTTGCTTCATCTATTCATAATCGATTTCAATTTCATAAACAATTAACTAGAAAAACAAATATTGATAATTCCGCAATCTTTATTTGCTAAATCAAACTGATAATTCCTGTTTCGATCCTAGGATTCACAGGTGGTATTAGAGCCACGTGCTCATTGATCTAGATCAATTGATCTATCAGTGTGAATATTTTAATTGGTTGTTTATTTCATTATATCATCAAAACCTTTTTATATTGATCATTATTCACTGTTCCATTGCTCGATTAATTTCGATTTGCATCAGAATAGCTTTTGATTCGTGGATTTGTGTTATTGTTTGATTTTGCAAGGCTGTTCAAACAAGTTTGAACAAAACTCATCATCATATAACATCTTAATTTCAAATTTACTGAGAATATATTGAGCGATTTGACTAACTTTGATCACAACCTTTTATTTAATTAAGAGTGTGTTATTAATTAGTTCATTCACAATAAAAGTCATTAATTCCAAGGAATTTTTGTCTTAGTTGATTTGATATCAATATTATCAGTTATTTGTTATTGCTGTATTAGTGTGTTTGCATTATTTTTACACATTCAAAGGATATTAGATTAACTAATAATTTTGATAATTAACACAGACAATCAACATGAGCAATTATGTGGTTGGAGCTTATCAACCTCCAAAGTTGGAGAACAAATCTGATTTCAAAACATGGAAAATCAGATTCAGAAACCACGACAACTATACAGATTCTGATTTATGGGTGTCAATTACTGAAGGTCCTTACATTCCACCTGCTTTAGGACCTGATTATAATGACAACAATCAGCCCATAAGTTTGAACAATCTATCTCTTGATGATGCCAAGAAAGTCAAAGTCGACATCAAGGCATATAGTATGCTTACTATGGCTTTACCTGAAGACCTCTTGATCAGGTGCGAAGGATACAAAATAGCAAAATCATTATGGAAAATTCTTCACACATTGTGTGAGGGAAGTGATGAGATTAGAAGCATCAGGAAGGATACCCTGCGTTCACAGTATGAGACATTCCATCATATTCAGGGTGAATCTGTTCCTCAACAACTCCACAGATTTATGCAACTTGTTACTAAGATGAATATTCTTGAGTTGAAGTACAATAATAAGGAACTGAACAAATAGATGCTACATACCTTGCCTGAAAATTGGACTCAAACTGTGCTTATGTTCAAAAATACCATTGATCTAAAGGCAATTGGACTAGATACTTTGGTAGCCAAGGTAGAAGCATTGGAGTTGGATGAGAAAACAAGGAACAAGAGTGTAAAAGCATCAATAGCACCATACCAATTCAAAGAAACAAAGGGTGCTGGAAGTGCTTTTATTTCCAATGGTAATGAAGGAAGCTCTTATGTTGAGAGTGATGATGAAGAAGAAGCTGGTTTCTATGCAGCAAAGTCTTCTAAATCTAACTTTGAAAGCAGTTCTAATAACAAGAAGAAAGGGAAATCTGATGATTCTAAAAGTTCAGCAGCAAAGTGATCATCACCCAGCAAAAGCAACACCAAATCTGAACCAATCATTGTGGTTCTAGAATCAGAAGAACAGAAAGCAGCATGTGCAGCATTCAGTTCAAGCTTTAAAGCTTACTTGGATAGTACTCTGACTCCTGCTCACATCTACCAACAAGACTTGGAAGAACTTCATCCTGATGAAGTGGAAGAGATGGATCTACAATGGAAAATGGCCATGATTGCTTACAGGGCCAAGATGTATATGAGAAGAAACAAGGGACTATCTGTTGCTGGAAGAACAACAAAAATTGGTGTTGATAAATCAAAGGTGAGGTGTTACAAATATGACTCAATAAGATTTAATTTCTTAATTGAGTCCTTAAGCATGATTAATTTAGATTAAATAATCAACAAAAAGAAACGCATGATCTGTCCTTCAAATTTCTTAATTTGAAAAAGCCAAAAATAGTCATAAAACAAATAAAATTCCAAAAAAAAATATTGTCTTATTTTCATGATTTCTTGAATAAGCAGTTCATATTATGGGAAATGATAGTACACTATACCTTTGTTTACTTTACTGTTTTTAACACAAACAATACAGACTGATCAAATGTGATTTGATATGCGAGTAGGTTCAGATTGAGTTGAAAATAAACAAGTTCATGCATAACATAATGTCAAGGTGACAAATTGTGGACAATTCCATTTTGAGGAGCAAGCAAGTAAGTCTTATCCTGATATGACCAACTTACTCACCTAAGCACACTATGTTGTAACACTATATAACCTCTATCTTTGTGTATCATGAACTTTCTGTTTTGCGTAAGCAAAGACCTGAGTTCTTAGGCACCTCTGTTTTACGTAAGTAAAGACCTGGTGTCCTGATGCTGATCATCAAAAGGTTCCAAAAAGGAACAGCTCTAAAAGAATCCATTGTGATCAACTGTATATTAATTTAGAGCTTAAAAATCATATCAGCATTACTGAGATTTCAAAGAAATCTTAAGATAGAGCTTTTAACTTACAGAACATAGTTTTAAGTGTGAAAAAGTGATAAATTGACTCATAAACGGATGACAAACTCTAATGTGAATTGAATGTGGAGTCCATATTTGTCTATCTTTAATCAATACCAAAACAAGATAAACATCATGACAAGTTGAAACTATATTCTTGCTTGAATTTATGTGGATCATAATATTTGCAATCAGCACTAGATCTATGTCTGCCATTATCAAATAAAACTGTCATCAGGAAGTTACTTAGTGTCATAGTATGATCCCATTGTATGATGTAAATGATTGTAAATACATTTAAGTTTTTGCTTGTAAATAGATTTTGTTGTTGTTCTTTTCTTTGATAATAAGTTGGACAGATAATTGCTTTTCATGCTATTCTCTATATAAATTTCTGATAAATGCATAATTTCATGATTAATCAAAAATTTAGGGGGAGTAGTCATCAGCATGAAAACCGAGTTTAACTCTTTTAAATGAAGAAAATTGGATCTTTAGCGCTAACTTGGCTGTAGGATATCTGAAGTTTTTAACTAAATCATTTTGCACATTTGCCATGAAGCAGAGTCAACAAGGTCCATCAGCAAACAACAAATGATCTAACAATATGTTAGGATCATACAGCAAAAACATTTGCTTCGGAAGAAAATTTTATCAACATTAACTTCGGAAGAAAAACAAACATTTGCTTCGGAAGAAAATTTTATCAAAATTAACTTTGGAAGAAAAAAAAACATTTGCTTTGGAAGAAAATTTTATCAAAATTACCTTTGGAAGAAAAACATAAGTTTTGCCTTCGGTAGATGTTCTGCGGAAGAATTAACTTGAAACAAGGAAAGTTTTGCCTTTTGTAGATGTTCTGCGGAAGAATTAACTATCCAAATAACCACGGAAGGGTAAAGAGGGATATGGGACCCACAACATTAAATAAGAGGTTTTTAAATTGTCTGAGAGAGTATAAAGGATACCTTGACCGTTGGCATTTCTATTCATTTTTTCAGAACACTTTTTCAAACCTAGAAAAGCACTCACAACATAAAACCCTTCTCCGCTAACATTCAAATATTTCATTCCACACAACAATCCTTACCTTAATCACCACTCAAAGAACATAATCAATATGGCCAATCGATTCGCAAAAGATCATAATGTCTGTGCTTTTCTTAATCCAGAGGATACAGTAGCCGAGGGATGTAGGGATATTATCAGCTATCTAAGAAGATCAAGATTATTCTATGCTTTATCTGTGGATCCTATCATCTATCAATCGCACATCATAGATTTCGGGAACACAGCCAGGATTGAGGAAGAAAATGATGAACAAGTGATTTTCGCTACGATAAGAAATGAAGAGTTGAGGGTGGATGAACGAATAATCAGGAAGGTGTTGGAGTTTGGAGATCAAGAAGAGGGTCACCCTGATGTATTCGATCATGAATACATTCAAAAAGTATTTCACTTAATGGGTTATGATGGTGACTACCGAAATGGTGAAATCAAGAAGGGGAGGTTGTGCAAGCCCTACAGATTCTTGTGTCACACATACTTAAAATGTATGTCCAACAGAAAGTCTGGGTTGGATAGATTTTCAAGGCACATCTCATCAGGAATCATTGGTGTATTTGAAGGGAGGACATATAATTATGCTAAGTACATTCTTGGATGTTTATGTGACCACATAAGGGTGCAGAAGGAAAACAAGATGTACATGTTACTGAGATTCATTCAGCTTCTCATTGATGAAGCAATGCCCAATATTGAAAGAGAAGGTGAAGTGTTTGTTCAAGCTCACCTTGGAAGACCTGTGCTTAACAAGATAAGTGGGCAATACAAAGGTGAAGAAATGGAGATGTTTGCACATGTGGTTGATGAGAATGTTGACATTCCTCAAGAGCTGTTATACCTAGAACAATAACAACAACAAACATCATCAGCAGAGTCTTCTGATCAACAACAACAACAAACACCACCAGCTGAATCCCCTGAACCGCAACATCAAGAACTCAATCCTCCTTCACCCTCATTCTTTACCAACATACCAGAGACACCACCTGTCCATCCCATATCTCCACCAAGTGAACACACACAACCCTTATCTCCTCCACTTCCCCAAACACCAATGAACTCTGCTGCAACAGAAGTGTTCACATTTGATGACATTCAACAATCACCATCACACCCATCACCACAACAAGAACCTCAGCCTCTACCATTAACACCGGTGATTGACTTAACAGACTCACCACTAGCTCAACTTCCTTCCAGTGAGCATACCCAACCTCTCTCACATGCCCAATCTCAATCATCACTACACATTGGTGCCAAAGAACCTATCTCACCCTATCTCCAACAACGAAACCAACTTCCTCACCCACACCTACTGAACCAACCTCACCTAATGAAAGCCCAACACATACTGAAATCAACCTTGATGAGGATGATGAGCATGATGTTGTGAAAAATGGTGCTACAGAAGAGATTTGTTTAGAAGTTGAAAGGGATAATGATCAAGTTATTGAACAACAGGATGAAAGTCACTTTTTTGACATACTTGCCTATAATGAAAATGATTTAAGAGATGAAGAGATAAATGTGAGCAAAAGTTTTCTTGTGGCAAAATACAACAATCTTATCATCAAGAGCAATAAAAAGTTGGAAAAATTGAGGAAATTAAAAGGAGAGATGATGGAGAAAGTTGAGACAATCTCAAAACTAGAAGGGACAATCAAAAAGTTAAGAGAAGAGATTGAAACTAACAATGAAGTTATTAATGCTATGGATAAGCATTTAACTGAGTCTTGTGAATCTCTTGAGAAAGAAAAGCAAGAGAAAGAAAAGGTCTTGTCTGAGCACAACAATGCATTGAAAACCATTTTTGAACAGTCAGTGCTATTGAAAGTTAAAGATGATGAGATAGAGAAACTAAAGAAGAAGGTGGCTGAACAAGAAGGAATTACTCAACAAGAGCCAATCAAAGAAGCTGTTGTCTTTCCCATGATCAAACCAAAGGAACCAACAATCAAGTATCATAAGAAAAGAAAGTATTTGGGATAAACCCAAGAAGATGTTATTGAAATTGGAGACACCCCAAAGAGAACAAAAACCATGTCTCCAGAACACACACCATCAGCTGATCTTTCAACACTTAAACCAATTGAACACACTAAAGACGAAAGTGATGATGAATGGGAGAAATTAACAAAAGAAGAGCCTGATAAAGCTGCTGAAGAAGCAAAGTCTGGTGACCTGCTATCTACTGAAGATATCTTTGAAGAAAGAGCAGAATCTTCCATGTTTATGGATTTGATAAACAATGGCTTTCCATATGACATGGTTGAGAAGATGAACATGGCTGAGATGATTCAAGTGCTGAAAGAATTTGATGCTGCTAGATTGATGCTTCCAATATACAACTATGAAACCTTCTCAAAATTCAAAGCAATTGAGAAGATCAAGAAAGATTTGGGTCACTGTGACTCCAAGAAGCTGACAAAGTATAACATGACTTGTTGGTTACAAAGTCATAAATATAGGTCTTATGAGCTTAAGGGAAGATCAGTGGGAGAATTAAGAGCCATAATGGATCATGTGATGTAGGTTGAGCTAGAAACTGGTGTAGATTCAGAACTGGAGCTCCAAATCCTGCTTACAAACAACAATCAAAACAATATTCTGCCAAGCCAATAGTTGTAGAAAGAAAAGACATGCACAAGGGAAAAGAGAAACTGATCAGGGAGCCAAGGGATGTAATCCCCAACAAAATCTAGCCTCTGGGAACTGTTGTGAGAGAAATAACAAAACAAAAATCTACTCTCATTCAACTGTTTGATCACATGACCACCCCAAGATCATCAGAAGATAACAAGATTGTAGCATGGAAGTTTTCAGAATAGGATTGTGTTGTGATAAAGAGGGCATCTGGGATGGTGCAATACTTTCATTGGATGGAGACAATCCTATGACTCCCAGATGCAGACCTGTATACTTTGCAAAACATCCCAATCACCAACTACCCAATCAGTCCAAGGGGAAGAGATTTTTTGGTACTGATTGCAAAAATCAGAAACAAGTTTAAAGGTGATATATTGAAGGAAGCAAAGAGAGAGGATGTTGAACACAAACATAGAAGACAGAGGCAGAAAAGGTCTCATTCTAGTTCTTCTCAAGCTATTGACGATGAATTTTTAAGGAGAATTGGATATGAAGACAAGGCTAAAGCACCAATTAAAACAATTGAAGGAAATCAGTACTCACTCCCTATCACTGAATGGGGATATGTGGAGAGAACAAAAGAGCTTGTGCTGTAAAGGAATGATCCTCACAAGAAAGCATCCAGCATAAGATTATTTGATCCAATGGAGATAAAGCTGCTTCATCTGAGCTACACATCCTATCTGCAGGATAAATACTTTTCAAAGATGAATGACAAAGTAGATCAAGATGACTTATGCTTGTATGTGCACATCATTCAAGTACTAGACAAGCTGCATGCCAAAGCATACAAAAGAAGAAAATTTGAGGCTGGTCAGCTTATGACATCTGAAATTCCCACTATTACTGATCTCAGAATGACAGAGCAAGATGAACTGGAAGTGGTTTCTCACAACAGTGTAGTAGCAACACTGACCACTGAAGAGGACATACTTGGTCTGAATTACAAAACATTGAAGAAAATGGTCAAAATAAAGATTAAGTATCCTTATCAAGATCAAAGAGAAGCTGTTGGATACTTCAATACAAAGATTTTGGCCCGAGTTCAAGAACTGAGAAATCTAAACAGATGACTACAAGAGGCTAAACCTAAGGGGGAGTATTGTTAGGACTAGATTCAATGTATAGGTATAGCTGACTTAGTCAACTCTTGTAATAAATCATTGTAAATCTCTTTTTTGATAATATAATGCATGATTTATAAGTTAACCCAAATTATTATTTGTGTTGATTTCATGTAATTACAGGAAAACATCATGCTTGGTCTATTTGGAAAACTGACCAAGTGCAAGAACTTCTGCGGATGAACAAGTTTGATCTTCCGTAGATGTTCTGCAGAACACAAGAACCAACATGCATCCGTAGATCTCCTACGGAAGCACAACAACATCTGCTGAACAAGTCCAAAGATCAAGTGCTGCTGCTGAAGAAGAGCTTGCTCCTGAGGAAGTTCAAGATGATCAGAGATTCCTTCGGAAGACCAATTCCCTAAGGAAGACCAATTTCCTACGGAAGACCAACTTCCTACGGAAGAACAATATGCATACAAAGTCAACAAGTCAAGCTGACTGAAGTGATGTCATCAGTTAACATCCACGGAAGATTGACTCTATCAGAGGACTTAGGATGTCACATCAGGAATATTACAGTTGTAACTTTCTTATCATAATAAAGAAAGTTACAGTTTCTATTGTAAAAGGTGAATCCCTCTGCCTATAAATATAAGGCATAGATGCACTTAATTATAGTGGTGATTGAGTAGGCGATTGAGCGATATCAATACAAAATAAAGTTTCTCATATTCATAGAAACGATATAAATCAATCACTCACTCAAAATAGCAAAACATAGCAAAACATCAAGAACACCAAGAACATCATTTGAGATCACCTGTAAGGTCCCGTTCCCGGAACGCTTACAGCTGGTCAATCATTGCACACAAAGCATAAAACATACATTAACTTTACCAAAATATTGCAGTGGAATTCTTTTAAACAAACCATTTCATTATAATTGCTTTTGCAAAATAATACATTGCAGTTAATTGTTACAAAATATCACTCGTTGCATTACATCACAAAAACATTATAATTCAAACAACGGATGCCATCCAAAAATGCCAAGTAGCTGCCCCGTGCCATCCTCGGCAACGTTACCTGCCAACTGGAAATTACGTAAAAGTCAGTGTTGCTGAGTGAGTTCTCGTTTTATAAATGAAAATACTTTTCTTTTGTTAAAAACCATACTTTACTTTCGTAAGCGATCATACATCATACGTACAAATAGATAATCTCATTATTATCTTTCATCATCGACAACTTATATTCATTCATACTCTTTCTTATCGTACATTTCATTCAATCATTATTACTTTCACTTCTCTATGCTCTAGGCTAATGCCTCGAGCCATACCCCAAACATCATGCACAAGGCGGATACTGGGCCGAAGACTATAAATAGACTTCACACATCATGCCCGAGGCGAGCCCAGCACCGGGGTATCATCATTTGGACCAATGCCATGTGTTATAGCCCAAACATCATGCACAAGGCAGGTACTGGGCAGAAGACTATAAATAGAATTCAAACATCATGCACTAGGCGGGCACCAGCACCGGGGCAAGCGACAATGGCCCCGTACGTATGGTCAGTCACAAAGACTAGACCCCAGTGTGCATACTTCTCCCGCACACCGTTGAGCTAACACCCTTCATTGGGTGTGAACCTCCTTACAATGCTTTCAAGAAACCAGGGATCTAGAACTCACCTTAGCAGCCTTCGAGTATGACTTCCTTCAAACCCGTTTGCACTATGAGTTCAACCGCCTAGAAACCCACCAAAAACACACACCCGAACACATCAAACACACATAAGCATATAACCGAGGCATTGGCTGGCCAAGAACAACTTAAAATGATGAATTCTTACCTTGAATTCGATCTCTTTGTTCTTCTTCTCCAAAACCCAAGAGCTCTACTCTTTCTCTCTCAAAATCGGGTTGAAATGAAATATGCAGGAAGGTGTGGGCGGCCATCACCTTTTGCACCCACTTTTTTAATCTTTTTGTCCTTTGACACATTTAGCCCCTCAACTTAGGTTAAATTGTGTTTTCTTTCTTTTTCTGCACGTTTATACTTTCTTTCTTGTCTTTTAAAATTTTCCGGGTGTTACAAGTCCACCCCCCTTATATAGGTTTCGTCCCCGAAACCTGTTATTCCTCGAACAGATGTGGGTAATACTGCCTCATCTCTTCTTCAGTCTCCCACATAGACTCGGATCCCTTCCTGTGCTTCCACTGTACACGCACCAGGGGAACCACTTTATTCCTTAACCTCTTCTCCTTGCGATCAATGATTGCCACCGGTTGCTCCACATAATTGAGCCTTTCATCAACTTTAATATCTTCTAGTGGTACAACCATATCTTCGTCAGCTAAACACTTCCGCAGATGAGATACATGGAATGTAGGGTGAATTCCACTTAACTCATCGGGTAACTCTAACCTGTAGGCCACCTCTCCTACTCGAGCAATGATTCGAAAAGGCCCTATGTATCTCGGGCTCAACTTGCCCCGCTTCTTGAACCGAATGATACCCTTCCAAGGTGAGACTTTCAACATAACTCTATCTCCCACCTTGAACTCAATTGGTCTACATCTCTTGTCGGCATACGACTTCTGCCTATCTTTGGCTGCCTTCATAAAGGCTTTGATTTTCTCGAGCTTCTCAGTCGTAGCCACAATCACCTCAATACTTCCCAACTCCTTCTGACCAATATCACCCCAACAAACGGGTGTTCTACACCTCCTACCATATAGCATCTCATAAGGGGGCATACCAATACTGGCATGATAACTATTATTATACGAGAACTCAGCTAACGGTAAGTGGTCATCCCAACTTCCTCCAAAATCAATGACGCATGCCCGAAGCATATCCTCAAGTGTCTGAATGGTTCTCTCCGACTGACCATCCGTCTGTGGATGATAAGTCGTGCTGATGTGTAACCTCGTCCCCATTGCATCATGAAATCTCTTCCAGAACATAGATGTAAACCGAGTGTCACGATCAGAAACAATAGACATCGGCATACCGTGACGAGTTACAATCTCCCTGATGAATAGATCCGCTAACTTCTCAGATGAATACATCTCTCGGATCGGTAGGAAGTGAGCACTCTTCGTCAGACGGTCGACTATCACCCATATGGCATCATACCCCTTCACGATACGTGGTAGCTTCATGATAAAGTCCATGGTGATATGCTCCCACTTCCACTCTGGTATATCCAAAGGTTGGATCTTACTGTATGGCTTCTGATGCTTCGCCTTCACTTGCAAGCAAGTACGGCACTTACTCACGTGCTCCACTACGTCACGCTTCATACCCAGCCACCAATAGTCTTTCTTCATACCCTGATACATCTTTGTAGTACTGGGATGAATAGAGTATCGAGTCTTATGAGCTTCGTCCATGATCTTCCCACGTAGATCCCCATAACAAGGAATCCATATTTGTCTGAATCGGGTTCTAACACCGAGAGTGTTTTCACCCAATTCCGCGACTAGACCTCTCATCCTTTCAGAGTTAAGATGATCTTCCTTCAACGCCTCATCTTGAAACTCCTTGACCTTCTTCATCACATCGAAGGTCAAAATCAATTAGTAAGCCTTCACCCGGATTGGTTTAGGCCTCTCCTTTCGGCTAAGGGCATCCGCCAATATGTTGGCTTTGCCCGGATGGTAATGGATTTCACAATCATAATCCTTTATCAGTTCCAACCATCTCCTTTGCCTCATGTTCAAATCCTTCTGCTCGAAGAAGTACTTCAAGATCTTGTGGTCAGTGAAGATGGTGCACCTCGTCCCGTACAGGTAGTGCCTCCAAATTTTTAATGCAAAGACCACAGCTGCTAGCTCTAAATCATGAGTAGGGTAATTAACCTCATGAACCTTCAATTGTCAGGATGCGTAAGCTATAACCTTTCCTCGCCGCATCAGTACGCAACCCAATCCCGAGTAAGAAGCATCTGAATAAACCACCAAATCCTCGCTCCCTTCGGGTAATGATAAGACAGGAGCTTGAGTCAACCTCGTTTTCAACTCTTCAAAAGCCTTCTCTTGCTCTTGACCCCAAACAAACTTCACATCCTTACGGGTCAACTTGGTCAGTAGAGAAGCTATCTTAGAGAAGTCTTGGATGAATCTCCTATAATAGCCCGCCAACCCCAAGAAACTACGAATCTCGGATGGCGTCTTTGGAGACTTCCATTGCATCATAACTTCCACTTTCGCCGGGTCTACCATAATCCCCTAGGGATTCACCACGTGACCCAAAAACTGAACCTCGCGCAACTAGAACGCGCACTTGGAGAACTTAGCATACAACTTCTCCCTTCTCAACGTCTCTAATACCTCTCTAATGTGACCGGCATGTTCCACCCCGCTCTTCGAATAAATCAAGATATCATCGATGAACACAATCACTGATTTATCCAACATCGGCCGACACACCCGATTCATCAGATCCATAAAAGCAGCTGGCATGTTGGTTAAACCGAAAGACATAACGAGGAACTCGTAGTGTCCATAACGCGTACGAAAAGCTGTTTTAGGAATATCCTGCTCCTTCACCTTCAACTGATGGTAACCAGATCGGAGATCTATTCTCAAAAACCAACTGGCACCTTGGAGCTGATCAAACAGGTCATCAATCCTCGGCAATGGATACCGATTCTTCACCGTCAACTTGTTCAGCTCACGATAGTCAATACACATCCTTATACTACCGTCCTTCTTCTTTACAAACAAAACCGGGGCACCCCATGGAGAGATACTCGGTCTAATAAACCTCTTATCAAGCAACTCTTGCAGTTGCTCCATCAATTCCTTCAGCTCAGAGGGGGCTAACCGATACGGTGCCTTAGCAATAGGTTGGGCACCGGGTATCATGTCGATCTGAAACTCAATCTCACGGTCCGGCGGTACACCTGGTAAATCTTCTAGGAACACGTCTGGGAAGTCACACATAACTGGTACATCAGACAATCGTGGTGTTGGCTTATCAACATCTTTTACGTAGGCCAAGTAGGCACTACATCCACGCCTCATACACTTTCCCGCCACCGCCATTGAAATCACCTTCGGAATCGTAGTAACTCGATCACCGTAAATCGTCACCGAACTCCCGTCAGGCCGCTGTCAGTCCAATCATCTTCTTGCGACATACGATATTCGCCTCGTAGGCCGCTAACCAGTCCATTCCCAGGACTACATCGAAATCGCCTAAGGTCATCACGAATGGTTTAACAGGAAATTTATGACCATCTACTTCTATGACACAACCTTCCATCATCTCAGAAATCCTGGTAGACTTACCTATGGCAGTTTCTACATCGAAGGGCTCGTCAATACTCCTACCCCTTAAAGGAAACTTAGCATAAAAGGCAGCAGAAATGAAGCTCTTACTAGCACCAGAATCAAATAACACGGAGGCAAGAGTTTGGTTTACTAGGAACATACCTGACACAACATGGGGGTCCGTCCTAGCCTCCTCCTGGGTCATCGTGAATGCTTTGGCGCTTGCTTTCTGCCCTTCGGTTCTGGTCGTCTTCTTCGCTCTAGAACTCTCAGCCCTTGGCTTCTTGCATTCCCTGCTCATGTGACCCTCTCCACCACAGTTAAAACATCTGGCCATACGACAATCCTTTGTTATATGCCCTGTCCTCCCACACAGGAAGCATACATTCAATCCCCGCCTACATTCTCCGAAATGCTCCTTTCCACATTTACCACACCTCTTTGACTCCGTACCAGATGTGACCACACGACGGTCATCCACCCGTGCACGCTTGTTGTTTGTCGGGGCACCACCCCTACAAAACCTCTTCCCGTTCCAGTTCCGGTCACCACCACCTTTCTTACTCACCTCAGCCACCACCACTTCCCGTTCATCATACAACCTCCCTGCCAGATCAACCACTAACCTAAACGTGCTCAGTTGGGCGGCGATCATGTGCCTACGGATGTCCGCCGGTAAGCCCTGAATGTATCTCTTAATCTTTCGTGACAAGGGTGTCACCTGATCCGGCACCAGCCGTGCCATCTCATTGAATTTGGTGGTATATTGCTGATGTGTCATGGTTCCCGCCTCCAACGTAGGAACTCCCTCTCAACCTTGTTGAGCTCTCGGTGAGGACAAAACTCCTCGATCACCAGTTTCTTCAACTCATTCCACCTCATCCTGCCAATCACTCTACTACCCTCAGCCTGGAAAATATTGTCCCACCAACATAGGGCCGAGTCCACAAATGAGTGGGTGGCGAACTTCACATTCTGATCTTTGCGGCACTCGCTGATATCTAGAACAGCTTCCATCTCTCTCACCCACCGGTGAGCAGTAGCCGCAGTGCCATTTCCATCAAAAGTCGGGGGCTTACATCTTTGAAATGCCCTATAGTTACAGCCTCGTGCTATCTCCTGCACAGGCTCTTCTCCTTCTTCTTCACTGGAGACAACCGTCTCAGTCTCCGGTTGCTCCCTTTCCTCCGCGGGTCTCCTCCTTTCCTTCCTCTCTCCTTCTCGTACAGCCTTATTCACTTCGGTCACCACAGATAGTAGAATCGTCTGCATGACCTGGTGAACCTCTTCCACCACCGCCTCCTTCACTGAGGCCCTTAAATTGGCACTCTCATCACCACCCTCCAGATGAGGGGTCTTGGGCTCTTCATGAGCCACCTCTTCAGCCCTAGGCCTTCCTCTCGTGACCCGTGGTCCAGCACCACGTCCACCACGACCTCCACCCCGAGAAGCCTTCGAGGATCTACCACCAGCCATCCTCTAACACGCTTTAAGATTCAAACACCAACACGGTCATTCAAGGTAACAACTCTGTTTATGTCAAGTATAGTAAGTCCCTAATTACAGTGGCCAGTTGTGATTAGCCACTTACTTTACTCTTCATACCCCAAGCATTTCCTATCCTGACTTTATCAGTATCTAAATCTACTAAGAAGCACATAAATCACATAACATGCGTATGTAATACCGGTTAACATTTAGAAAATACCTGATGGCACGCAGCTACTCGGACTGGCATCCCATCCCTTTGTCCCATTCTCAGTTTAAGTTTAGGTTTCTTTTGAAAATATTTACCCGTTTCACTTAAACTTTGGCTCTGATACCAACTAGTAAGGCCCCGTTCCCGGAACGCTTACAGCTGGTCAATCATTGCACATAAAGCATAAAACATACATTAACTTTACCAAAATATTGCAGCAGAATTCTTTTAAACAAACCATTTCATTATAATTGCTTTTGCAAAATAATACATTGCAGTTAACTGTTACAAAATATCACTCGTTGCATTACATCACAAAAACCTTATAATTCAAACAACGGATGCCATCCAAAAATGCCAAGTAGCTGCCCCGTGCCATCCTCAGCAACGTTACCTGCCAACTGGAAATTACATAAATGTCAGCGTTGTTGAGTGAGTTCTAGTTTTATAAATAAAAATACTTTTCTTTCGTTTAAAACCGTACTTTACTTTCGTAAGCGATCATAAATCATACGTACAAATAGATAATCTCATTATTATCTTTCATCATCGAAAACTTACATTCATTCATACTCTTTCTTATCGTACATTTCATTCGATCATTATTACTTTCACTTCTCTATGCTCCAGGCTAATGCCTCGAGCTATACCCCAAACATCATGCACAAGGCGGGTACTGGGCCGAAGACTATAAATAGACTTCAAACATCATGCCCGAGGCGGGCCCAGCACCGGGGTATCATCATTTGGACCAATGCCATGTGCTATACCCCAAACATCATGCACAAGGCGGGTACTAGGCCGAAGACTATAAATAGAATTCAAACATCATGCACTAGGCGGGCACCAGCACCGGGGCAAGTGACAATGGTCCCGTACGTATGGTCAGTCACAAAGACTAGACCCCAGTGTGCATATTTCTCCCGCACACCATTGAGCTAACACCCTTCATTGGGTGTGAACCTCCTTACAGTGCTTGCATGACTTTTCTTACTTCCGATCGTTCATTAATGCATGCATTCAATCTTACTTACTTCACTTAAGTTATCTTCCACTTTCGTTAAGTACTACTTTACATAAGCATATTCATACGTCACACCACGTAAAGTCACGACATAAACATAACATGGAACAACATCATCACAACAGTATACATAGCATGCAAATAGTAAACAAGCACAGTCTCCCATAAAACCTCCTTTCTTAACACTTAAGCTCTACATCCTAAAATCTCAGAAAATTCTGTCCCCTTGAAGAAATGCGGATGAGCAAACAAATGCAGATGAACAGACAAATGCGGATGAATAAACAAATGCGGATGAGTAACCAAATGCGGATGAACACCTCAAAAAATATTCTAAGTGTCCCAAAGAAATGCGCATGAACACTGTAGCGAATGCGCATGCATAAAGCACATGAAAGTTTTTCAAGAAATGTTCCGTCCAATGAAGTGCGCATGAACCAAATGCGGATGACTGAAGCAAATGAGCATGGACAAAACAAATGCGGATGAACATACAACAAATGCGGATGAACACTTAGCAAATGCGGGTGAACAAAATAGTCGATGTGTTCATCAAATGCAGATGAAGACTTAACTAATGCGGATGAACAACACTTATGCAAATATTCAAACTTAATGCGGATGATCAACTAACCTGAAACCGCATCTTACACTATAATCAGTTCCCAATCCTCATCCTTATACATTCATCACACCGATCTAGCATGCTAATCTCTTAGAACAAGCATACAACCACTTAAACCGAGCAAAACATGCAGGCCCTAACACACCCACTAAAGAACAGGGCCAAACTTACGGTACAACATACTGGACATATTAAAAAGATAGTTACATGCAATTCCAACCCTAAAACAGGTTTAAAAACATAGAAACCAGGGATCTAGAACTCACCTTAGCAGCCTTCGAGTATGACTTCCTTCAAACCCGTTTGCACTATGAGTTCAACCGCCTAGAAACCCACCAAAAACACACACCCGAACACATCAAACACACATAAGCATATAACCGAGGCATAGGCCGGCCAAGAACAACTTAAAATGATGAATTCTTACCTTGAATTCGATCTCCTTGTTCTTCTTCTCCAAAACCCGAGAGCTCTACTCTTTCTCTCTCTAAAATCCGGTTGAAGTGAAATATGCAGGAAGGTGTGGGCGGCCATCACCTTTTGCACCCACTTTTTTAATCTTTTTGTCCTTTGACACATTTAGCCCCTCAACTTTGGTTAAATTGTGTTTTCTTTCTTTTTCTACATGTTTATACTTTCTTTCTCGTCTTTTAAAATTTTCCGGGTGTTACATCACCAGATCATCCAAGTATCAATAGTCATTGTAATCGATTTATTATCAATGAAAACAAATTGAAACAATCTTTCTGTTGCTTTATATTATTCTGTTTTCAATTTGCTTCATCTGTTCATAGTCGATTTCAATTTCATAAATAATTATATAGAAAAACAAATATTGATAATTTCACAATCTTTATTTGCTAAATAAAACTGATAATTCCTATTTCGATCCTAGGATTCACAGGTTGCTAAGACTCCCATAGCCAGAAACCACTCCGTAGTACCTGATCTTGAGGGGGAGTATGTTGATAAACATTTATATAGGGCTATGATGGGGTCTCTTATGTACCTAACAGCCAGCAGACCGGATATCATATTTGCAATATGCATATGTGCAAGATATCAAGCCAACCCCAAGATGTCTTGTGACATCCGGTACTTTTCTGTTACCAAACTCCGTTAGTTCCGTTTGATCTTGCATACACGTGTCATGAGCACACACTAGTTGTCATTGAACGTTGGTGAGTTAATAATAATTAACAATGATTAAACAGATAATAACTTAACTAATAATGTGATTATTAAGTTGTGCTTATGTGCTTACGCGATTTAAATATTAAGTGTGAATTTTATCGCGTAACGTGGCAACGTGTTATATTTAATTCGTGTGTTTTGTAATTAATGGAAAATATGCATGAATGTTATTGTTAGTTTATTATGGTTGTATTTTGTAGTTAAAACTATTTAAAAAGTGTTTAAAAGATTACTTTTTATAAAATATAAACAATAAGGGTTAAAAGGTAATTATTCTAAACATAATATTACCAAAAATCAAACCCTAATTCCCCCCTAACCCTTGTTCGGCCGCGAACACCCATCCACGCATACACCTTGCGAAATTCGACCAAGAACAAACTATAACCAAAGATTTTGATTAAGTTCCAAGCAATACAACACGTTAGAACCTTCAATTCTCACCCATTACGCGATTAGAGGTTAGATTTTTATGAGTTTTTTTATGGTTTTTGATGTTGGGCCGAAACCCAAATCGAATGGGTGCTTGAATGTTGAATTCTTAATTGTTTGATGATTGTGTAATGTTAGTTAGATTGTATTTATGATAGTTTACGTGGATTGTGCAAGAAATTCGTTGTTTGGATGCGTAGTTCATAGCTTACTATTAATAGTAACTTTATTGCATGAACTTGGTGATTTGATAATGAACTGATGATGTTATGATGATAATGATGTTGTATGGATGTTGGATAGTGATTGTTATGCAAGAAAATCCATGAATTGATCGTGTAGTTCTTACCTTGCTAAAAGTAAAAAGTTTTGGATATGAGATTGATGAATTAGGAAGATTTGATGATGTTGAACATGTTTAAATGATAATCATGAGCTTGAATAGGTATTGTGTTGGTGAATTCATGATTGGATTGAGTGGTAGATTGATTTTGGGATGTTACTTTCCCAAAAGGGAAACTTTATTCAAGAAGAAATCTAGATATGGTGATTTGAGCATGATTGTGATGTTAGGGTTGTAGTAGAATGATTATTGATGATGTTTTATGTGGTGGAATGTGTTAAATTAGATATATGGATGCTTGGTTGGTCATGTGGGAATTTGGACACTTAGTGGTGAAATATATATATTGATGGTTCACGTAGGGAGATAATAGGATAATGTTGGAATTGTTAAAGATCATTGTTGGGTATGTTGATTGGCATGAATCTTGTTGAATAATACGATGATGATCATCATACACGCGTGCGAATCTGAGGCCCCTACTTAGTAGGATTGGTAGGGTTTAGGGTGTGAAGTCGTGAGTGGCTTCACATGGCATGTTGTGCATGATTAGGCTTTATTGATGATGTACTAGTTGTGATGTAACTATAATGGTGTTAAATATGTTGACTGCCTGAGATTCACATGAGTTGTATGATAATCTAAGTTGTATGATGATCTTGGTAGAACAAGTGATTAATAAAGTGATATATGTGAAAAACTTGTATGATAATCATGTATGATGTGTTGCTATGTTTGATTTTAAGGGATTTCAACAATACTGTCACCAACGGGTCAAACGGGTCAACTGGGTCGATGTGTCTTGTTTTTCCACAACCTTAAGTCCATGTGTATATACAGCACTTAGGGTTAATGATGATTCTATGTACACGTACTCATGTACTTGCGTGTTCTAAGTAACCTCTGAAGGTTGTCTTTCCACTCTCTTTCAAGTTAAGCTTTTATATCGTTCGTGTGCACCAGGTGAGTTCATGCCCAACTCTTTTATACACTATCTTTTGGGGGAGATAGCATACTTGTTGCAAATGCTTTATTGATTATAAGTTGTGTATAGTGTAACATAGTGTGATATACCATGAAAGTCTTCACACTTTCGGATCGTTAATAATAGTAACTAGCGGGAAATCTTGGGTAGTACTACTGGGTCTGACAAGCCCTACCTGTGCGACTCGAGGTCAAACGGGTGCAATTTTGTCCTAACATAAACATTGTCACGACCTAGTAAGTCTTGACGGGAGGCAACAAACGAAAGACAGTCAGCTTCGATCGTGAAATCACTATGGTTATTACTTGTGAATTTAGACTAGCTATCTAATTCAATGCACTCTTATATTTTATACTGTTACAGTTATGTTTTACGCAAACTCTTGAACTCACCAACCATTGTGTTGACTCTTTTAGTATGCTATTCTCAAGTTGAAGTTACCATTTCCTAGGAACATATTCACGGGTCAGCATTGTAGATGTCAGCATTGTTGGAACCCTTTGTTGGTTTTTGGTTATTAAAACAATTATGTACTTGTTTTGCACAACAGTGGGCACGTGTTTGCGCATTATTATACTGTGTTACATTATTTTTGGTTTTTCATGTTTACTAAACGCTTCTGCATTGTTTTAAAGTTAAACTCTGATTTTGGTTTGTTTGTTCATATAGAGTCGTTCTGAGTAACTAATGACTGTGATCCTGGTATGTCACACGCCTCGAGGTAAAACCCCGCACGCGGATTATGAGGGTGTGATAGATTGGTATCAGAGCCACTGGTTATAGGGAACTAGGTTGCGTACACACACTAGACTATAACAGCATAGTTTGTTACTCGTCACTTACTTCCTTACTGTATACTCACTGGCATACGCATCACGTACTTCGCAGCCTGGCATCATCATCCCATGATTTGGGCAAGAGACCTGCATGGTCTAAATCACCTCCTTTCTCACCTGTACCTGATAAGGGATCGAACTGGCCCTGACACCCTTACCCATTTGAAGAAATTGACTGGGATCAACCATTTGAGATACCTGAACTCGACCCTCCCCGGCAACTGGGATTTCTACTCCACCTACATACGTCGTATGACTTACCGGGAGCGAGTACCACCTGTAGCCCCTACCCAACCCCAGACGAGATCGTCGACATCTTCATCAGCACACACACTTCCTACCATAGACATTCCACAAGAGCAAGCGTTTGCTGCATTGGTGGCTACACTTGACACCGAGCGGCAGCGTATTAGAGGACTCACCGATGAAAATTCTGCCCTAAGATACGAGATGCGACTGTTGCGGTTGCAAGTAGAGACGCTCGAGGAGTGACTTTCGAGGGCCATCAGTGGCCAACATGCTATGGCAGACAGTGTGATAATGCTTACTGAGCATGGTGAACGTGCCAGATTAGCAGGACATAGTGGTAAATAAGAGGATTGCTTCCTTAGAGGCACAGTTGGTAGCGCTTCAGGTTGACGAAGCCCCTGCACCTGTAGAAGACCCTGAAGAAGAAGATCCGGAGGAAGAACCGGAAGAAGCACCTAAGGAAGCCCCGGAGGAAGAAGAACCGGAAGAAATGGAAGAAGACAGTGACGGATCTGACGTGTTCGACTGATTCTACTTTTACATGACTTGGACTATATAGTGTTTCTTCTCTTTTGAAACCTATGTGGGAATGCTTGTTTCCCACCCAACTGCAAAACCAAAATTTTGACATTGATGGCATATTTTGTGAATCATTTACAATTTATCTATCTTTGGTTATTACTTGGTTATAAACGTTGTGGTTTTGACAAATTCATTATTTCTTATTATTTACTGTACCTCAATGAGATTAATGTGTTGGATGTTACTCATTATTGTATTTGTGAATGTAAAGTGAAATATGGACGGACGTGGAAGAGGGCGTGGATGCGGGCGTGGCGCGGGACGCGGAAGCGGTACGGCTACGGTGAACATGACTCCTGCTGAGCTGGCTGCTTTGATAAATGAACATGTACAGGCGGCAGTGGCTGCTTCCCAAACTGGATAGCTAGCAGGTAAATGATAAAAGTGGTTTAATCAATTATCCTAGCTGCTCATCTAGGCTACTCAACTAATGTTTGGTTTGTCGAAACAGGACCCCCACACTGTACCTACAAATCCTTTATGGATTGCAAGCCCTATACCTACAACGGGACTGAAGGAGCTGTGGGACTAGTACGATGGTTCTAGAAGACTGAATCCATCTTCGCAAAATGTAACTGTCCGCCAGCTGATCAAGTGAAGTACGCGACTGGAACCCTTGAAGGCACAACCCTCTCCTAGTGGAATGCCCAGGTGCAAATGCTAGGTCAGGCAATGGCTAATGACCTACCCTGGGATGAATTCAAGGAGATTATGACAGAGGAGTATTGCCCCCGAAACGAGGTGCAGAAGCTAGAAATGGAATTTTGGCAACTCAAAATGCAAGGCTCCAAGATTGAATCCTACACGACCCGGTCTCATGAGTTGGCCACACTATGCCCGGGAATCGTTAATGAGATGCATAAAAGGATTAAGCATTACATACGTGGACTGGTGCCCGAGATCCAGAGTATGGTGACAGCCTCAAATCCTGCAACCATACAACAGGCTATCCGGTTAGCTCACAGGCTGACCGACCAAGCAGTCGATCAACGAAGGTTACCCAAACGGGGCGCAGTGGCTAGCGTACCCGATAACAAACGTAAGTGGGAGAATACTGGTAATAAAGGCTCATCCTCCAGCAACCAGCAACAACAATAGCAGTAGTACGTTCAGCAGCACCAACCTCACCAACAACAAAGAAAGTTCGATAACAATCGTAACTTTAATCAGTCATTTTCGGCATCACAGGGACAAGGAGGCTATGTGGGGAAAAATCCCAAATGCAACCGATGCAATTACCACCACACCGGCAGGTGTGACGGTTTCCGATGCCAGCGTTGTGGTAAAGTTGGACATGTAGCAAAAGATTGTCGTGGTGAATTAATGAGGAAGCCTCAACAACCTCAAGAAACGCCAAAAGGTTGTTTTGAATGCGGGAAAGAGGGTCATTACAAGAGAAACTGTCCACAGCTGAGGAAGAACGAAAATGGTGGGAACAACAACAACAACAACGACAATAACAACAACAACAACATCAACAACAATGGCAATGGAAACAATAACGGTGGCAACAATAGTGGAGCAAAAGGGAGAGCTTTTGTCATTGGCTCAGGTGAGGCTCTAAACGACCCTACAACTGTAACTGGTAAATTTTTGGTTAACGGTCGTTTTGCTACGGTACTATTTGATACTGGAGCCGATAGAAGTTTCATCTCCACTAAGTTTAGTAGTCTTTTAAGTGATATGTCCTCAGCATTGGAATCTAATTACAACGTAGAGTTAGCTGAAGGTAAGAAGATTCACGTAACGCATATCCTTAGAGATTGCAAGATAGAACTTGCCGGTCATACTTTTGCCATAGATCTCATGCCTATTACACTAGGGAGTTTTGATGTAGTAGTAGGCATGGATTGGCTTTCCGACAAGCAGGCGGAAGTCATATGTCACGAGAAGATCATATGAATCCCTATTGGTGAGGAAATTCTTATAGTCAGAGGTGATAGAAGTGGAGCAGTGATAGGCATAATCTCGTTCATGAAAGCACAAAAGTTGTTGCGGAAACCTCGCTTAGCCATATTAGCACTCGTCACTGACAAACAACCAGAAGAAAAGAGGATAGAGGATATCCCTATCGTTCGTGACTTTCCTGAGGTGTTTCCAGAGGATCTGCCTGGATTACAACCTCATCGTCAAGTTGAATTCCAGATTGATTTGACTCCAGGAGCCGCTCCGATTGCGAGAGCACCTTATCGGTTAGCTCCGAATGAACTAAAAGAATTATCTGCTCAACTGTTGTTGGATAAAGGGTATATCCGACCGAGCTCGTCGCCTTGGGGAGCACCAGTTCTGTTTGTTAAGAAGAAGGATGGTACATTTCAAATGTGCATTGACTATAGAGAACTGAACAAGGTTACGATCAAGAATAAATACCCACTACCTCGTGTAGATGATTTGTTCGATCAACTTCAAGGATCAAGCTATTACTCTAAGATTGACTTGAGGTCTAGGTACCATCAACTGAGAGTTCGAGAGGAAGACATCTTGAAGACATCTTTCCGTACACGTTATGGTCATTACGAGTTCTTGGTCATACCATTTGGGTTGACAAATGCACCAGCAGTATTCATGGATCTCATGAATCGTGTGTGCAAACCCTATCTCGATCAGTTTATTATTGTGTTTATTGATGACATATTGATCTACTCAAGGACCAAGGAAGAACATGAAGAGCACCTATGTTTAATCTTAGAATTACTCAGGAAAGAACAACTGTATGCCAAGTTTTCTAAGTGTGATTTCTGGATACGTGAAGTGCAATTTTTGGGTCATATTGTTAATAAGAAAGGGATGCATGTCGATCAAGCAAAGATTGAGGCGATAAAGAATTGGTCAGTTCCCATGACGCCTAGTGAGATACGACAATTTATTGGACTGGCAGGATATTATCGACGGTTCATTGAAGGTTTTTCTAAGATCGCTCAACCTCTCACAGCCTTGAGTCACAAGGGAACACCATACAAATGGGGTGATAGTCAAGAGTCTACTTTCCAGTTACTAAAGCAGAAACTGTGTAGCGCACCGATATTGGCGTTACCGGAGGGAAGTGATGACTTCGTAGTCTACTGCGATGCTTCTGCTCAAGGACTTGGTTGTGTCTTGATGCAGCGAGATAAAGTGATAGCTTACTCCCCGAGACAACTAAAGGTTCATGAGAAGAACTATACCACCCATGACTTGGAGCTGGGTGCGGTAGTTTTTGCCTTAAAGATCTGGAGACATTACTTGTACGGTACCAAGTGCACTATTTACACCGATCACAAGAGTCTTCAGCACATCCTTGAGCAAAAGGAATTGAATATGAGGCAAAGACGCTGGGTAGAGTTATTGAACGACTATGATTGTGCTATCAAATACCATCCGGGAAAAGCTAATGTAGTTGCTGACGCACTGAGTAGAAAATAAACTGCTAAGCCTCAACGCGTGCGAGCTTTGCAACTTCGATTAGCACACAGTTACCTGAACAAATTCGAGAGGCTCAGGCTGAAGCTCTGAAGGCAGAAAATATTGGTTCTGAATCGTTACGGGGAATGGATAAACAGTTGGAAGTAAAGGCAGATGGAGTTCGTTATTTCATGGACAGACTCTGGATACCTCTGCATGGAAATCTGAGAGACTTGATTATGAGCGAGGCACACAAGTCTAAATACTCTATACATCCTGGATCCAACAAGATGTATCATGACCGGAAGGCGCACTACTGGTGGCCTAATATGAAAGCGGATGTAGCTACATATGTGAGTAAGTGCCTGACCTGCTCAAAGGTAAAAGTGGAATATCAGAAACCATCTGGACTATTACAACAACCTGAGATCCCTATGTGAAAGTGGGAGCAAATCTCAATGGATTTCATTACCAAACTACCACGGACTCCTACTGGTTGTGCCACGATATGGGTTATCGTAGACTGATTAACGAAGTCCGCTCATTTCTTGGCGATAAAGGAAATGGACAAAATGGAGAAGTTAACCCAAATCTATCTGAAGGAAATAGTTTCGAGACATGGTGTACCAGTCTCAATTATTTTTGACCGCGATGCTCGTTTTACATCACACTTCTGGCAGTCATTGCAGAAATCCTTGGGTACGCGATTGGACATGAGTACTGCTTATCATCCGTAAACCGATGGTCAAAGTGAGCGTACTATACAGATGTTGTAGGACATGCTATGTGCTTGTGTGATTAACTTCAGGAATAACTGGGAGGTTCACCTACCATTGGTGGAATTTTCTTACAACAATAGTTATCACACTAGCATAAAGGCAGCACCTTTCGAAGCTTTGTATGGGCGAAAATATAGATCACCAGTTTGCTTGGCTGAAATTGGTGATAGTCAGCTAACGGGTCCTGAGTTAGTGCACGAGACCACTGAAAAGATTGTACAAATAAGGAACCGTATGGCTGCAGCGAGCGACAGACAGAAAAGCTATGCAGATAAGCGACAAAAACCTCTAGAATTTCAGGTTCGTGACAAACTCTTATTGAAAGTCTCACCATGGAAAGGTGTGATTTGGTTTGGTAAAAGAGGAAAGCTAAATCCGAGATACGTTGGATCATTTGGGATATTGGAAAGAATAGGTCTGGTGGCCTATCGATTAGCCCTACCTGATTCGTTGAGTGGAATCCATGATGTATTTCATGTCTCAAACTTGAAGTGCTTAACCGACGAAATAATGGTAGTACCACTTGAGGAAGTGCAAGTAGATGAACATTTACGATTCATTGAGGAACCAGTCGAGGTGATGGATCATGAGGTAAAGACGCTTAAGCAAAGCAAGATACCCATAGTCAAAGTTTGTTGGAACTCGAGACGTGGACCGGAATTCACATGGGAACGTGAGGACCAAATGAAGCTTAAGTATCCTCAACTATTCGAAAAGACGATGCCAGCCGACGAAGGTATTGATGGAACATGGGGAGGATGTGACAACTCACCCGAAACTCACTCGATTACTTTGTGCCAATGCAGTAGACCAGTGATGGAACACACCATGTAACGTAATTTTCAGGACGAAAATTCTTTCAACATGGAGATAATGTGACATCAGGTACTTTTCCGTTACCAAACTCTGTTAGTTCCGTTTGGTCTTCCATACACGTGTCATGAGCACACAATAATTGTCGTTGAACGTTGGTGACTTAATAATAATTAACAATGATTAAACAGATAATAACTTAACTAATAATGTGATTATTAAGTTGTGCTTATGTGCTTACGCGATTTAAATATTAAGTGTGAATTGTATCGCGTAACGTGGCAACGTGTTATATTTAATTCGTGTGTTTTGTGATTTATGGAAATTATGCATGATTGTTATTGTTAGTTTATTATGTTTGTATTTTGTAGTTAAAACTATTTAAAAAGTGTTTAAAAGATTAGTTTTTATAAAATATAAATAATAAGGGTTAAAAGGTAATTATTCTAAACATAATATTACCAAAACTCCAACCCTAATTCCCCCGTAACCCTTGTTCGGCCACGAACACCCATCCACACACACACCCCTTGCGAAATTTGACCAAGAACAAGCTATAACCATCGATTTTGATTAAGTTCCAAGCAATACAACACGTTAGAACCTTCAATTCTCACCCATTACGCGATTAGAGGTTAGATTTTTATGAGTTTTTTTATGGTTTTTGATGTTGGGCCGAAACCCAAATCGAATGGGTGCTTGAATGTTGAATTCTTAATTGTTTGATGATTGTGTAATGTTAGTTAGATTGTATTTATGATAGTTTACGTGGATTGTGCAAGAAATTCGTTGTTTGGATGCGTAGTTCATAGCTTACTATTAATAGTAACTTTATTGCATGAACTTGGTGATTTGATAATGAACTGATGATGTTATGATGATAATGATGTTGTATGGATGTTGGATAGTGATTGTTATGCAAGAAAATCCATGAATTGATCGTGTAGTTCATACCTTGCTAAAAGTAAAAAGTTTTGGATATGAGATTGATGAATTAGGAAGATTTGATGATGTTGAACATGTTTAAATGATAGTCATGAGCTTAAATAGGTATTGTGTTGGTGAATTCATGATTGGATTGAGTGGTAGATTGATTTTGGGATGTTACTTTCCCAAAAGGGAAACTTTATTCAAGAAGGAATCAAGATATGGTGATTTGAGCATGATTGTGATGTTAGGGTTGTAGTAGAATGATTATTGATGATGTTTTATGTGGTGGAATGTGTTAAATTAGATATATGGATGCTTGGTTGGTCATGTGGGAATTTGGACTTTTAGTGGTGAAATATATATATATTGATGGTTCACGTAGGGAGATTATAGGATAATGTTGTAATTGTTATAGATCACTGTTGGGTATGTTGATTAGCATGAATCTTGTTGAATAATGTGATGATGATCGTCATACACGCGTGCGAATCTGAGGCCCCTACTTAGTAGGATTGACAGGGTTTCGGGTGTGAAGTCGTGAGTGGCTTCACATGGCATGTTGTGCATGATTAGGCTTTATGTATGATGTACTAGTTGTGATGTAACTATAATGGTGTTAAATATGTTGTCTGCTTGAGATTCGCATGAGTTGTATGATAATCTAAGTTGTATAATGATCTTGGTAGAACAAGTGATTGATAAAGTGATACATGTGAACAACTAGTATGATAATCATGTATGAAGTGTTTCTATGTTTGATTTTAAGGGATTTCAACAATAATGTCACCAATGGGTCAAATGGGTCAACTGGGTCGATGTGTCTTGTTTTTCCACAACCTTAAGTCCATGTGTTTATAGAGCACTTAGGGTTAATGATGATTCTGTGTATACGTACTCATGTACTTGCGTGTTCTAGGTAACCTCTGAAGGTTGTCTTTCCTCTCTCTTTCAAGTTAAGCTTTTATGTCGTTCGTGTGCACCAGGTGAGTTCATGCCCCACTCTTTTATACACTCTCTTTTGGGGGAGATTGTAACAACTGACTCCTAGGTCCAGCTCCAAAGCCTTAAATGTAATTTGAGACTTGTTTCTTTTTCAAGATTTCATTTGCTTGATGTACCCTCTTCTTTGTGATTGATTAATTTTGTAATTTAATCTTACCTGTATGTTTCTTGCATGACTTGCCTTAGTCTTTAAACTAATTCATAAGGATAGAAAATACTTGCTACCCTAATAAAAACCAAAATATTAAAATTTAAAGTCTTCATCTGCATTTCTTTGTCTTCATCCGCATTTCTTAGTCTTCATCCTCATTTCTTTGGTTGTTCACCTGCATTTCACTGATTTCCGTCCGCATTTCTTTAATTTTTCACTTAGGCGCATGACGACTGTTCAGGCGCATTTGGCAGTTAGGCGCATCACCACTGTTTAGGCGCATGACAACTGTTCAGGCGCCCTGAAAGCGGGCGCATGAGCACTGTTCGGGCATTTTTGCCACACTTTGCATTTTTTTTTAAAATGTCCGAACCTTTCTAGAATCATTTGACCCGGTCTGCACACCTCCAAACCGGCCAATGCATGGGCTGTTGCCATGCATTCGGCCATTTCACTACCCAACCCTCTTCACCTCGGTTCTCCCTTACCCAAACCCACACACCATCTATTCCTTCAAAAACCAAAGTTCCTACTTCCTTCACCCTTTCCACACTCTCTCGAATTCTCTCTACACTTGATTCTTCTCTCTCGGCAAATATTGCAACCAAACCCGAGAACTTTTCAGCTTTCAATCGAGCAGAAAGAAGAACTCCCTAGTTTCAGGACTCTCGGATCAAGCACTCTTGCACTTTCTGAATCACTCTAATCACGGATTTTTCTTCGTGTAAGTTTTCTTGTACCCGAACAACTATTATTGTTATATCTCTACTTTTCTTTCATTTGAATCCTATTTCCTTGTTCAAAGGCAGAAACCCACAACCCAGTTTCAACTTTGGTGTGACTTACTACTCCTCAAAAGGTACACACTTCATCATACTCATTTACCTTGTGTTTGTGCATTTGAATCTACCCGAAAACCCATTTTCATGGGTTTTCAAAACCATCCAACCATCTGTCCCGAATCTAACCCCCATTCCACACTTAAAAACCTATTTAAAACACCTTATAAACATTTTTATAACCTGGACTTATAGATTTCAAAATGGATTTGGGTGTTTTAACCCGAAATTTCATGTTACACATGTGTAAATTATTGCTTTGATACCCCAGCCTTGACCAGGTTTATTTATACTGTTGCATCCATGGGTATAGTCTTAATTTTCAGAATGTTTTATGATGCTAAAAGGTTATTATTGTGGGTTGGATGATTTGGTTTGGTGTTATGGACCTTAGAAGCATGTTTAAGGACCCGAATAGGTGATGGAGGTACCTAATAATGGCCAAATCATTAAAAAGTATTAACAACTTGTTAGAAACATAATTTTTAGGCCGTATAACTAATAAGTCAGTGGCTAAAACAGGACTTGGTGAAATTTTTGGGTTAACATGCAAATCTTTATGAACTTATTTAGCTTTAACAATCCTAACCGGAAGATTTTTGGATGAGATTCTAAAAACAATGTAACGAGCCTAAAAACCAATGAAACCATAATATTTCAGTAAGTTTGAGGACCTCAAACTCGTATTTTGGTGAAAAGATTTCAAATGGAAAGAACCAACTTCGGGGTAAAAATTTTAATTTTGGAAACTTGAAGGACTAAAGTGTAAATTCAGAAAAATCGACCATATTTCAGTAGGTTTATGACCAGAAACTATTGTTATATTTACTTTCATGTAAGAGTCTGTGGGAAACCAAAAACGGGTCGTATTACGCCAAAAACCCCAACTTTCTTAAAAAGGAAACTTTTCGACACAAATTTTCTAAGGGATGTGGTCATATGTATTTTTAAACATATCTTACCTTTGCTCACCCTCCCAATAGTCTAAGAACCTATAGCTTATGCATATATCTTGCTCGTAGGGTGCTAGGACCTGAATCTATCTGTGTGAAGAATCTTTGATCTATTTAAGGTGAGTTTCTAGTGTTCCCTTTTTACTATTGATTTGGGATGAAGCATGCTCTGTTTGAACCAAACTTATTTGAGTACTATTATGCGATGCTATTGTATGTTGTGGATATGGTTAGAACCAGCATCTTTGTATCATAATCATTAATTCTATATGAACCGCTTGATTATATAGGTAGATCTACTTGGGGAATCCCCCACGCACAGTGCCTTCCGATGAGAAGGGTACCACACTGAGATCCTGCGGGGTCGTTGTGGCATGTAACAGGTTTTTTATAAGATACTATGGTGTACCACCCGGCAGGTATGGTATACTGTTCTGAGGCTCAGTTTCCCCTATGGGATTTACCAGCAACATAAGTTTAGAAGAGGCTAGCTGGGGCTGAGTACAGGGTTGATTGTGATCTTTAAACTTAACTTTGGATTCAATGAGTCCTTTCGTTTTTAAACTTTAAACATTTGAACTCACCAACCTTTTAGTTGACACAAATTGTTTTTGAGCATGTTTCAGGTAATCCTTGATGAGCTTGGATTTTATGAAGACTCTAAAGCTGGCTTAGTGCCCTGACTACCCCCTGGCATTTCTAGGACTTTTAAAACATTTGAGACATTTGGATTTGTTGGGTGTTAACTTGGATAATTTTGTAATGGACAAAAATTTATGTAATGTAATGCCATTGTGATTTCTCTCCTTGTGTGCTCTTGTGTGGTTTGTTTCCGCTGCCATGTATGTTGCTAATCTGCGACATCCGACCCTTTTCTGGGCCTGGGGTGTGATAGATTGGTATCAGAGCCACAGGTTGTAGATCCTAGTAGACCCTAGGCTACAACCCTAATACCCTAGGACTGCCCTTGTTTTGGAATGTGTTGGCATGAGTGGGTTGGGTAAATTGATGATTACACTTGATCAACGTAATCATGAATTTACCGGACGCGTGAATTCCGGTACGATCCCCTATTTGGTGTAAAAAATCGTTTCGTTTGCCTGGAAAATCTTTTGAGTGAATCTAAACTTTGTTTTGTCTCTGCGGTAACCTGTGCTTTCACTATTATGAGATACTACTACCATTGTTACTGCTGTAACTACTATTATGAGATACTATCATCACAATTTTCATGAGCTATGAGAAACCAAATTACTCATGATGATTTTACAGGAACTCAAAGACTATGGCCAACAACGGAAAAACTCCAGCGTTACCCGTAGATGAGACCGCCCTTGTAGGACGGCTAGGGAGGGCGACTTCCCCGTCTTAATATGTGGAGTACATTAGGCGGTGCAGTCACCCCGGATGGATATCTGTTACATCTGACGACACCGATCCATCTGAAGATTCATCCCTGACATCTCAGGCGAGGAGCTGGACCCGCTCTAACTCACCTCATGTCCCAGCGCCTACCCATTCACCCATCCCACCTATTGGGAATAGGGGCGCGTGAGTTATCACTAGGCCGCAGAAGAGCACTAGACAGGGAGCATCTGTCTCGTTTAGGATGCCGCTTCCTCCATCTCCTCCTACGACAGCTCCCGCACCGGCACCTCTAATGATGGGACCGCCCAGACGCCAACATCATGACGAGTTCTGGATACCACCTAGACATAGCATGTACGATGGTCCGAGCGTTCTAGCTGGAGATCGCTACTCGCAGTCCAGCCACCATGACAGTGACTTTGGTCCTTCTGACACCATGCTGAGCGACATACTGAGGACCATTCAGCGCCATGAGCTCACACTCCAGCACGTCACGTGGACCTCGCAGTCCGCCCAATTTCAGGCACTAATGGCGTCCCATGGTGTCCAACGCTTGTAGCAAGAACAAAAGAAGAAGGGGTCAGAACGGTTCGGGTGGTTAAAGAAGAGATGGAAATAATGATGGACTGATGTTGATTATTGAATGATGCTACCATTATGAGAAACTATTTATTTCTGACACTATTTTTGGGGGTGATGGCACCTTCTAGCTTGTATTGCTATGAAACTATTGACTCTGTTTGATGCTTGTTTTACTATCTACGATTGAACTTCTTTTATGATACTACCTTATCCATTACAGGTTGCCTGATTTGGGTTATGCATTAGTATATTCTAGGGATCTAATGTGATTGCCTTTTTGAATTGCTAATTGACTTTATGAATATATGAGACTATGTATGATTCACTATGTGTTGTGAGTGTCTTCGTGTGTTTTGTGGAGCGACCTTAGGGAGTAAATTGGTGTGTGGATACTCGAAACAAAAATTATGAGACACTAAATGAGTTTATCTTTCATTGACACCAGAATGCTGCCTAGAGGGGAAACACACGGAGGAAGAAACAGGGGTGTTGGACGCACCAGCGGTCGAGGTGAGAACCGACCACCCACTCCACCTAGGGCCGACCTTGAGGAAAACACTAACCGTGAAAATGATGAAAGGATCGCCAACTTGGTGGCCCAACAAATTGCAAATGCTATCCCCACCATCAACATGCAAATAAATGTTGATCGGGGAAATACAACCCAGAATGATGAACCCGGAAACAATTTGGGAGATGCTGAGAATCCTAAAGAGGTAAGAACCGGGTGTTCTTACAAAACTTTCATGTCATGCAAGCCAAAAGACTTCTTCGGCACTGAGGGAGCAATAGACACCTACCGCTGGCTGGATGAAATGGAAGCTGTGCTGGATATAAGCGAGTGCAAGAACGAGCATATGGTCAGGTTTGCCTCACAATCCCTAAAGGGACCAGCTCTAGAATGGTGGAAGACGGTCGTTCAGCCAAGGGGCAGGGATGCAGACGGCCGCATGACATGGTCGGAATTTTGAGAACTGATGACAGGTAAGTACTGTCCGATGAACCAGCTGGAGAAGCTTGAGGCGGAATTTCTGAGCCTGGAAATGAGGGGCTTGAACTACACTGAATATATCAATTGATTCTCAGCTCTATCCAGACTTGTGCCTCATCTGGGGTCTGCATCCCAGAGTCAGAAGCATGGTCCGATCTGCTAGACCTACAACCCTCCAATCGGCCGTCGATCTTACTGGCTGCTTAACAGACGACCTGATCAGGGCCGGATGGACGGATCAGGGGAGGAATGAGGATAAGAAGAGGTTGACGGGCAAGAAGAGAAGGTGGATTGATGTTAGAAGGGCCAGTGGCGGTGGTAGTAGCTCAAGCAGGGGGGCCGATGAAAGGGCAAGACGTGATGAACATGGGGCAAGAGGCCAAAGGCTGTATGTAGGTACCAACCCGTTATGCACCAAATGCAAACTGCACCACCAATGGGAATGCAATCCGATGCCCTGTTTTAGGTGCAAACGAACTTACCACCTGATAAAGGATTGTACCTTCGAGCCCTAGAAGCAATGCTACGAATGCGGGGATTCGGGACTCATGTGAAAAAAGTGTGCCAAGCTGGCAAGAGACAAGGATGCTAGGCCTAACAAGCCTAAAGGGAGAGCATTCGTAATGGACCCCAATGGTGCCCGCAAGGACCCTGACATGGTAAATGGTACGTTCCACATTAATAACCACCCTGCTACTATTTTGTTTGATACTGGGGCAACTGGTAGTTTTGTTTCTACTACCTTTAGACATTTAATTGATTCGGATGTTTGTACTCTAGCTGATGCTTACACGGTAGAATTAGCCGATGGCAAGATAATAGAAACCAGCGAAATTATCAAAGGTTGCACGATAGAGTTAGAGGGTAACCTGTTTAAAATAGACTTGATGCCTATTACGCTAGGAGGATTTGATGTAGTCGTGGGAATGGATTGGTTAGCAAAATATAAGGCTGTAATTGTGTGTGGTGAATGCTTGCTTAGGATACCTTTAACTGATGGAAGCATGCTAACGATCCATGGTGACAGAAACGACATGCTATACCCCATGATTTCTCACCTAAAGGCTACTAAGAGCCTCCGTAGGGGATGCTCAGCCTTCATAGTCTATGTATATACCGGTGGTGGCTGAATACCCGGAAGTTTTTCCCGAGGACCTACCAGGACTACCACCGACTAGACAGGTCGAATTCCAGATAGATCTAGTGCCTGGTGCCGCACCAGTAGCCAAGGCACCCTACCGACTCACTCCACTCGAGATGAAGGAGCTAATGGTGCAAATCCAAGAATTGCTGGATAAGGGATTCATTCGGCCAAGTCTCCGTGGGGTGCACCGGTATTGTTCGTTAAGAAGAAGGATGGGACCCTGTGAATGTGTATTGACTATCGCGATCTTAACAAGATTACAATCAAGAATCGCTATCCTCTCCCAAGAATGGATGACTTGTTCGACCAACCGCAAGGAGCCAACTACTTCTCCAAAATAGACTTAAGATCGGGATATCACCAACTAAAGGTGAGAGAAGAAGATGTACCCAAGACAGCTTTTCGAACAAGGTATGGACACTATGAATACTTAGTCATGCCCTTCGGACTGACCAATGCACCCGCCGCATTCATGAATCTCATGAACCGAGTGTGTCGTCCATACCTAGACAAATTTGTCATTGTATTTATCGATGACATCCTGATCTACTCCCGTAGCCAAGAAGAGCACGTGAAGCACCTCAGGCTGATTCTTGAACTGCTCAAGAATAAACAGCTTTATGCAAAATTCTCCAAGTGTGAGTTTTGGATGCGCGAAATCCAGTTTTAGGGCATGTGGTGAACAAAGAGGGAATTCAAGTAGACCCGTCAAATATTGAAGCCATTAAAAACTAGAAAATCCCTGAAACCCCTACAGAGATAAGGCAATATCTTGGTTTAGCTGGATACTACTGAAGGTTTATTAAGGACTTCTCCCGAATTGTATAGCCATTGACCACTCTAACCAATAAGAATACAACCTTCATATGGGGTAAAGAGCAGAATGACGCATACAAATTACTCAAGGAGAAGCTGTGTAGTACACCTATCCTCTCCTTACCCGAAGGTATTTATGATTTCGTAGTCTATTGCGATGCCTCGCGTCAGGGGCTGGGATGTGTGTTGATGCAGCGAGATAAGGTGATGCTTACGCATCCAGATTATTGAATGAGCATGAGAGAAACTATACTACCCACGATCTAGAATTAGGTGTCGTGGTGTTTGCCCTCAAGATATGGAGACACTACCTTTACAATACCAAATGCGTCATCTACATTGATCATAAAAGTCTGCAACACATTCTGGATCAAAAGATGCTAAATATGCACCAGCAAAGGTGGGTAGAACTGCTGAGCGATTATGAATGCGAGATTCGCTACCACCTAGGAAAGGCCAATGTGGTAGCTGATGCTCTAAGTAGGAAGGAAATGGAGAAACCCCTTCGTGTCCGTGCTCTGAGAATGAGCGTGTACACCAGTCTTACTGCTAGATTGATAGAATCACAAAAGGAAGCCTTGAGCAATTACAAACTAGCAGGAGAAATGCTAACAGGAATGGAAAAACATCTGGAATTGTGTAGTGATGGGCTGTATAAGCACGAGGGAAGAACCTGGATACCGAAACATAGGGGAATTAGAGAGATAGTCCTGGATGAGGTGCGCAAATCTTGATACTCCGTTCATCCAGGAAGTGACAAAATGTATCAGGACTGGAGGGTTCTTTTTTGGTGGCCTGGGTTAAAGAAATCCATTGCCACCTATGTTTGGAAATGCCTGACGTGTGCGATGGTAAAGGCTGAGAACCAAAAGCCATCAGGAACCTTACAACAGCCCAAAATCCCTGAGTGGAAATGGGATAACATTACGATGGACTGCGTTACAAAGTTGCCAAGAACTTCTCGTGGGCACGATGCAATCTGGGTAATAGTGGATAGAATGACCAAATCAGCTCATTTCCTACCCATACGAGAAGACTACGATTTACAGAAGTTAGCGCGACTATACATCGATGAGATAATAATAAGACATGGAGTGCCCCTATTGATTATCTTGGACTGTGATAGTTGTTTCACTTCACGATTCTGGAAGTCTCTCCAACAAGCTTTGGGGACAAGTCTTGACTTAAGCACTGCATACCACCCTCAAACTGATGGGAAAAGTGAAAGAACCATTCAAACATTGGAGGACATGTTGAGAGCTTGCGTGATTGATTTCGGGGGAAGTTGGGATAACCACCTTCCTCTAGTGGAATTCTCCTACAATAATAGCTACCACGCAAGTTTAAAAGCAGCTCCCTATGAAGCCCTGTATGGCAAAAAGTGCCGATCACTTTTGAGCTGGAATGAGATTGGTAATAGCCAAATAATGGGGCCTGATTTTGTAATGGAGACCGCGGATAAAGTATTCAAGATTAAGAAACGATTAAGAATAGCCAGGGATCGTCAAAAGAAGTACGCTGATAGAAGGCGGAAGCCCCTAGAATTTCAAGTGGGCGATAGAATGATGCTAAAAGTGGCGCCGTGGAAAGGCACGGTGAGATTTGGAAAGAAGGGCAAATTAAGTCCAAGATACATTGGACCATTTGAAATCTTATCAAGAGTTGGCTTGGTAGCATACCAATTAAAGCTACCCCAAGAATTGAGCTACGTACATGACACTTTTCATGTGTCAAACTTTAAGAAGTGTTTCGTAGACATGGCCTTGGAACTTCCATTGAAAGATGCCAAAATCACCAATGAGTTGAAGTTTATGGAAGAGCCCATAGAGATTACTGACCGACTTGTCCAGAAACATAGACAAAGTCGTATACCCAAGATCAAAGTAAGATGGAACTCTAGGCGAGGACCCGAATTCACATGGGAACGAGAAGATGTGATGAGGAAAGAGTATCCACACCTCTTTAAGCCCACTCGTCCAAAATCTAATTGAAGCTAAAATTTCGGGACGAAATTTCCTAAACGGTGGGTGAATGTAACAACTTACTCCTAGGTCCAGCTCCAAAGCCTTAAATGTAATTTGAGACTTGTTTCTTTTTCAAGATTTCATTCGTTTAATGTACCCTCTTCTTTGTGATTGATTAATTTTGTAATTTAATCTTACCTGTATGATTCTTGCATGACTTGCCTTAGTCTTTAAACTAATTCATAAGGATAGAAAAGACTTGCTACCCTAATAACAACACCAAAATATTAAAATTATAAGTCTTCATCCGCATTTCTTAGTCTTCATCCGCATTTCTTAGTCTTCATCTGCATTTCTTTGGTTGTTCACCCTCATTTCATTGATTTCCGTCCGCATTTCTTTGATTTTTCACTTAGGCGCATGACAACTGTTCAGGCGCATTTGGCAGTTAGGCGCATCACCACTGTTTAGGCGCATGACAACTGTTCAGACACCCTGAAAGCGGCCGCATGAGCACTGTACGGGCGTTTTTGCCACACTTAGCATTTTTTTAAAAATGTCCAAACCCTTCTAGAAGCATTTGACCCGGTCTGCACACCTCCAAACCGGCCAATGCATGGGCTGTTGCCATGCATTCGGCCATTTCAACACCCAACCCTCTTCACCTCGGTTCTCCCTAACCCTAACCCACACACCATATCTTCCTTCAAAAACCAAAGTTCCTACTTCCTTCACCCTTTCCACACTCTCTCGAATTCTCTCTACACTTGATTCTTCTCTTTCGGCAAATATTGCAACCAAACCCGAGAACTTTTCAGCATTCAACCGAGCAGAAACAAAAACTCCCTAGTTTTAGGACTCTCGGATCAACCACTCTTGCACTTTTTGAATCACTCTAATCATGGGTTATTCTTCGTGTAAGTTTTCTTGTACCCGAACAACTATTATTGTTGTATCTCTACTTTTCTTTCCTTTGAATCCTATTTCCTTGTTCAAATGCAGAAACCCATGACCTAGTTGCGACTTTGGTGTGACTTACTGCTCCTCAAAAGGTACACACTTCAATATACTCGTTTACCTTATGTTTGTGCATTTGAATCTACCCGAAAATCCCTTTTCATGGGTTTTCAGGACCATCGAACCATCTGTCCCGAATCTAACCCCCATTCCACACTTAAAAACCTATTTAAAACACCTTATAAACATTTTTATAACCTGAACTTATCGATTTCAGAAGGGATTTGGGTGTTTTAACCAGAAATTTCATGTTACACATGTGTAAATTATTGCTTTGATACCCCAGCCTTGACCAGGTCTAAATTTTCAGAATGTTTGATGATGCTAAAAGGTTATTATTTTGGGTTGTATGATTTGGTTTGGTGTTATGGACCTTAGAAGCATGTTTAAGGACCCGAATAGGTGATGGAGGTACCTAATAATGGCCAAATCCTTAAAAAGTATTAACAACTTGTTAGAAACAAATTTTTCAGGCCTTATGACTAATAAATCAGTGGCTAAAACCGGACTTGGTAAAATTTTTGGGTTAACATGTAAATCTTTATGAACTTATTTAGCTTTAACAAGCCTAACCGGGAGATTTTTGGATGAGATTCTTAAAATAATGTAACGAGCCTAAAAACCAATGAAACCATAATATTTTAGTAAGTTTGAGGACCTCAAACTCGTATTTTGATGAAAAGATTTTAAACGGAAAGAACCAACTTCGGGGTAAAAAGTTTAATTTTGGAAACTTGAAGGACTAAAGTGTATATTCTAAAAAATCAACAATATTTCAGTAAGTTTATGACCAGAAACTATTGTTATACTTACTTTCATGTAAGAGTCTGTGGGAAACCAAAAATGGGTCGTATTACGCCAATAACCCCAACTTTCCTAAAAAGGAAACTTTTTGACACAAATTTTCTAACGGATGTGGTCATATGTATTTTTAAACATATCTTACCTTTGCTCACCCTCCCGATAGTCTAAGAACCTATAGCTTATGCATATATCTTACTCGTAGGGTGCTAGGACTTGAATCTATCTGTGTGAAGAATCTTTGATCTGTTTAAGGTGAGTTTCTAGTGTTCCCTTTTTACTATTGATTTGGGATGAAGCATGCTCTGTTTGAACCAAACTTATTTGAGTACTATTATGCGATGCTATTATATGTTGTGGCTATGGTTAGAACCTGCATCTTTGTATCACAATCATTAATTCTATGTGAACCGCTTGATTATATGGGTAGATCTACTTGGGGAATCCCCCACGCACAGTGCCTTCCGATGAGAAGTGTACCACACTGAGATCCTGCGGGGTCGTTGTGGCATGTAACAGGTTTTTTATAAGATACTTTGGTGTACCACCCGGCAGGTATGGTATACTGTTCTGAGGTTCAATTTCCCCTATGGGATTTACCAGCAACACAAGTTTAGAAGAGGCTAGCTGGGGCTGAGTGTAGGGTTGATTGTGATCTTTAAACTTATCTTTGGATTCAATGAGTCCTTTCATTTTTAAACTTTAAACACTTGAACTCACCAACTTTTTAGTTGACACAAATTCTTTTTGAGCATGTTTCAGGTAATCCTTGATGAGCTTGGATTTTATGAAGATACTATGGTGTACCACCCGGCAGGTATGGTATGCTGTTCTGAGGCTCAGTTTCCTCTATGGGATATACTGGCAACACAAGTTTAGAAGAGGCTAGCTGGGGCTGAGTGTAAGGTTAATTGTGATCCCACAACTGTGATAATATGTTTTTAAACTTAACTTTGGATTCAATGAGTCCTTTTGTTTTTAAATTTTAAACACTTGAACTCACCAACTTTTTAGTTGACACAAATTCTTTTTGAGCATGTTTCAGGTAATCCTTGATGAGCTTGGATTTTATGAAGACTCTAAAGCTGGCTTAGTACCGTGACTACCCCTTGGCATTACTAGGACTTTTAAAACATTTGAGACATTTGGATTTGTTGGGTGTTAACTTGGAAAATTTTGTAATAGACAAAAATTTATGTAATGTAATGCCATTGTGATTTCTCTCCTTTTGTGCTCTTGTGTGGTTTGTTTCTGCTACATGTATGTTGCTAATCTGCAACGTCCCACCCTCTTCTGGGCCCGGGGTGTGACAGAGATAGCATACTCGTTACAAACGCTTTATTGATTATAAGTTGTGTATAGTGTAACATAGTGTGATATACCATGAAAGTCCTTACACTTTCGGATCATTAATAATGGTAACTAGCGGGAAATCTTGGGTAGTACTACTGGGTCTGATGAGCCCCACCTGTGCGACTCAAGGTCAAACGAGTGCAAATTTGTCCTAACATAAACATTGTCACAACCTGGTAAGTTGTGACGGGAGGCAACAAACGAAACACAGTCAGCTTCGATCGCGAAATCACTATGGTTATTACTTGTGAATTTAGACTAGCTATCTAATTCAATGCACTCTTATATTTTATACTGTTACAGTTATGTTTTACTCAAACTTTTGAACTCACCAACCATTGTGTTGACTCTTTTAGTATGCTATTCTCAGGTTGAAGTTACCATTGCCTAGGAACACATTCACGGGCCAGCATTGTAGATGTCAGCATTGTTGGAACCCTTTGTTGGTTTTTGGTTATTAAAACAATTATGTACTTGTTTTGCACAACAGTGGGCGCGTGTTTGCACATTATTATACTATGTTACATTATTTTTGGTTTTTCATGTTTACTAAATGCTTTCGCATCGTTTTAAAGTTAAACTATGATTTTGGTTTGTTTGTTCATATAGAGTAGTAGCTAATGACTGAGATCCTGGTATGTCACACGCCTTGTGGTAAAACCCCGCACGCGGATTATGAGGGTGTGACATGTCACACCTAGTTGTTATCAAGAGGATTCTTAGATATCTCAAAGGAGCTCCCAAACTGGGACTTTGGTATGCAAAGAATTCTAATAACTTCAATCTGTATGCATATATACTATGGTGGCTGTAACATGGCTACAAAGTCTACATCTAGGGGATGTCAATCTCTTGGTGGAAGGATAGTCTCATGGAAATGTAAGAAACAATCCCGTGTATATGCATCAACTTCTGAAGCTGAATACATTGTTGATGCTAGCTGCTGTGCTCAAGTGTTTTGGATTCGGAATCAGATGCTAGATTATGGATCTAACTTTAAAAAGACTCCTATCCATATAGACAACAACAATGCTATCTTAATCACAAAGAATCCAGTGCAGCACTCAAAGACAAACCACATCAACATCATGTATCATTTGATCAGAGATAATTTTGAAAAAGAATTAATTAAACTGGTCAAAGATAACACAAATGAACAATATAGTGATCTGTTCACAAAAGCATTTGATAAATATAGATTTAAATATCTTGTATCACTATTGGGATGATTAACTTTGAGTAGATTTTTCTTAAATTAATTTCAAAATTGTTTTTAAAAAATATGTGTCTTTAATGTTGTCTAATTTATCACTCACATAAGTGTTGTTTATCTTGGAAGAAATTTTTCTAAGTACATATTCCTTAGAATTTTAAAAATTATGGCTGATTTTCTCTCAGAAGAAATTAATTTGACTTCGGAAGAATATTATGTATTCAAAACTAATAACTACTTACTAAGGGACTTAACTATGGAAGAAATTCTAATACATCTTCCGAAGCTTAAATCTGTTTCTAAGTACTTATATGTTTTGAAGGACAATTTTCTTCCGAAAACAATTTTGTCTCGAAATTTTTATTTACTTCTTGAGTAAAACATCTAAAGTCTAATATCTTTCGAAACCAAGTCTTTCTCGAAAGCAAAATTACTCTAAGTACATTTTCTTCCAAATCAATTCTTCTCTAAACTTGAGGAATATCTTCCGAAGTCAATTTAGCGTCTGAAGCTTTCTTTAAACTTTCAAAAGGAAATTACCTTAGAAATATTTTTAACTTCCAAGATAACTACCTTTGGGCACTTTTTCAGAGGCGGGACCGACATCCGGATTTCAAAGTTTATTTTTTACAATAAATTTGTCTCACATCCAAGCATATAAATAGACTTTTTAACAGGTCTCACTCTCTCTTCTTCCTCTTCTGAATTCTGAAGCCCTGAATTCTCCACAAACCCTTGTTGTTCTTAAACCACTCTCACAAAAGCTTTATAAAATGGCCAACACTGAACCCCAAAACCAGCTAGCCTTTGTCATGCACTTACACAGGTGACACAACCAAGTTGCTCTGTTATCCGTTGAGAAATACCCTGGTTTTTCAAGGATCTACAACTTTCTTTCCCACTCTTCCTACCTCACCTCCCACACCATTAACCCTCCACTATATGAAAATCAACTCTTGGAGTTTTGGAGGACCTGCCAAGAGGTCATAAGGGATGGTGAGAAAGCACTATCTGCCACGGTGCAAGGGAGGACAATGTTCATCACTACAGCCACCATTAACCAACATCTAAGGCTGATGGTGAACAATCCTTCACTAATGAGGCGGTTAACAGATCTTTCCAGCTAATGGGCTATGAAGGTGACTTCTTAATCAAGACCTTCACCAAAGGAAAGGTATCTTCCAAGTGAAAATACCTCCTCCATATGATCATCCACTCACTATCCAACAAGCATGGAGGATGGGACCAAGTTTTAAAAGATCTTTCCTATATAGTCCATGGAATGGTCCAGGGGATCAAGTTTAGGTATTCCTAATTTGTTTATACAAATTAACTTGCTAACTTAGATTCCTTTGAATATTACATGTTCCCTAGATATGCCCAGCATATTCTCAATTGTGAACTGGGCTTCACAGTTATGGGGAATAGGTAATGTTCTAAAGTTGGACAATTGAAGCCCGACATCTTTAAGATAATAAGGAAAACCACTGTTGGTTTTTTCAGGATAGAAACAACCCTTGTCCCAAAAATGTTAGAGCAACCTTCTCAAGGTGACAACTTGGCAATCCCAACCAATGTTGAACCCACACCTTCTTCATCTTCACCTCTCACAAAACCACAGATTACCATCACTTATAAAAGAAAATCCAAACAAACCCCTGCTCAGTCTATTCAGATTGAGCAGGCCCCCATATACTCACCCTTACAGGAGCAAGTGGAACCAAGAGCTCCCACTTCACCTGAGCAGCAAACCACTCCAATTCATTCTATGATCAGTGCTGAGGTTTCGCATGCTCAGCCTGATGAGCTCACAACCCCAACTTTAAGCCATCACTCTGAGTCTCAACACTCAGATGATCAACCTTTGGGAGAAAGTTACCATCCCTAACTATTAGATCATAACCAACCAATCCCCAACCTAGAATTATATGATGATGAAGTCATGGGATTCAGTGAGTACCACGAGTCTCTCTTCTCCTCTCCTACTCAAGGAGAGATGAGTGCTCCTGTCATTCCCCTGTCTAGCCCATATCATCCACCTACTACTGAGATGGACCTCTCTGAATAAGAAGAGATCCATGTGGAAGAGGCTCTCACTTCTGCAAGTGATTACATATTTAAGACCTCAACCACGCTAACCCAGCTCCTTGACACTTCTCATGAAGATGTCATTGAGAAGGGGAAATCCAAAGACCAGGAACAAATATCTAATGGTAAGAGGGATGAATTTGGTTATGTCCTCTCATCCCCCCATGATTCTCCTGATGAAGATGAGGGGAGTATGCAACAAATGGTGCAACAATTGACAAAAACTTGCATATATCTTGTATCTATGGTTAGTCACCTGGAATCTCAAGTGGCTACCTTACAAAGGTAGGTGCTTAATTAACAACTTGAGATCACCGATCTCAAGGGTAAGCTAGCTGAGTGTCCTATCAGGCATGCTCAACCATGTCCATAAGAACCTATGGATATGGTGGACCTAACCTCTAGCTTATTTGTGCAAGTAGGTGATGCTACCAAAAAAGGGAAGAAAGTCACCATAGTCATAGAACATGGGAGCATTGCATAGAGAATGGACATTAAGGATTCCCCACCCTCACTTGCAATTTTCTAGACTCAACAAACTCCTCAGACCCATATTAATATGGATGCTATATTTCAAAGTTTATTTGAGGAGGGTGCTGTACCAAGGGCTATGTCACCGCCATCCAACCCTGCTTAGAATCCAATAGTAGGATGGAGGTATGACACTGATAAAATAGCCCTGGTTCTTTCTAGAATTATAGGTCAATAAGAGATCTTCAACATCTACAACCTATGATTCTATGAAAGCTGCCCTCTAGTTAACCTGTAGCTTTTCAACCCAAGCCAAAACAAACAGGCTGACAAGTTAGTTAAGAGGATTCAGATGAGGGTGGCTGAGAAGTTTAAAAGAAGAACAAGCTTATATAAACAGAGGCTAGCAGGGAAAATAGTTGGTTAACTGGATACTTAGTTGGCCTCTAAGATTAGCTTCGAAGGGGAAACCTCAGTTAAAGGCCAAGTTATGGAACCTGTGAACCTTGAGACTTATGCTCATTTAGAACCAACTACCCTTAGTGAGACACTAGTTGGTGAAGTTGTCTTATAATCTCTCCCTAGATAGAGCTCAAGTGTAGAACAAGTAGGCTAAAGTTCTCTCCTCCCTGAGTCACACAGGCCTGTGATTGACAAAGAAAGAAAGTTGTAACTTCAGAGGAGATTGAGGAGGAGAAAAGGGAGAGGTAGAGAAGGGCAAAGGAAGAAATACTAAGAGAAACTCCTAGTTCATGTAGGCTACAATCAGGGCTGCCCATAGGCCAAACACTCAGGAAGATGAGTTAAGGGTAGCCAGATTGAACTACCTGGGAAGTAGGAACTACAATATAAATGATCTAATCTCTCTTTCCTTGGAGGAACTAAATGAACTGGTAGACATAAAGGTATCAAGAAGGAGGAAGAAGGCTGAGGTTTCTACTTTGCTTCTCAAGACCAAAGAAGAAAGAATAAAAAATATATAAAACCCCTGTCCTCTCCCCAATTCAAGAAAGGCCTGAGGTAGAGTCTGTGGCTGTAGAAGAAGAAACTCAAATAGGAAAGGAACAAGACAAACAAATGATGATCAACTACCTGAGTGCCACAGGTCTCTACCAGGCAGAATCTTTACTCCCTCTATCTTATGAGTACATAAAGTTTGAGTATCTTAAGCAGTTGGAACAAGAAGCTATCAAAGAAAGAAAATCTACTAAGAGAAAGATGAGGGAGGAAACAGCAAAATCAAGGGCCACCATCAAAGCCATCAAGAAGAAATCTAAAGATAGACAAAGGATGGTGAGATTCTTGAAGATGTATGGGTTCTCCAGAAGGAGACTTAGTCCCATGTCTCTATCCATAATGGATGAGAACATCAGGGTGATCAAGTAGAAGATCAAGAGGGGTGAGCTTCAAGACTTGCACTCTCCACTAAGCCAAGCTGCACCTGAAGCTGAGTTCAAGGTTGAACCAAACCAGACAACACAACCAAGACCTAGTGCTGATCCATAGCTAGCTTCATCTTCTAACCCACAGCAGGGTTCTGAACCTATTTCTGAATATGTGAAGAGGAAGGACCAAAGTGAGAAGGAAAAAGGACGACAATGTGATCAACACCAACCTTCTCATTTGAAGTATAGAAAGAGGAAAAGGATGGCCATTAGAAGAGATTTAAAGTCAAAGAAGAAGAAAAGGTCTAAGGCATCCACCTCTGCACCTCAGGATGAGTCAAAACATCTTGAGGGTGAACCAAAAGAGGTTGCTCAACCAACTCCCTTACAAGTTTCGGTAGCATCAGCCTATGGGGAGTTTGTAAGAGTTTATCTTAAAGGCTGATGCTAAAAAAAGATCTCTTAGCATACACTGAAGTACAAGGAAGTTACTTTGTAAGATTTGACCTTGCACAAAGAAAAATAACAAACTGTCAAATCTTTCGAAGCCAAAGACAGAAATCTCCCGAAGCCAAAACTGAAGTCTTCCGAAGCTTGAAGACAAAGTCTTCCGAAGCTTGAAGACCAAACTCTTCTAATGATAGAGAAGACATGTGTCTCTGACATACTTTTGACAAAAGCTAAAAACCTTTCCACTACTAGCTCTGAAGACTCATCAACTTATACAAGTTGGTGATTATTTCCATACTTTTATCAAGTATACATAATGGTGCCTTTGTCTTTAATTTCCTACTTTAGTACTTTTATCCTTTTTGTAATTCAATAGGATGTGAGCTATGGCATATCATAGTCACATGTAAAAAGGTAATCTGCCTTTTGGACTTTACATTGATCTTGTTTTCTAGATTAGTGTCCCGCTGGCCTTCAAAGTATGGTCGACTGTAGGATGTAGTATAAAGTATCTCATGTAACCAGCCTTAGGACTAAGCATTATAACACTTGTAAAACACTTGAGAGCAATATACATCATTATTGAGAACCAATCTTTTTGTTCTTGAGTTCTTTACTTTTTTGTTCTTTGTTTCTTTGCCTGGTCCCTATTTGATCTAATAAGTGTGTCTCTTACGACCGTGATACTATTGTTGAACAACCATAACCGGTCCTTCACTAAGCATATGATCTTCATCTACTGCCTAACTATCTTGATCTCCATCTTGAGTTCTTGTAACTTTTTTTCATTTCCTTCTTCTTTTCTCTCTTAATCAGCTCATGATCAATGAAATCTCTAGGTATCACCTTCTTCTTTGAAGATTTCATCTGTTGATTCTCCTTAGTACCACTTATGTTCTTATTTGCTTATGGTTAATGTGAGTGGAAAGATCAATCTTTTTTCTTGGGAACTTCTTGTTATGAATCTTAACTGCTTCAGAAGTATATTTTTGAACATATGGAAATGATCTTACTTCTAAAGAGTCTGAAGTTCCTTTATAGCAGTTTCTATTATGTTTCTTGTTGTTACAATTATGCTTTGATTTGAAAGAAGGGTTTAACTCAGTAGTTGGTTTATTGGTGTTGGAGGTTGGGTTTTCCTTGACAAACTTCACCTCCATTTTCTTTATCATTCCTTGAGTTTCTTCCTTCTTTCCTTTTTATCTCCTTCCTCTCTTCTTTCTTCTCTTTCTCTTTTTCTTCATCCTCTAATTCATGCTTATCAGTGGTCGGCTTTGTACAAATTGGTTGGGCAGATACTTGCTCTCTTACTTATATGCCGCACTTAGGGGTGTATGTGGGGGTATGTATCATTGGTGGTTCTATAACATTGCACCCTAATCCTATCTTGGTTTGATATAGATTATGAGAGTTTTCAGTAAAAGCAAATAATTTTCAAACTTTTCAGTTTGAACATTGTATTTATCGGCATATGTTTTAGCTATAGCTAAATCAAATTGTGCCGATTCTAATCAACTCAAAAGATCATCAATCTGGGTCTTCAAGTTGGTTTGTTCATGTTTTAATCTTGAAATAATATTTTATAGCTTTATAATCTTATCTTTTTAAGCCTGATCAGTTTTCATAAAATCCCTTTTAAGAATGCTGACTGATTCCACATCTTTTATGAGGTCCAGGTTGTGATTTCTATACATATTTACTTTAGCAATCCACTCAGTTGTGCAATGGGGTTCAGGACTTACTTGTGGAGAAGGGATTGAGCTTTCTACCATCAATGCATTGTTTATAGGAGTGATGTATTCCACATGAAAGCTCCAGTCAATTACCTTTTCTTCTGATGCTATAGCTACTGTATGCCCTTGAATGCCAGAAGTAGAGGGATGTTGAAAGGTTGTTTCTAGTTTATAGTTTGATGAGCTTGGTGGAGATGGGTTTTACTTAGGTACTTTGCTTTCTTTGGCAAAATGTCTCAGCTGGTTACAGTTGAATCATTTTACTTTGCTCTTGTCAAACCTGAATTCTAATCTTTTATGCTTCAAAAACTTTGTTCATGTTCTTGCTGAAACTGTTTAGCCTTGAAGGAGATCATGGCTATTTGATAGTTGATGTACATCTCTTTAAGATCACCTTGATGGATGCATTCAAGATCTTTTTCAGATAGTTGGAAGAAGTTGGCATGCTCACTAACAAACGCTAAGCTTGATAGGTAGTTTGGTGAGAAAGATGACAAGGGCTATGGATTCCATCTACTGAATGATGGTAAGAACTAAGATTCAACAGTTGGAGATTCTGGATAGGTGATCATAGGTACTTGGTGAGTCACCATTGGAGCTTGATAAGCCTGGAGTAGTAGGATTCTTGGATAGTTTCCATAAGTGCTGATGACTTTGAGCAGTTTGATGATCTGCCGAGTGATTCTTCATCAGCATCCATCTACATCTGGTAGGCACTAATGGACACAGTGTAAACTGTCCATGTCTTCGGCACTGATCTCAAGAATTTTATGAGAATATCACTATTCTCCATCTTCACTTCAGCTTCATTAAAGAGTCTAGCAGTTCAACATATCTGAGATGTGTTGCAGTCATGGTTTCTCCCCTTGTGAAATCAAAATTTTCAAACTTTTGCTTTAAGACATCTCTCTTGTTTTCGTTCATGTATTAAGTTCCTTCAAATTTGGCCTTCAATGCTTCCCACAATGTTTGAGTAGTTGTGAACTTCTTGAAGCCGTGAATGATGTTGTTGGGTATGCTCATCCTTATCAGCCACAATGCCTTAGAATCTACATACATCTTCTTCAGATCTTCATTTGAGTACTTTGTAGGATCCTTAGGAATCATAGCTCCATCTTCAACAGTGGCTTGGACCATAGGGACATATGGACCATTTAGGATTAAGAGCCAGAGTCTTAGATCTTGATTTGTTGGAAAATCTTCCATTCGAATTTTTCAAGTATCATAATCATGTAGTGTAAACATGAGAGGTTTGGTTTGGGTGCCATTCTCCAAGTCATGCTTACTTGAGATGGCTACTACAGTCATTCTTGGACGGAAAGAAAGTTACAAGGGAGAGGTGTGTTTGAAAGTGTGATAAGAAAACAAGTGATTTGTTGAAAGTTGACTTTAAGCGAATCAAGAGCCAAAGCTCTAATACCACTTGTTGGATCGGGGTTAATGACTTAACAAGAGTTTTCAATTGATCAATATATAACGAATGTGCAATCTAAGTTAAATGTTTTACTTATCAAATAAACATATAATTTGAGTAAATATAAGTAGAAGATGTTATTTGAAATTATACTCTTGATTAATTTTTTTTGAGTACAAATGATACAATCAGCAGATAACACAAGTAGGCTTACACGCTTACGTCTAAACTATAGAAGTGATAGGTGTTTTATACTATGAAAGGGTAAACATAAAGAATAAACTACTTTATATCTATTCCTAGTTTACAAAAGCTATGTACAACTTAGACAGACAATTGATACATCAGAAGTATGCAGCTTCAGTACTATGTTATCTCTATAAGGTAGAACACAACAGCCACCAGAATACTTTGATACAGACAGTCTTGTCCGATGTTGTTATTGATCAGCAGTGCATCCATTTGAGTGTTGATATGCAGTCAATAAGCACTTCATCATTTTCAGTACCGATCAGAATTGGTTCAGCACTTTACATGTGATGATTGGTAGTGGATCGGCACTTGGCATACTTCGGCAGTTGAGAGCCAGTGCTGAATCCTTGAGTTTTCGATAGCTTCATCGTTTTTTATAGATCAACATATATATATATATATATATATATATATATATATATATATATATATATATATGTTATTTTAAAAGGAAAATATTAATCTAAGATAGCAAAGTATAAGTGAACTAACTAAAGCAACAAGCATTGAACATATACATAAATCTAGAAAATAACAAAGTAAAACCTAATCGCTTTTAAGTATGGCTGGTAAACCAGACCAGTTGCTTAAATTTGGGCAATTATTTTTATGTACTGGTTCATATTGGGCCCCAAGTAACTTGTAAGTGGGTTAGCATGGGTAATAATGGGTGGAAGCCTTAAAATACCAGGGTCAGAATGGGTGGATAATTATAAACGAGCGGGTCAGAATTGCAGTCAGGTGATTTTAATCCGGATCTCGTTCTTTTGCCATCTACTCACCCTAATGAGTAATCAACATTTTTGGTCATCAAGATTTGTTCATTGTTCTTTTGTCATCGGCTCCGTTGGTCGTGTTTACTGGTTGTTTTTCTTCATCCCCCATGTTAAATTCATCACTCTTAAATTAAGAGTTTTTAACTCGGTTCTTATTAACAGTTGTTTCTCAGTTGATCACATTGCGTTGAAGATTTATGAATCGTTAAAATTAAGTAATTTTTGATCAATTTTTGTTTTGATTTTAAATAATTTTGTTTAATTATTGGGGGAAATTGCAAGTGTGGGATGATTGGTATGATTATAAATAAGTTCGTTTTAGATTTCTTGTGACAAATAATGCTGTCGACTTTTGTTTTTGTGATCGGTGATGAAATTTGACTAAGTGTGAAATCGGAAACTCTCGTATATGTGTTGGATTATTTGTTTCTAATATGATTTTTGTTTTTTTTATATAAAAAAGGTTGTGATTCAGCTGTGTTTTCACTTTCGGTTGTAAGGTTCATATGTTCTTGAAGTTTTCTTGTTAATGGATTCTTTATGTTGATGATTTATGATAGTTTCAAAAGTTTGACGGGAAAGAATACCGATATCCAATTGACCTTTTTTCTAAATTACCCGTTGTGACCCATATCCATCCTTACCTATACCCATTCTAACCCATACCCATCCTTACCTATACCCATTTTCGGTCCATTTTGACCCACGCCCATCTTGGCCCAAACCCATCCTAGCGAGACAGCAAATCCAACCCAACCCGCCCATTTACCCAACCCGCCCATTTTACCACCTCTACTTTTAAATTAAACTTGTATTAATTCGTTGATTCCAAAGCTTTAAACTTGGACCCACTTTTAGCCCAAAAATATCACATCATCTTGATTTCCTCCATGATGTTGCTTATGATGACTTTCATCATTGCAAACACCCAATTGTTCCATGCTTTTCATATTGTCCAAACATACTGCAAGAATAAGCATTTGTACCATCTTTCTTTTACTATCAATAACTAGAAGATGGTTATGCATTTGAAGAAGATCTTGAAATGAGAAAACATGCATATATGGGATTAATATGGCACCATGAAGCCACTCACCGCCCTAAAACCATTGATATATAAACATGATGTAAATACATGATCCATCGACTCATTTGCCTTGTTACTTTTAATCTTTAAACAAGGTGCAAGTATATCGTTGACAACTGCCTTTTTTATATTGTTTGGATTGTAGAGGCTTGAATGGAGGTTTTACTCAATTATATATATTAATTTTAAGACCACTCAAATGTTTTTTACTTTTTATTCAAGTCACGTAAGTAGGTATTATATATAGAATTTATCCAGCACATCCCGGCAGGACCGTATGCTTACGTTAATGTGGTAAATGCCTCGTTTGCAAACTTCGTAACCAACGTTGAAACGTTGCCGCGAACACGGTTTAGGCAGTGAAATAGATATGGTTAAGTACTCTAAGAGAAACATATGTAGTTGAGTAGGTTCGGTTATGAAAATCGAAACGTAGGAGATAAAGCCACAACGAATGTTATGAAGAAGTTTTGAAGTTGTAAAAATGATTATAACCAAATACGAATTTAATTTTTCTACCCACACGTTGCAGCCTGATAATGCAAATAACACTGAAACTTCCATTAAAAGCAAGACAAAAGAAAACATGAAACAATCATGATGTGACACATGGCATGGTGATGAGAAACCTACCCACACCTTTTAATGCGTATATACTAGTTATCTTTCAAAAATTTTTGGTTGTTTCTACAAGCCAGGGAGAAGTTGAATTCAAGCCAAGTGTTCATATTCTAAAGGTTTCAAAATCAATTTCATGACAACCAATTATATGACACTGATATTTGGGTAAGTTTTATGCAACGGTCACCTTCCATTTACATTAGACAACTTACAATCTTACATCACTTAATTCTAACCGGGTTAATTATATTCTACCCTATACTAAAGTTCTAGAGTATGGTGTAACTAAGAATAGGGTATGGTGCGATTGGTATAAGTCTTACTCAAGTTCAAAGAGTCTTTAATTATTACCATTAAATTATCAACACAAGTGACAAAAAACTACCATTGAGATCGATAATTAAAAGCATATATATAATTTTGATCTACATACATAGTAAGAATGTTTAATTGAGAAAATAGAAAAATGATAAATGATCCATGTAACTAAGACTTGTATTTAAGCATTAAGAATAGCAAGAAGGAATAAATGATTTGAGTGTCACATGTTTGGGTACCCATAAACCAAAATAACTAAGACTGGTTAACGTTCCATCACAAGATACGAAAAGGAATGATAAATGGAGATATTCACTCATGCATTTGCTTATGGCATTTGTGGACTTCAGCTAGCAATCTCACAAGCATGAGTGGGGTTGTTAACCCGAGTAGTTTTATTCAATCATATCCATCAACTCCCTCGAAGAATTTACTAGTTGTGAATAAATTCAGGGACTTCTAAAGTGATGATGAATGACAATCTAATGTATTCCAGCCATTAAACTAAACATACCACACATAGATAACAAATCATTGAAATGTAGGTAAATGATAGATATAATTTAATATATTCCTCATCAAAAATGTTGAAAATAGTAAAATGGGGCCTCGGGAACTCACATAATCGATCTCAAGTAAATATGTTATGTGTGTAAAGTAGATGCACTTTGTATAAAAAATCATATAGCATGTTTATCCCGTATAGAATTAGTTTAATAGAAATGGGCCAAAAACAACTCAAGAAATCGACTGCTAGTACATATGATATGTGTATAAAAGTAATATATCTTGCATAAAATAGTTTATAGATTGTCTTTCCTCTGAAAAAATAATTTAATAAAAAGATATCACGACGACCCATCTTAAACTAACAAAGTTCACATGCCAAGTGTTAAGTCCAACGATCCTACCATGTGCTACAATTGTAAAATATAATAAGGTTCCGAACTAAGTCTACATGACGTTGATTGAATCAACTATTAATTGGTGAGATGATAACATTAATGTCACTTGTTGATGTTACATTTACTTCTCTATAGTTCCCATGTTACAAGTGTTATATATCCATATCAACTAGTAAAGTAAAGTTATAGTTTATAAATGTAAATCTATTAAAAATTAGGCCATCTTGAGACAAGGGTTTAATAAACGAAGTTAACTTATTTGGACATGTCAATTTTATGGAATTTAATAACATATTTTTATAAAGTACTCATCAAATTTGATGACTTAATGAAGGGATTAAGTACCACGAATAAAAGACACAAGATAAAGTCTCATGAAATCTGGACTTGTTGTGCACGCTTTTTGTGACTACTGGTTCATAATTTATCATTTTGAACTCCGGTCAGTTAGTTTTGAACGATGCATGACACATGGAAATTGATATTCAAAAATAATCATTCGATTCTAGTAAGTATTGCGTGAGTTATGCGCTTCCAAAATCGAACATAAGGTTATGGAAGATTGCTGTTTGAAAACACATTCTTGTTTTTATGTTCCAAAATCATTTTGGCCATTTATTAAGTGTATTTTTTTTACAAACTAAATGATACAATTACTTATATTATGATAAGTCCAAAAGTTTATATAAACCAAGTATATATCTTGTTACATATAAAACCAAAAATATTAAAGTTAATGTGCAATACATGTTCATTACCAATTAGATGTCACATGTTCTTATACACATGACTTCATGTTTAGTCCTTTGATTTATTATCTTGTTAGGACACATAATATTAATTGTTATAATTAAGGGATGATTTTCAAATTAAGTAGATAACAACTCGTGTAAAATTCTTCATTCTTTATTTTATAAACTACTTTATTTGAATAAACCTTTATGGATTTTTAAAACTTTCTTACCATAGTATTTGTTTAGGTAATGTTGCAAGAATTATTATGGATGAAAGATTCTACATGAATTCATATCGGATCATATTATTGTTAGATATCTAATATAATAAGATTGACTAGTTGACTAATGTGATTATAATATTTATCAAACAAATCAAAAGTGTGGAGTGCATGTCACCCCCCGACTGATGCCGGAAATCTTGGGGTGGATAAAGGTTAATCGATTGTTCATAGCACATGCATTTAAAGTGTTAAAATAATATTAGATGCAAATTTATAATTTCAAATAAAGAAAATATTGTTTAACAACCATACAAAATTCAATGAAACATAAAACTCGTATTTATCATTAACTAGATCCAATATCGTAGTTGTAGGCATTCATGAAGTCTAACTAAGAAGCATTTCTTGAAATCATATAAAAAATAAAATAGTCAGCCAATGAATTAGCCGATGTGTAAACCCAGGTTTGTATGCATAGATATATTGATTCTAATAATTCAATTATCATAGCATGTCAAGACTTATAAAGCAAATGTGTAACATATAAAACAAACAACATACAATCAAACCTATTAACTGAATTCACTAGACCGTAGATGACGTCTTAATGAATAAGACAAATGTATGAATCCGGTTTCAATTACCCTCGAATAATCAAGTAAGATGGGTTTGTCAAGCCAATAGATCTATCATTGTTTCTATGGTTTGAAGAAATTATTAATTATGCTAGAGTAAATATATATCAAATTATGACCACAAAATTGCAAGTAATAACACAATCATGAATTGAGTTGAATATAAATAAAATAAATAAATGAATAAACAATTGAATGAATAGGTTTACATGACTTTCCGCAAAATTATAAAACCTAAAAAGGGATATGAATATTCACTTGATTGATTGTAAGTAAATAAATTATTTTATATTTGACTAGACACCACATATCTCCTGATGAATTAACCTAAGGAATGATATTCTAAGTTAAAATAATAAACTTTTGAAAGTTCTATGATTGAATTGGGACTAGCGTTTCACATAAGGAATTTAGGGTTTTTGTCGATAAATGATTTAAAACTATTATAATTAACTTTAATGTATAAATTGATGTAATAATAATTGAATAAAATAAGTTGAATAAATAATGAGATTTATATGATAACAATGATTAATATATATTTTAAATAATTAAAATATATAGATTAATTTTATTTTAATAACATAAATAAAATAAATAATTTATAATGACTAATAACTAAAATTAAATATTGTCAAAAATAATTAATTAAAATTTTAGTCTAAAACAAGATGAAATAATCAATTTTTGTTTTATAAAATTTTTATAAAATATAGCACTTTATTGATTTATAACTTTTATAGTTTTCTAAAAGTATTTAAATGTGTGTGTATAAATTCTAAAATTTTTAGAAAATTATAATAAATTTATATGGTAATATTGATTATTAGAATAATTTTTATAAAAATATATTAATATAATGTCATATTTAATTTATAATAAATCCAGAAATAGATTTTAAAAATAAAAAAGGTACATGGGTGTTCGAACCCTGGTCCTATGTATGAAAGTAGTACGAGTTAAATATTGGGCTAAAGCGTATATCTGGTTTAAACCTAGATAGTAATAAATAAAAACAGTATTTAAAAGAATCCCCAAATTGTATAAACCCTAAATCCAAATCAGTCGAATTGAACCCTGAATCAAGTTCGTTAATGAAATCAATCACAGTTCTTTTAATCTAAACATGATAACAAGTGTGTAAGGATTATACTTAGAGGCTGATGCAATCCTAAAGCTCTCAGCATGCACATGTGAAGTACAAGAAAGTTACTTCGAAAGATTTGATACAACTCAATGAAACATACTAAGTATCAAATCTTCCGAAGCCAAAAGACCAAATCTTTCAAAGCCAAAGATAAAGTCTTCCGAAGCTTCAAGACAAAGTCTTCCGAAGCCAAAAGACTGATTTTTTCTAAAGACAGAGAAGACATGCTTTCTCTGACTCACTATTGACAAAAGGTGAACCACTTTTCGCTGCCATCTCTGAAGACTCACCCACTTACATAAGTTGGTGAAAAGTTCATACTTTTATCAACTGTAGATTATGGTCATAGTGTCTGTAACTTTCTACTTATGTACATTTACATTTTTGTAATATATTAGGATGTGACCTATGGTATGTCATAGTTACTAGTCAAAAGGCAATCTGCCTTTTGGCTTTACGTTGATCTTGTTGTCTAGATTAGTATTTCCAGTTAGCCTTCAAAGTATGGTCGGCTGTAGGATGTAGTATAAAGTATCTCCAGTACATGTCCTTAGAACCAAGTTTTGTAACACTTTGAAAAAAAAAACCTGGGAGCAATATATAACATTCTTGAAAACCATCTTATTGTGTTCTTGTTCTATTCTTTACTTGTGTTCTTTGTTTCACCTTAAGCCGGTTCCCTATTTGATCTGTTAGTTGTTCTAAGTCTCTCCAAACATTGTGTAATTGTTGTATTAACCCCCTTTAGCAGTCCTGCAATTGATATCAGAGCATTTCAAGCTCTTGATTATGAGAGCTCACCATCTTTAATCCCTTAATTTTACAAAACACTTACCAGCTCTAATGAAAGCTATCACAAAAGCTAGTATGGAAATCGGTACCATGACAAAGTCTCAACTAATCACTCTTGATGACTTTGATACTTGGTGCCAATGTATAGAAGGGTTCATCAATTCTCAAGACAACAAGATATGGAGATCTGTTGTCAAAGGACCTCACATCCTAAGTACCTTTTTAGCCACTGCTGGAGGTGGGATGATACCAAAAGAAGTGGCTGAGTATTGTAAGGAAGATTGGAAGAAGATTGACATAGACCAGAAAGCTATGACCGCTCTCCAAACTGCTTTTCCAAACTCTATATACGGAGGCTTCAAGAAGTGCAAGATTGCTAAGCAGCTTTGGGATGCACTGAAGCTTATGTATGAGGGCTCTGCTGAAGCTAAAAAACAAGAAGGACATCAAGAAGCATTAGTTTGAGAACTTCACCTACAAATCAGGTGAAATTATGACTCAACAAGCTTGAGAATATGTACATTATGAGGAAGTTCATGTTCTCTCTTCTCAGACAATGGACTCACTACTGTGTGGCCATTAAGAGAACTAAGAACATCTCCACCCTTACTCTTACAGAGCTATATGGTATCCTCAGTGGCTACCAGATGGAGATGAACATGCAAAACCCATCAAACAGCTCTTCCAGTAATCAATAGAGTTCAGCTCTGCATGTGGTTGAAAGGGATAGTAGAGAACCATAGCATCATCTTATCTGCTACCCTAAGAACTCATAAAAGGGCCCTTTCATCACCTTCCCTGAGACACCAAAGGAGAGCTACATCCATGGAAGCCCATTCCAAGAGACAAGCTCATCTCAAGCCTTTGTGTTTGCTGATGAAAGTTATGGCAACTTTCTCTTCACTATTGAAGACTTGGATTGTATCCATCCAAATGACCTGGAGTATATAGAGATAGTCTAGCAAATGGCTCTTCTCACTCATGGAGCCAATAAATTCTACAAGAGAACTAGAAGAAAATTTCCCAGTAATGATCTAGTAGAAAGTTTGGACTGGATAAAGCAAAGTAAAATGTTACAACTATAACCAGATGGAACACTTTGCTAGGGAGTGCAAAGCACCAAGGACTAATGGTGGCCAAGCATAATCTAGACCAAGCTATACTGATGCAGCTCCCATATCTAACAAGCCAAGCCAACCAAAACAACAAGCTGATGTTGCTGTTGAAGAAGAAGGCTTTGACTGGAGCTTTCATGTTGAAGATGTTTATTAACCAAGCACTGATAGTTGATCATAAAGAAGCCAAGGTATTACAATATCTCTGTTCAACTAAATGCATTGCTAAAGTAAATATATATAGGTCCTATAACTTGGAAGTGAGATCTGACCTTGAGTCTTTGAATATTTTAAAGGCTGATTTCAATAGAGCTGAAAATGACTAGAAACTTACAATAGAAGATTTAGAGAAAACAATTTCAACTCCCAAGCATGAGCAAACAACTTACAGGACTCAAATCAAAGATCTTATTACCAAGTTAACTGAATTTTAGGCTGAGCTTGTGATCAGCAAAGCAAGGGCAGAAAAGTGTGTTCTTGAAGAAGAAACCTTCAAGAACATTATATCTTCATCCATGCATGCAAAGATTTTTTATCAGAATAGGCAGGGATTGGGTTCAAGTGAGTTAGCTCCTCCACACATTCTATTATCTGTAAGATATCTAAGGTGTGAAACTTGTTAAGATGAGCTGCCCCTCATATACCCCATCTAAGAAGAAGATGAAGACAAAGAGTAGATAGTGAAGGATGAATCTATTATGAGTGAGGAGGATCATCCTAAGAAGGGTCACTATGCTCCCAGAGAGAAGAAAGAACCAAGGATGACCAAGTCAGCTATGAAGAACTTGATCAGGGTAGCCAAAAGAAAATCAAAGAAAGCCCAAGAAATCAAGGCCACTTTCAACTCCAAGCAAAAACAAGTCTTTATCTCTACTGGGTTTGAAGTGATGAAGACTGAAGACTCAACTATGGACTCTAATACCAGGGGTCCTAGTTCATGTTCAAATAATCTTGGTTAAGAGAAAAAGGTTGATCAAATGTGCACCACTGCTGCACAGCCTGAACTATCTAGTTCAAAGAGCATGCCTCACCCTAATAATCCTGTTATATCATATGTGAAGTTAAAGAAGGAAGTGGAAAGAGATCAAGCTCAGCCTTCTACTCAGAAGAAGATTCTCAGACGTATGTTAACTGAATGCATCATGTGTGGTGGTACCTCTTACTTTGCTAAGGATTGCATCTACAATCCCAAGAGTACCATCCATATGACTAAGAAGAAAACTTCTAAGAAAAAGAAGAAGAAGATAGCTTCAAAAGGTAAAACTTTTCTTTTTTTAAGCTCTAAAGTGAAGAAGAAGATAGGTGAAAAATTACCTTCGAATGATATTTTGGTCTCGGAAGAAATGAATGCTTCCAAAGTACTGAAGCCTGCTGCAGTGGCTGCAAAAGCTTCCGATGGTCCGGTCTCCAAAACTTCCAAAGTTTTGAAGGCCAAGTCTACTCTTCCAAAGATGGTGTGGAAGATGAAGGAAGGCCATGTTACTGAAGTTTCTTCATCAACAACAGCAAATGATCCTCAGAGCTTGCATATAGGATCAATAACTGTTGACCTATCTTCACTTCACTTTGATGAGCCTAAAACCAATAAGGCTTGGGTTTCCAAATGTAACTAACCATCTCTTTCTATGAAGGAACAACTGAAGACCAAGGGAAATGTATGGATCATTAATAGTGGATGTTCCAGGTACATGACAGGCAATGGCTCTTTGCTTCAAAACTTTGAGAAAATTGATGGAGGGCTAGTGGTTTTGGAAGAGAATCAGGTGGTTACATCACTGGAAGGGGCAAGGTTAAAAATGGTAAGCTAAGCATTGAGAAGGTAAACTATGTTAAGCAGCTTGTATACAATCTCTTGAGTGTATCCTAATTTTGTGACCAGAGACATAACATGCTCTTCACTGAGCATGAGTGTAGTGTTCTCAAGCCCTGGGTGGTTATTCCTCAAGAGCATATTATGCTCAGAGCCCCAGGAAAGGGTACATATACAAGATGGATTTGCAGGAAACCTCTCCATCTAGAGAAGTTTATTGCATCTGTCTAAAACAAATAGTGATAAGTCTTTTCTTTGGATTAAAGAATGTGCCATGTAAACATTAAGAACATGAATAAACTACTTAAGAATTATTGGTAACTGGAATGCCAAAGAAAGAGTTTACAAGTAATGACCATTGTGTTGCATGTCTGAAAGGAAAGCAACACAAAGTGTCTCACAAGCCAAAGGAAAAGAACTCCATCACTACTCCCCTACACTTATTACATATGGATCTTTTTCGTCTCACCAGTAGTGAGTTTAGGAAGAACTTCATACTACCTGGTGATCACAGATGACTTCATAAGATACACTTAGGTTTTCTTCCTTAGAACTAAGGATTAGACACCTGAGATCTTGAAGAACTTCATTCTAAAAATTGAGAATCAATGTGATCACAAGGTTAAAATCATAAGATGTGATCAAGGAACAGAATTTAAGAACCAAATCCTCGATAAATTTTGTAATGAAAAGGGTATTACAAGACAATATAGTGCTTCCGAGACTCCTTAGCAAAATGGTGTTGTTGAGAGGAAAAACATGACACTTATTGAGGCTGCAAGAACCATGCTCCCTTACTCTAAACTACTCGTCACCTTTTGGGCAGAGGCAGTTAACACTGCCTGCTATATGCAAAACTGAGTTTTAGTAGTCAAGAATCATGGTAAGACTCCTTATGAGCTGTGACACAAAAGGAGACCTTTCATTGGTTTCCTCTAATCATTTGGATGTCCTTGCATCATCTTAAATACCCAAGATCAGATAGCCAAATTTGATGAGAAATCAGATGATGGACACTTTCATACTCTTTCCAAGCTAAGGCTTATAGAGTATACAATCTCAGAACTAGAGTAGTTGAGGAGTCAGCCAATATGACCTTCAATGAGCACACACCAGTATGAAAGGTTTCGGGCCTGATTGGCTGTTTGATCTTCATTTAGTTACTAATTGTTTTAACAAATCTTGTGAAGATGTTTCAGGATCTATAGGTAGCTTATCAATGGGAGATCGTGACCTAATATTTGAGCTGAAAAGACCATGTTAGAAAACTACTTTAGCTCTAGTGGTAACAAACCTTACAGTTGGAAATCCTGTCAGCATAATAATGATAAACTCTTCAACTGACACATCTGAAGTTCCTATCAATTCTAGCAATGAAGCACAAAACTCACAAGAAGGGGTTTCCAATGTAGGAGGAGATGGAGGTAGTGATAGTGATCAAGAATTTCTTGATGATGATAACCACTCCATAGAAGACAACATTAATAATGTCACACACTCATTGGATCAAGCTTCTCTTGATAAGTGTGCTGATGTGGTAGATGATACGCTATCACCAGATCTGAATTTCACCAATTTAGATAAGTTTAACCAACTTGCTGTGATTCCTCAATTGAGAATCCACAAGTCACATCATACCATAAACATCATTGGAGATGTTAAGATAGTGGTGAGAACAAGAAGACAAACCCATGACAAAAATATTTATCTATACTCTTGTTTTTTGTCCCAGATTGAGCGAAAGAAGGTAGATGAGGCTCTAAAGGATGGAAGTTTGGTTGAAGCAATGCAGGAGGAGCTACTTCAATTCAAAAGACAAAAGGTTTGGAACCTATGCCCTCTTCCTCATGGGAAGACACCAATAGGTACCAAGTGGGTTTTCAGGAATAAGAAAGATGATAGAGGACTTGTCATCAAGAACAAGGCAAGACTAGTCATTCAAGGGTACACACAAGAAGAAAGGATTGACTACATGGACATTTTTACTCCTGTAGAAAGACTTGAAACTGTTAGGATATTCCTTGCTTTTGCTGCATCCAAGGATTTCAAAGTCGACTATCTTGATGTCAAGTGTGCCTTCTTACATGGTGTGATAGATGAGGACGTGTATGTTAAACAACCACCTAGCTTTTCAGACCTAGATCATTCTTATTATGTCTGCAAGCTTGATGAAGCTCTCTATGGGCTACATCAAGCTCCAAGAAAGTGGTATGAGACATTGTCACAGTACCTTGTTTAGCATGGCTACAAGAGGGGTACTATTGGCAGAACACTCTTCATTATTAAAGGAAAAAGAAATGACTTGATGTTGGTTCAAGTTTATGTTGATGACATCATCTTTGGGTCACCTAATCCAAAGCTCTATAAAGACTTTGAAAAGCTGATGAAGAATAGATTTGAAATGAGTGCCATGGGGGAACTTAACTTCTTTATAGGAATTCAAGTGAAGCAGGTTGACAATGGCATCTTCATAAACCAGTCAGAGTATGTGCAAGACATACTTACCAGATTTTATCTGATCGAGTGTAAGGTTGCTAAGACAACCATAGCCAAAAACCACTCCCTAGAACCTGATTTTGAGGGGGAGTGTGTTGATGAACATCTTTATAGGACTGTGATTCGGTCTCTTATGTACCTCACAGCCAGTAGGCCTGATATCATGTTTGCCATATGTATTTGTGCAAGATATCAAGCAAACCCCAAGATGTGACTCCTGGTTGCTGTTAAAAGGATTCTCAGATATCTCAAATATGATCCCAAACCTTGCCTTTAGTATCCAAAGAATTCTGACTTCAATCTCTATGCTTTTACAAATAGTAACTATGGTGGCTGTATCATGACTACAAAGTCAACATCTGGGGGATGTCAATTCCTTTTTGGAAGGATAGTTTCATGGCAATGCAAGAAACAATAAGTGTGTTTGCATCAACTGTTGAAGCTGAATGCATTGCTGCTGCAAGCTGCTGGGCTAAAATGCTTTGGATTGAGAATCAAATGCTGGACTATGGATTTAACTTCAAAGAGACTCCCATCTACATAGACAATAATAGTGCTATCTCTATCATAGAGAATACTATACAACACTCAAAGACAAAGCACATCAACATCAGGTATCATTTGATAAGAGATAATTTTGAAAAGTGATTTATAAAACTAGTCAAAGTTAACATAAATGAACAACATGCTTATATGTTCATAAAAGCTTTTGATGAACAGAGATTTAAGTATCTAGTATCAGCTATTGGGATGATTAACTTTGACTAGATTTTCTTAAATTAATTTTAAGATTATTTTTCAAACATGTGTGTCTTGAAACTTCTCTTAAAGCTATCATGATGCAGGGGAAAACCAGCAACCAAGAACCCCAACCTAGTGGTTAAAAAGAAGACTTTGGTCCTATTATCTCATCCCCCCATGATTCTTTTGATAAAGATGAGGGGAGTCTGCAACTAAAGGTGCAAAAATTGTCTAAAATCTTCACCTATTTAGTTTTAAAGATAAGTCACCTGGAATCTCAGGTGGTTACCTTGCAAAGGCAAGTCATGTACCAACAACTTGAGATCACCGATCTGAAGGGTAAGTTAGCTGAGAGACCTGCCAGGCAAACTCAACCAGGTCTATAAGAAAATATAGATGTGATGGACCTAAACCTTAGCTCCCTTGTGTAACAAAAAGGGGGAGAAAGTCCTACCTATAATCATAGAACCTGGGAATTTTGAATAGAGTATGGACATAAAGGACTCATAACCCTCACTTGTAGTCGTCCATACTCAACAACCTCCCAAGACCCATATTGATGTGGAAGCCTGATTCAAAGCCTATTTAAGGAGGGTATAGGAAGGGCTATGTCTACCCCATCCTACCCTGCTGAAAATCCAATAGTAGGATGGAGGTATGATGCTAATAGAAGAGCCTTGGTACTCTCTAGATCACCTAAGATACTATGAGAGCTTTTTTCTAGTTGACCAGCCACTTGCCAATCAAAGTCAAACCAGTCAAGCTGAAATATTAGCTAAGAGAATTCAAGAAAGGGTGCTTGAAGAGTTCAAGAAGAGGTCCAAATTATATAGACAGAGGCTAGCAAGCAAGACTGTTGGTCAACTGGATACTGAGGTAGACCCTAAAACTAGCTTCGAAGGGGAAACCTTGGTTGAAGGCCCAGTAGTTGAACCTATAAACCTTAAGACAGGAACTACTTCAGCACCCAGTACCCTTAGTGAGGCACCAGCTGGTGAAAGTGTCTCACAACCTCTCCCTGGCCAGAGCTCAAGTACTACACCAAGTGATGAAGGCCAAAGCTCTCTCCACCTTAAGTCATATAGGCCAATTACTAATAAAGGGAAGAGGATTATGACATCTAAGGAGATTGAGGAGGAGAAAAAACAGAGGAAGAGGAAAGCAAGGGGAGAGATTTCAAGTGAGACCCCTAGCTTCATGCAAGCTGCAATTAGGGTTGCCCCTTGGGTAAACACTTAAGAGCATAAGTTAAGGGCAGCCAGATTGAACTATCTGGGGTCTAGAACTACAATATAGATGAAATAAACTCTCTTCCCTTGGAAGAACTAAATGAACTGGCTGATACTGAGGTGTCAAAAGAGAGGAAGGAAGCTGAGGCTACAGAGCTGCTCCTCAAGATCAAAGAAGAAAGAAGAAGAAAAAAGACTATACAAACATCCTGAGGGTGATCAAGAATAGGCTGCTCAACCAACTCCACTTATTTTAGAGCATCTTGTTGCTAAGAGACCCTTCCTGTATTGGGCATTGGCTACAAACCTAGATAGATGGTATGTCACTAGAGATCAAGGGGGTCAAGATGTGTACTTCTAGCAAATCATACTTGACCTTTCTTTGCATGATCTCTATGACATGAAAAGGTACTTTGAAAGTTTGAGGAATCTTGATCAGCTAATGATGAAGGGAATGGTCTTGATTCTAATAAGGACTGTCAACAGATGAAAATCAAGATTCAAAGTTCTCTTTCAGTTTTGGTAGCATTAGCGTATGGGGAGTTTGTAAGGATAATACTTAGAGGCTAATACAATCAAAGAGCTCTCAGCATGCACATGTGAAGTATAAGAAAGTTATTTTGGAAGATTTGATCCAACTCAATAAAATATACTAAGTATCAAATCTTTTGAGGCCAAAAGACCAAATCTTCTGAAGCCAAAGATGAAGTCTTTAGAAGTTTCAGGACAAAGTCTTCCGAAGCCAAGAGACTGATTTCTTCCAAAGACAAAGAAGACATGCTTTTTTTACTCACTTTTGACAAAAGCTGAACCACTTTTCACTGTCATATCTAAAGACTCACCCACTTACATAAGTTGGTGAAAAGGTCACACTTTTGTCAACTGTAGATTATGGTCATAGTGTTTGTAACTTTCTACTTATGTACATTTATCATTTTTGTAATATATTAGGATGTGACCTGTGGCATATCATAGTCACTAGTCTAAAGACAATCTGTCTTTTGACTTAACATTGATCTTGTTGTCTAGATTAGTGTTTCCAGCTAGCCTTCAAAGTATGGCCGGCTGTAGGATGTAGTATAAAGTATCTCAAGTACTTTTCATTACAATCAATCTTTGTAACACTTTGTAAAAAGAACTTGAGAGCAATATATAGTATTCTTGAAAACCAACTTATTGTGTTCTTGTTCTGTTCTTTACTTGTGCTCTTTGTTTCACCTTAAGCCGTTTGCCTATTTGATTTGTTAAGTGTTCTAAGTATCTCCAAACATTGTGAAACTGTTACATTGACCCCCTTCACCAATCCTGCAAAGTGTGTGGATGTGATTAATTACCTAGTTTGTGTAACATTTGACTCGTTTTAAAATGTAAACACGAATCCGCTAAGTCACGTATGTAAATTATTTTTATTATTTAAATCATCTTAATTATTTTGGTGATTCAATTACCATAATTAAGTCATTCACCCAATTTGATATGATTTTATAATTTATAAAATAAATTTTTATAGCTTTATAGAGTTTTAACATTAATTATGAGATTTTAATTATTAATTTGAAATAAATAATCAAATTATAAAGTTTTGTTAGATTTATAAATTTTATAAATATTTTATTAAAATTGATTTGATTAATTTATAACTTAGGGCATTTTCGTAAGTCCAAGGGTTAAAATGACATTTTAAAAACTTAAATTAAGAGTTTTAAACATAAAATAATAAACCTTCAAAACCGTAGGGTCCCCATCAAATTGAATGTAATTTTAAATCGAACCGAAACCCCCCTCCCATCAACCATGTCTCTGGCCAAACTCACGACCAAATTCTGGAGAGCTAAACCCCCAAAACCCGACTATTTTAACTCAATCAAACTGTTATCCCTTGGTCGCGAACCTGTTTTGAACTCATGGTCCCCATCAAATTGAATATACTATATGTTTCATCGTATCAAATTGAAACCAAAGTATACACCTCAAAGTCAAGTCTGTTCCAACACAAACTTGATCAAATTGTGAATCAATTGACCAAAAACGCATTAGTGAAAATGTAAGTTCATATAATTGAATTATTGTAATTGTAACTATCTAATCATACATAATTCAAACCGAAACCCCCAAGTCAAATCCTATAATTCATTCAATTCTAAACAATCTCAACGGATCCTATCTAATTGAGGCTAAACATTCCATTTGATCCCTTTTATAACTCTCAGTAGCATCAATTTCACTTACAATATACACACACATCAAATTCAAGCCCCAATTTTATTCGAACCTACAACCTAGCCGGCATCCATCTTCTAGGTATAATAAATCATAACTAATTTAGGGTTAAGCATCATCATCATGAACTAAAGCTTTGTAGATAATCAATCGAGCAGATAACATCATTAATATCTCGAATTGATTCCAAACTCTTCCACGACCATCTTTTTCTTATTATCTTTGAATCGATCTTCAATCAGATAAATTAAACACGTATTTATACTTGTTTCCATCCTTATAACAAAAGCTATATGATTAATCTTGTTATTGATTTTAATTTCATATTCAATTTGACTAATTTGAAATGCCTAGGGGGAGTTTGTTGGATCATATGAGGCTAGTGCAACCAAAACAACACTTAGAATATTTTGAAGTACAATTGAAGAAGTCTTCCGAAGCTAAAGCTACTCTTCTGAAGACAAGTTGAAGATCTTTGGAAGCTTAAGTATGAAGAACTTCCGAAGGAAAACTAAGTCTTCCAAGACTAAGTAGTTTAGTTTTCCTTCCAAAGTATATGAAGAACTTCCAAAGGTAGAACCAAGTCTTCCGAAGTATATGAAGACCAAGTAGTTATCCTTCCGAAGCATTCACACTTAGAAGATCTAAGACAAAGTATTTCGAAGAATGAAGTCATGAAGACTTGCAAAAGACTCGGAAGAAGTTGATTCTTCCGAAGTATAAATGGCTTCGGAAGAACATATTCTTCCGAAGCCATTTTGCCTTCGAAAGAATCAACTATGAATCAATGCACATAAGTATGGGCTGTCTGACATCCGTTGACAACTCTGATACACTGCATGGCGTGTTCCCACTCCCATGTAGTTGACCATACATTAATCCACTGTTTACCTTTATCAGTTAGTACAGTTACCATACTTAGTTGGTGACAAAAGGTAAGTCATGGACCTGTCATGACTACCTAATCTAGGATAATATTTTATCTTAGATACTTTACTTCTAGCAATGTAGTATTTGTGTAGCAGTAAATTCTAGCTGGTTTTCCAAGTATAACCGGCTGTAGATAGTAGTATATATAGTTTCTCATTGTAATTTAAGTAACTATGCTTGTAAGAGTCTTGTGATACTAAGTTGAGAAGTAATATATACAAGTATCTTGAAAACCATTCTTGTGTTCATTAACTTATTATATTATTGTCAACGTAGTTAGAGATCCTGCTTCATCAACCGAGTGAGACTTAGTAGAGTTTGTGAGATACAAAACTTATGTTGAGAGACCAACACCGATCCTACAATTGGTATCAGAGCTTTTTAGGCTCTTGATTGTGAGATCTAACCATCCTAAATCACCCTTGTTTCTTCACACTCACTCACTTCATTCAAATGGCTCTTAACCACATATTTTCTGAGTCTGAGATGGGAACCATAACCAAGGCTCCTATCATCACCCCTGATGATTTTGGAACTTGGTGTAAACGTATTTAAGGTTTCATCAAGTATCAAGACATCCGCATGTGAAGATCTGTCACTCATGGTCCTTACAAGCCAAATATGGCAGACCCGGCTGTTAATGGCGCCATGATTGCGAAAGCTATTGAAGACTACTCTGATGAAGACTTCAAAAAGATGGACATTGACTACAAAGCAATGACCGTGTTGCTTACTACTATACCAAACTCCATAATGGCAGGCTTTAAGCAATGCGAGACCGCCAAAGAACTATTTGATGCTTTAAAGCTGATGTACTCTGGTTCTACTGAATCAAAGGAAAACAAGAAAGATATGTTGAAGCAGAAGTTTGAGAACTTCACTTATGTTGTTGGTGAGACCTTGAGCCAACAATACTTCAGATATATAGACTTGATCACCTCTCTTCAGACTATGGGAGTTATTCTTTAGAAAAGAGACATAGTTAGAAAATTCATGAGTGCACTTCCTCATGAGTGGACTTTTTACTGTGTCTCAATCAAGAGAACTAAAAATCTCAACACTCTTACTATGACTGAACTGTATGCAATCCTTGATGGATAATGTATGGAGATGGAGACTCAGAAGAGCCACCAGATGAACAAACCCTCAAATCCTACAGTCAACAATGCTCTACATGTTGCTGAAGGATCAAGAACTCCCCAATCTCAGTTACACCAGAACTACCCCTAATAGCCATCATCCTCTTCTAGGCCATACATCACTTTCCCTGAGACACCCAGGTCTCAACAGGCTCAACACACTCCATTCCAGGATAGTTGTGCTTTTGTTTTAGGGAGTGAGCACTCTAGAGATTTTCAATATTGTTTTGATGATCTAGAGTGCTTCAGCCCAGATGATGTTGAATATATGGACATTGTCTAGTAAATGGCTCTTTTAAACTACAGAGCAAAAAAGTTCTTTAAAAGAACAGGAAGGCAGTTTCCTCATAACCCAACTAACAGCAAATTCGGGTTTGATAAGAGCAAGGCCAAATGCTACAACTGTAACTAGCTTGGTCACTTTGCTTGGGAATGTAAAGCTCCAAGATCTAATCTCGGAGCAGCTCAAGTCTCCTAACATTCTGCTACCTCAAAGACGGCAACCAAAACCACTGAGCCACAAACTGCAGCTGTTGCTCAAGAAGTTGACTGGAGCTTTATGGTGTAAGATGTCACCCCTACTCAAGCTCTCATGGCTGTAACTGAAGACAACAAGGTATATGGACATCTCTGTACCCCAGCCTGTATTGCTAAGGTCAAATTGTATCAGGACTACAACATGGAAATTAGATCTAATATTGAGTCTTTAAATATCCTAAAATCTGATTTTAAGAGAGCAGAATCTGACTATAAGCTCAAAATAGAAGAGTTAGAGAAAATTGTGTCCTCTTTAAAACATGAACATACCAACTATAGGACTCAAATAAAAGATCTAATCTCTAAGTTGACTGAAGCTCAAGCCCAGCTAGTCATAGCTAAGGCTAAAGCAGAAAAGTATGCTATTCAAGAGCGTAACTTCAACACCATTATAGCATCATCCTCCCACTCCAAGGTATGCTATCAAAACAAAAGTGGATTGGGATCTAATGAAATTGGTCCACCACACTCTCTTGTGTCTATTAGACAGCCAATATGTGGTATTGATGAGCAAGAGGTTCCAACTACTGACCCACTACCTAGTAAGCTGAAGAATGATGCAATAATGGAAACCACCATAGGGAAGGATAAGGTAGAAAACCTCATCCCCACTATTGATAAACCCTTGACCACCAAAGCCAGAAAGAACCAGATCTGGGAACCAAGAAAAACTACCAAAAAGGTGGCTGAGACTAAGATGAAGACAGACCCAAGGCAAAAGGGTGTATTCATCTCAGCTGGATTCCAAGTGGTTGGAAGTTCTGATTCAGGAAAGGAGTGTAGTACCAGCACTCCTATTTAGCTGAAGGATCAAAAATTAAAGGGAAAGGCTGTTGAGGAAGAGAAGAAAAGCAAGAAACAACAGCCCACATGTCCCACCAAGAATAACATTGAGTGCATAATCTGTGGCTTGCATAACCACATGGCTAAAGATTGTTACTACAATCCAGCAAGCACACATTATGCAACCAATGTTAAGAAAGGAGTCAAGGATGGTTTCACATTTGGACCTTACCATATGGTCCAAGTGTTAAGGAAAGGAAAGCTTGTTTCTGAAGCCAAGTTGCTTTCGGAAGAAGCTCATTCTTCCGAAAGGAAAATAGCTTTGGAAGACAAGCTAAAGAACAAACAAAGAAACAAAAGGATTTCCTTGAAACCTTCCAAGAAGAGGACTGGTTCAGAAGAAAAGGTGGTGAAAACTTCTTTCGAAAAGAAAGAAGCCTTGGAAGCAAGTCATGCTGCACAAGCCTCCTCAGGCTCATCACACAGGTCAACCATAGGATGGAATGAAAGACCAGACCTCTTCTTCACAAAATATAGTTGAGCCCACATGCATACAATTTGGTTCAGTTATATAATCTGCATTGGAAGAACCCAAGACTAACAAGTCTTGGGTTTCCAACAATTACTAATCATTTCACCTTATGTGCATGGACATCCACATGACAAGAATGGAAATGTATGGATTGTGGATAGTGGATGCTTCAGGCACATGACAAGAAACATATCTCTCCTACAATAATTTGAACATTTTGATGGAGGTCCTGTTCATTTTGGAGGTTAAGCCAGAGGATACAATTCTGGTAGAGGTAGTGTATCTAATGGTAAGTTAAACATTGACAAAGTAAACTTTGTAAAACAGCTTAAACATAATCTCTTGAGTGTTTCTCAATTCTGTGATCAAAAGCACCAAATGCTTTTCATAGAACATGAGTGCATTATCCTCAAACCCAGGATGATAATTACTCAGGAATTGGTGCTTCTTAGATCTCCCAGGAAAGGGGATATGTACAAGCTTGATATGAACAATGCTTCTCCGCTGGGTGAAGTATCATGCTTTCTTTCCAAAGCTAATGGTGATGAGTCAAATCTTTGGCATAAAAGAATGTGCCATGTTAATTTTAAAACCATGAATAAGCTAGTTAAAAATAATTTGGTACATGGTATACCTAAAAAGAAATTTTTCTGTAAAGATAACTGTGTTGCTTGCCTGAAAAGAAAGCAACACAAGGTTTCTCACAAATCCAAAGAGGTTAACTCCATCACCACTCCATTACACTTATTGCACATGGATCTTTTTAGTCCCACAAGTATAATAAGCATTGGAAGGAAATCATATTATCTTGTGATTGTTGATGATTGATAATGATTTTACAAGATTTACATGGGTATTCTTTTAAGAACTAAAGATGAAATGGCTGAAACTTTAAAATCTTTAATTCTTAAAATTGAAAATCAAAAGGATCACAAGGTAAAAATCATTAGAAGTGATCAAGGGACTGAGTTTAAGAATCAAGTTCTTGACTCATTCTGTAACTCAAAAGGAATTACCAGACAATACAGTGCTCCTAGAACTCCTTAACAGAATGATGTTGCTGAGAGGAGGAACATGAGACTTATTGAGGCTGCAAGAACTAAGTTAGCTGATTCAAAGCTGCCTCTAACTGTCTGGGCAGAGGTAGTCAGCACTGCATGCTATGTGCATAATAGGGTTCTCACTATTAAGCCCTATGGAAAGACACATTATGAGTTATGGAACAAGAGGCCACCGTTCACTAGCTGTCTTAGGTCCTTTGGCAGCAGGTGTACCATAGTTAACACATAAGACAAGTTAGCAAAATTTGCTGAAAAGTCAAATGACGCTATCTTTGTTGGATATTCCTCAACCTCTATTGCTTATAGAGTGTATAATATTAAAAATCAACAATTTGAGGAATCATCCAACATTGTTGTTAATGAGCACACTCTTTGTGTTAGAGGGAATGGCCCTTATCATATCTTAAATCTAGAATTGTTTCCAAACTATTCTAAACCATCTTGTGAGAATGTTTCAGCTGGAACAGGAACTCAAAGTGACCTCTATGAAGATTAAATGTTTGAGTTACCCAGACCTATTCCCAGTTCTCCAAGAGGAATTGAAGAACAAGCTCCCACTACTGGAAGTCCTGAAAGCTTGAACATCTCAGGAAATCATGGAGCTTTAACAAGTTGTCAGCCAACTGAGCCTCAAAACTCATCAGCTGATAACTCCACCATTCAACACCAAGCTGATGAAGACAGTAATCTGGAGGAACAGACAACTGTTGATACTACTTCTCAGTAGAATATCATTGATAATGTCACACATTCATTCAGTCAGTCCTCATTGAATAAGTGTGAGACATCAGCTGGTCATGGTGTTCAAAATCCTGAGCAAAACTTCCCAAACCTGGATCTATCTATGCAACTAGATGTGATTCCTAGGCTCAGGATACACAACACTCACCAAGTTGAGAACATCATTGGGGATGTCACAAAAGGTGTGAGAGGAAGATGTCAGACCCACAATGGGAATGTCTGCTTGTACTCATGCTTTCTCTTTTAAATGGAACCAAAGAAGGTGGAAGAAGCCCTTAAGGATAATAATTGGATTGAAGCTATGCAAGAGGAGTTGTTTCAGTTCAAGAGGCAAAAGGTATGGAACTTGTGTCCATTGCCACCTGGCGAAGTCCCCATTGGCACCAAGTGGGTGTTTAGAAATAAGAAAGATGATAGATGTTTGATCATCAAGAACAACACAAGACTTGTTGTTCAAGGATACACACAGGAGGAAGGCATAGATTACACTGATGTCTTTACACCTGTTGTAAGACTTAAGGCTGTGAGAATCTTCCTTGCTTTTGTAGCATCCAAGAACTTCACTGTCTATCAACTTGATGTCAAATGTGCATTTTTATATGGGGATATCGATAGAGAAGTCTATGTGTGTCAGTCACCTGGATTTGAAGACCCACAGCACCCTAACTATGTGTGCAAACTGGATAAAGCTCTTTATGGGTTGCATCAAGCACCTAGGCTGTGGTATGAGACCCTGTCTTAGTTTTTTCTTAGGAGTGGCTACACCAGAGCCACCATAGACAAGACATTGTTCATAAAGAAGTCTGGGATGGACATATTGCTTGTTCGAGTCTATGTTGATGACATCATATTTGGTTTCTCAAATGACCAAATGTGCAAAGACTTTGAGAGCATCATGAGGAAGAAGTTTGAGATGTGTTTAATAGGAAAGATGGATTTCTTACATGGAATTCAAGTGAAGCAGATGGAAGAAGGGTTCTTTATCAATCAATCAAAGTATGTCAAGGACATCTTAGAGAGATTTGAGATGAAAGATTGTAAGCTAGCTAAGACACCTATACCAAGAAATCATAATCTTTGTCCTGATTTCGAGGGGGAGGATACTGATCAGCATCAGTACATGGCGATTACTGGATCTCTGATGTATCTCACTGTAAGTAGACCTGATATCATGTTTGTAACCTGCATCTGTGCAAGATATCTAGTCGCTCCCAAGGTGTCTCACCTAATTGCTGCCAAGAGAATTCTTAGATACCATAAAGGAGCTCCTAAACTAGGTCTCTGGTATCCTAAGATTAAGGACTTTAATTTCTATGGGTACACTTACAGTGATTATGGTGGCTGCAACATTAACAAGAAATCCACATCCGGAGGATGTTAATTTTTTGGTGGAAGGATTATCTCCTGGCAATGCAAGAAGTAATCATGTGTCTCTACATCAACTGCTGAAGCTGAATACATTACTGTTGCGAGCTGTTGTGGTCAATTGCTATGGATTCAGAATCAGATGCTGGACTATGGTTTCAACTTCATGCAGACTCCTATCCATATAGACAACAAGAGTGCCATTTCTATCACAGAAAACCCAATCAAGCACTCCAAGACAAAGCATATCGACATCAGGTATCATTTCATTAGAGATATTCATGAGAAAAAACTAATAAAGCTAGTCAAAGTGAATTCAAATGAACAATACGCTGACTTGTTCACCAAAGCCTTTGATGAACAAAGATTTAAATATTTAATTACAGCTATTGGGATGATCAACATTAACTAGTTCTTCACTTTTGAAAAACCTTTTTAAAAACTATGTCTTATCTATGTTGTCTAACTACAATCTAAGCCCTATTACAAAAAGGCCTTTTTCAAATATTTAAGTGTAAATACTTCCAAAAAGAAATTTACCCTCAGAACAAATCTTTATCCATCTTCCGAAGGCAAATTCCTCTGCATAAATATTATCTTCCGAAGAGTTTTTAGCCTCGCAAGAACAATTGATCATAGATCAAATTTACTTCCGAAGCTTACTAACTTGTATTCTTGGAAGAAGACTGTACTCTCAGAAGCAAACTTGTCATTGAGACATGGTTTGCTTTCCGAAGTAAAAATGTCTTCGGAAGACAATGTTGAGAAACACAAGTGTTTTCTCTTAGAAGCAAGTTTACCTTCAAAGGAAAACCTTTACTGTGTAACGGAAATCTTTGGGCCCTACTCTGTAAAAAGTAAGATTTTATTGATGATTGTCGGAATATTTTAAATGTTTTATCTTCCGCCCCTGTCAAATCGAAACCTAAACTGTCCTTTCACCTTATTAGTTTGCTTTTAAACCCCCATTTAAATTTTCCAACTCTCTTTCTTTACCATAGCCAAAGCCCTAAATTACCACCATCTTCTTCACTCACTCTCAAATTCCTTCAATCCAACCGTACCTCTTAATAATGGCCCTAAATCCCCAACATAATCAGGTCGCTATCCTTGATTCTTCAAAGGATGCCGACTTTACCCCTATTATAGAATTTCTGTCCCAATCAGCATACTTTACTACCCTCAATGTTAAACCCACCATCTACTCTAACCACATGGCAGAATTCTAGGCCAATGGTCAAATTAAAACACTAAATGATGAAAGGGTCATCAGACTAAGGATCTACAGACAGGAGATCATCATTACTGAATCAACCATCAGGGAGCATCTGGAGCTTCATGATGAGGGCTCCCCTACTGAATTCCCCAAATCTGAGTTGGAAGACACTTACACTCAAATAGGATATGGCAGCATTGTGCGCAAGTCAACATTCTATAAATTTAACTTCTCCTATAATTGGAAGTGCTTGCTTCACATCGTCCTGCACTGCCTATCCAACAAATCTGCGGGATGGGATCAAATCCCATATGATTTGAGCTGCCTAGTCCACAGGTTGGTAAAGGGCCCACGCTTCAACTACTCAAGATTTATGCTAAACAACTTAAGAGGTAATCTCACCAGGGATCCATTCTACATGTATCCTTAGTTCATTCAGCACATAATCAACTGTGAGCTGGACTAGGACAGATTACAATGTGAAGACATTCTACTGGTCCATCACATGCATCCTGGCATCTTCAAAACTTTGAAGAAGGTGTCCACCAACTTCTCTGGAAGATTTACTGATCTTCTTCCAGGTATGCACGAGCCAACGGCTCCTGGTGACATCCGTGCAAGCCCAGCAGGTGATGAACCCACACCAGACACCACAACTCAAATGCAATCACTTCTTCCCAACCAATCAAGATTACATACACAAGATGCCCCAAACGAACCCCTAATCAATCAACACTAATTGATCAGGTCCCCTCTGTTCAAGACTCCCACTCAGCTAGAGGTCCAACCATCCTCCACCATTGACATCAATGTCAGTATTGAGTCTCCTCAGTCTCAAGCTGACGAGCCCACAACCCAAGCCTTTAGCCCTCAGGGTGAGTCTCAACACTCCCCTGAGCAGGCAAAAAGAGACACCAACATCATTGGGTCATCTTCTCTCGCAGAAGAACCCATAGGTGCTGACCAAGGTCCCTGGTCATTAGATTTAACCTCCTTATCCCTTATTGTCCTATCAACCCTACCTGATGAGGACATTATGTTTCATCCAAGCCATGATGTTGATCTACCATACCACTATCAAGATCAATTGAGCCCCAGGGAACCTCTAATGTCTAGCTCATCTACTTCTCAAGATGATGCTACCAAAAAGGGGGAGAATGTATAGAAACAAAGACATGAGGAACCCTGCCTTGCCATCATAACAACATCCCTTGATGCCATATCTTCTTTGTACCCTACACAGCAACACCCTGCAATCATCTTCCCTTAACAAGCTCCTATTACTATTCAAGTTGATCCAAAGATGCTTATAGACCTCAATAGGTTTTTAACCACATTTTTAATAAGCTCATCCATTGAACAACCTTCCCCTGATATAACCATTGCATACTTTAGAGCTAAGGAGCTTCAAAGGTTGAGTGAACCACCTACCTTTGAAAAGAAAGTTGGTCAACCTAAGGTCTCTATTGAACCTGAGATTAACTTTGAAGGGGACATACAGACTCATGGCCCAGTAACCAATTTGTAAGGGATAAGTAGTGCAGTTTCAATTACTTTCGAAGCAGAAATCCAAGCTACGGAAGGATTAATTGAACCGTCTTCCTCGTCCAATGATCTGTTCATCACAGAGGCCATTCTTGACCTAGCCTCTGAAGTAAACTCTGAGGACTTCCTTACAACCCCTCTATCTCAAACACCACAATTCCAACCCCACTCTCCTTAACTTGAATCCTCTAAACCTGAGTCTCCAAAGGCTGAATCTTCCTCTGATCCTAAGGGGAAGAGGAAGCTCACTGCTGAGGAGCTTCTAGAGGAAGAAAGGTAGGAAAAGCTTAAGAAGAAGGGAAGAATTGATACTGGGAAGCAGTTGGCTGCAAGCAGTAAAGCAGCAGCAACCACTCAAGAAAGTATCAACAACAAGAGGAGAGTGGAGGTTATAGACAGGCTCATCAGCCTGGAAGTAGTCAATGAAGATATCCTTCTACTCCCACTTGATGAGCTTGTAAAGGTGGAGAAGGCAACCTTGCTACAAAAAGAAAAGGAGGAAGCAGCAAGGTTAGCCGAAGAGGAGGAGAAGAGGAAAAGGAAGGAGGAGGCTATGGAAAGGGAGAGGATGGAGAGGATAGGCTTTCTCTACTCTAGAGGCTATTCTCAAAAGGAGCTGGCACCTCATGATTATGATACGATCTTGTTTCTTTTTCATAAAGAGCAAGATCAAATCAATAAAGAAAGGAAGAGGACTGCTAGGGAAAAGCTGAGGGAGAAGAAGAAGAAGGAGGAAGAGGCACAACTTGTTGCTGCCAAGAAGGTGGGAGATAAGGAATGGATGAAAGCTTATCTCAAAGCCCATGGCTTCACCGGCAGGCAAGTGGGTCCTATGTCAGAAAAGAATCTACTGCAACATGTCAGTGACATCAAAACTGACATTCGTTTAGGAAGAAGGAAGGAGGTAAGTCAAATATCAAGTGTTCAGAAGAAGGCACCCAAACCAACACAACCTATACCCACACCTTTTCCCTACCCCATCAAAACTGAACAAATCACTGAGCCTTACACCCCTAAACCCACACCATCAGCCTTTCCTACACCCTCACCCACTGCTTCCCAACAACCACCTCCACTACCTATCCTCGAACCCAAAACACAACCTAGAACCCAATCTCTAACCAAACCATATTTTGAAACATCTAAGCCCCTAACCTTAGAAGAGTTCAAGGAGATCAAGAAGAAGCTCATCAACTACATAACACTGAGCAACATCTCTTGTGAAGAAGAGACAATTAAGCTAAAATATAATGATGGCTCTTCTAGTTCCCTCACAAGAGATGCATTCCTTGATCTGCCTAGGGGAATACTGGACCAAGCTCTCCAACTTCTTACAGTCAATTCAGATGTTCTAACAGAAGAAGAGAAGAAGTTAAGAAGAAGATTGGTGACTCTGCTAGATACTAGGAAGGGGGACAAGCTTTCATCCAAACCCCTCAATCCTAGAAAACAAATAATAGTGGAGGTTCGATGAACCTTCACATAGCTTTGCTGTGGAAAGAGAGAATGGTGAAGTAAACATGGATGATACTTTATCTCTGTTACACTCCAGCTGGCCTTGCTGAGTTAGCAGAGAAACCATTCTCCAATCCATCCAACTCTCAGGTTGCTGCTCACATCAAAAATCATTTGAGCAGTCTTCATCTGGTTGAGCTTACAAAAAAAGCCAAGACTGAAGAAGAGTTGAAAAAGAGAGCAAAGGATAAGGAAGAAGGCACAACTACAAAAGGAAAACCATTCCTTCAAATGGTTAAAGGCTTAACTTCTAATCCTATAGTTAGATGGGAATATGACTACAATTCCCATCAACTAACTCTCTTTAGAGGGACGCAACAAAGGGTGCATGTCATTCAGAACAACAGACTTGATCTATTATCTATGAATGACTTGTACAAGCTCCTCACCATCACATCAGGGAAGAACAAGGAAACAGGTAAATATCTTCTTTCCCTGGTGTTGAAGACCTTAAAGAGCAGAAATAAGTGAAGTTTTAGTAGCATCAGCCTAGGAGGAGTTTGTTGGATCATATGAGGCTGGTGCAACCAAAACAACACTTAGAATATTTTTAAGTACAATTGAAGAAGTCTTCTAAAGCTAAAGCTGCTCTTTTGAAGACAAGTTGAAGATCTTCCAAAGCTTAAGTATGAAGAACTTCCAAAGAAAAGCTAAGTCTTCCAAGACTAAGTAGTTTAGTTTTCATTCCAAAGTATATGAAGAACTTCCAAAGGTAGAACCAAGTCTTCCGAAGTATATGAAGACCAAGTAGTTCTCCTTCTGAATCATTCACACTTAGAAGATCTAAGACAAAGTCTTCTGAAGAATGAAGTCATGAAGTCTTGCAGAAGACTCGGAAGAAGTTGATTCTTCCGAAGTATAAATGGCCTTGGAAGAACTTATTCTTCCGAAGCCATTTTTCCTTCGGAAGATTCAACTATGAATCAGTGGACATAAGTATGGGATGTCTGACATCCGCTGACAACTCTTATACACTGCATGACGTTTTCCCACTCCCATGTAGTTGACCATACTTTAATCCACTATTCACCTTTATCAGTTAGTACAGTTACCATACTTAGTTGGTGACAAAAGATAAGTCATGGACCTGTCATGACTACCTAATCTAGGATATTATTTTATCTTAGATACTTTACTTCTAGCAATGTAATATTTGTCTAGCGGTAAATTCCAGCTAGTTTTCCAAGTATAACCGGCTGTAGATAGTAGTATATATAGTTTCTCATTGTAACTTAAGTAACTATGCCTGTAAGAGTCTTGTGATACTAAGTTGAGAAGTAATATATACAAGTATCTTGAACACCATTCTTGTGTTTATTAACTTATTATATTATTGTCAACTTAGTTAGAGATTTTGCTTCATCAACCGATTGAGACTTAGTGAGTTTGCGAGATACAAAACTTGTGTTGAGAGACCAACGCCGATCCTGCATATGTAATTTCTAAAAATGTTAAAACAAAATAATTTCATAAAAGCATATAGATGTTGTAAAATATTATTAAATCATTTATAAGTTTAAGATTTTATAAAAATTTATTTCAACTAAAATATAAATTATTTTAAACTAGCATTTTGCAAATCAATTGCAGGACTGGTTAAAGGGATGGTCAATACAATCAGTCTCACAATGAGGAGAGTTTTAGAATACTTAACAGATCAAATGGGGAACCAAGTTTGTGTAAATGATACTAAGAACACAAGTAACTAAGACAGAACTAAGAACAAGAATAGACGAATATGGTTTTAAAGGATGCTGTATATTGCTCTCAAGTTCTATTACAAGTGTTACAAAGCATAAAAAGAAATACAAGGAACTGAGATACTTTATACTACATCCTACAGCCACCTATACTATGATAGCCAGCCAGAAACACTAATCTTGACAACAAGATCAATGTAGAGTCAAAAGGCAGATTGCCTTTTGACTAATGACTATGACATGCCATAGCTCACATCGTTTTCTATTATAAAAAGGATAATAGGTACAAAGTAGGAAGTTACAGACCCAAGACCATAATCTACAGTTTATAAAAGTATGGACCTTTCCACCAACTTGTATAAATTGGTGAGTCTTCAGAGTTACATCGAAAAGTAAGTCAGCTTTATGAAAAAGTAGATCAGAGAAAGAATGTCCTCTCTGTCTTTGGAAAAAATCAGTCTTCACAACATTTGGCTTTGGAAGACTTTATCTCTGAAGCTTCAGAAGACTTCATCTTTGGCTTTGGAAGATTTGGACTTTGGCTTCGGAAGATTTTACACTTAGAATATTTTCTGTGGCGAGTGTAAAAACTTCCGAAGCAACTTCTACCTTGTACATCAGTGCATGCATACAGGAAGCACCTTGGTTGTTTTGGCTTTTTTGGTTGCATCAACCTTCTAATATAACCTTGCAAACTCCCCCTAGACTGATGCTATCAAAATAGAGAAGTTATTCATATGTTGACAGTCCTCATTAGGATCAAGACCAAACCTTTCTTCATCATCTGGTCAGGATCCCTCAAACTCTCATAATATCTTCTCATGTCATGGAGATCATGTAGAGGAAGATCAAGCATGTCTTGCCAGAAATAGACATCCTGACCTCCTTGATCTCTGATGACATACCACCTGTCTAGATTAGCAGCAAAAGTCATCATCCTCTGCCTCCTTCCTCTCATTGGACAATTTCTTGTCAGCCAGTTCACTTAGTTCATCTAAGGGGAGAGAGAGTAGTTCATCTACATTATAGTTTTTGGTCCCCAAGTTGTTTATCCTGGCTACCCTCAACTCATCATCCTGAGCACTTAGCTTGGGGGCAGCCCTGATGGCAGCTTCCATGACGCCTGGAGACTTTCTTGAACTTTCTCCCCTTAGCTTCCTCTTCCTTTCTCTTTCCTCCTCCTTAATCTCCATCAGAAGTTAGTTTCCTTTTCCCTTTGTCACTCCTAGGACTTGGTGACTCAGGGTGGAGAGAGCTTTTGGCCTTCATCACTTGATTCAGCAGTCAAGCTCTGGCCAGAGAGAGGTTGTGAAGCACCTTCACCAACTGGTCCCTTACTGAGGGTAATGGGTTCTAAAGAAGTTCCTGTCTCAAGGTTCACAAGTTCAACTTCTAGGCCTTAAGTTAAGACTTCCCCTTTGAAGCTAATCTTAGGGTCCACCTCAACATCTAGTTAGCCAAAAGTCTTACCTGCTAGCCTCTGTCTATATAGTTTAGACCTCAGCTTGTATTCTTCAAACACCCTTTCTTGAATCCTATCTGCTAATCTTGCAGCTTATCTATTTTCACTTGGGTTGACAAGTGGAAGATCAATCATATAGATGCTCTCATAGAAGTCCAGGTTAAAAAGGTTGAAAATTTCCAGTTGACCATGAGATCTAGAGATAACTAGAGCTCTTCTATTAGTGTCATACCTCCATCCCATGATTGGATTCTCAGAGTGATGAGATGGGGTAGGCATAGCTATGGGAATACACTCCTAAAAAAACTTTGTATGAGTGAGTCCACATTCATGTAGACTTGGGTAAGTAAGTCCACATTCATGTAGACTTTGAGGAGGTTGCAGAGTATGGACCATTGCAAGTGAGGGTGGTGAATCCTTCAAGTTCATACTCTATGAAGAACTCTCAGGTTTTGTGATTGTTTGGACTTTCTCCCCCTTTTTGGTAGCATCACCTTCTTGCATAAATGGGCTTGGGGTTGGGTTTGTCACATCCATAGGTTCTTGTGGACCTAGTTGAGTTCTCCAGAGTGGTCTCTCAGCTAACTTGCCCTTGAGATCGGTGATCTCATGTTGCTAATCATTGACCCTCCTTTGTAAGACAATCACCTGAGATTCCACGTGACTTATATTTGAGACTAAATAGGTGCATGTTTTTTATAGTTTTTGCTCCTTTAGTTTCAGACTCCCCTCATCTTCATCAGAAGAATCATGGGGGGATGAGAGAATAGGACCAAGGTCTTCTTCCTTATTCCCAGCATTTTGTTCTTGGCTGCTGGATTTCCCCTGCATCATGAAAACTTCAAGTGAAGTGTGAAGAGGCTGGGTTGCCATGGTTGAGGTCTTAATGATGTAGTCACTTGCTGAAGTGAGAGCCTCTTCCATATGGACATCCTAAACAGGTTCAGGAAGATCCACCTTAGTAGTAGGTGGATGATGTGGGCTAGACATGAGAGAAACAAGAGTAATCATCTCTCCTTGAGCAGGGGTAGAAAAGAAAGACTCATGATACTCACTGAATCCTATGTCTTCATCATCATATAATTCAAGGTTTGGGATTGGCAGGTTTAGATCAAGAGGCTGGGGATGCTAACTATCCCCTAAAGGTTGTTCACTAGAGTTTTGAGACTCTGAGTGAAGGCTTAAACCTATGAGGGTTGTGAGCTCATCAGGCTGAGCATGAGAAACCTCAGCACTGATCATTTATGAGATGGGAGTGGTTTGCTCCTCAGGAGAAGTGGGAGCTCCAGTGTCCACTTCTGTCACACCCCCAAATCCACGTCGGTTTCCCGTGGGGTGCGAACGTCATGGAATCATAGTCATTGATTGACCACTACATGATTTGGTAAAACATACGTCGCAAATAAGTTAAAAATACATAATTGTTTTCAGAGTCAAATTGCGGAAGCAAATGAATTAATGCAAGTCGTTTTCCAAACACGACGAATACAGAAATAAATGTCCAAAAGAGATTGGTCCTAAATGCGATGTGCTCCATACTAGCTTAACTTGATGAAATTATCAAACACCTGAGAAAACATGCACGAAAAAAAATATGTCAACATAAAGTTGGTGAGTTCACAGGTTTTAAAGTAATAGTATACAGTGTAATGGACCACAAGTTTTTCCATGATTTGATTGTCGATCAAACAATACTACAACATTATATAAGCATCGCAACCGAAGCTAGACTGTAACTATAATAGATTGCCCCTACCCTTGCCTACCGTAAGCACAGGGGTGAACAGGCTAATAATGCACCCGTTTAGACCTCCACTCAAGGTTAGGGTAATTAACCCGGTTGGGGGTAGTCAAACCCAATAGTACTATCCATGATTACCTCGCTTTGGGAAATAAACTAACGGTTCGATAACATGGGACTTCATAGGGTAGGTAACAACTTATATAACATGTGAAACCATTGACAAGTAATTGTGTCCATGAAAAGAGTAATTTGCATGTAATCTCCCCCAAAATAAAAATAAGTAAAAATGGGGCCGTGAAACTAACCTGTAATGCACGCGTGAATACTAGTAATAGTCCGTACGTATGATCGGTCTAGGAATCTCCTAAACAATGTCACAATATATTCAGGAGTTCATGATTACTAGCCCTAGATGGTCATGCATAACTCATCCACAAAGTTAGATTTGAAAACGTCACTTGACTAGTTAGACAAGCCGAGCCGTTAATGTTTTATTTAGATTCTTTTCTTCATAGTTATATTCTTAAAAATAAATAATGTATTGTATGAGTTTTATATTAGGTATAATGAAATTATACTTTCAATGTGCATGAGTTTCTTTTTACCAAATACCTTCCAAAGTTTACTTTATATAAATGTAGACTTTTGACAGAAACAGGTGGATTTTTAGGCCAAGTTGTCATCCTCATTTCATGGTCCGAAGAATCTTTATAAAATCTGATATTTTTACCACATATAGCTCTATGTCTTAGGTTTCCAAAAAGGTATACCTTGTAATGTGTAACTAAGTTTAAGTGCCTCGAAATGGGTCATGAGACAACAGATGTCAGTGAAGCATTTTTCCTGTACATGTCCATGGATTTCATCTTTCTGAGAGGTCAAACATACTTTTACAAATAGTGCCTATAGTACTTTTAAACCTAACATCTTAAGCTAAGTTATCACAAAAAGAAAGACTTCATTTGATTACTTTAAGTATAACTTATGCCACATTCTTTCTGCCCTATCTAATCTGCCAAAAACTTAGATTCAACACCTTAATCATATTTGTACGTTTTGGATGGGTTATACTTATCTAAAAATTTCAAGGTTGGATGCGTTGGAAACTAGACATTCTAAGTTTAATGTTAGGCTCAAGAAAAGATTCATTTGGTCGTTTTTAAGTCGAGTTATGGTGTCTAAAACACAGAACATGAATCTGCCAGAAAGTGTCTTACATGTTTTGCTACTTTTTAAGCTTTGCTAGAGCACCTTTGGATGAGTTAGTGAACATGGACACATCACGGTGATGTATAGAAGATTAGAAACAAGGTGCTAACCTTAAACAAGCAAGGAGAAGATGATCTTGAAATGCAAAGAGAAAGACTTGATCCCTTGAACTAAGAATCAAGCAAGAAAAAGTGGAGAAGATGTTGTAGGATGCTTGGAAGCTTGGAAATCAAATGAAGTGGGGGTGGGGGTGCTTTGGCCGAAATTTGAAGGGAGGAGAGAAGAGAAGGGAAGTTGGTGAAATGTGTATGTGAATTGTGGATGGGTTCTTGCTTTATAATGTCGTGTGTTTGTAAGAATACTTTAGGATTTGACAACTCTTTCTTGTTGGTCAAATTTGAGGGAAAAGACATTCCAATTTGGGTAGTGAGACATGTTACTTTGATCATAACCTTTTCTTTAACACAAAGATGGTAAATCTCAAAATTTACAAAAGACAAAGTGGTCTTGGATGTATTTGACAAGAAAAGAGGGAAAAAAAAAAACAAAATAAGAAAATAAAGGGAAGGGGGTGTAGGAGGACGGCCAAAAGGGATGGGGAGGGGGTTTGATTTTCAATTTTGTGTAGTATTGGGTATTTGGGTGGTATTTGTTGCACTATAGGTATTTTTATATATTTTTATATTTTTACTTTTTACTTTTTACTTTATTTTTTAAAATATATTGATATATTATAAGAACTTATATAATATTACATATTCCAATATTGCATATATAATAGTGATACGTCATGTATCTAGCAGTCGCGTTAAAACGATTCGTTCCGGGTAAGATATCAAGTTACGCGATTAGGTTTATTTATAATTTTAATCTTTTTCAATGTATTTAATTTGGAATATAAAATACTTTGAAACACTTTAAAGTATTTACTAGTGTGTATATATTAATTATCACCAACGCTCGTGTGTGCCGGTTGTATCGCATGTAAGACTGGTAATTACGCCGATTCACCGATGCATGAAATGGGTTGTTAGCTCAACTGTGTGCGGGTTAGCTACCCATGAGGACGCATGCAGGGTCAATCTTTGAGATTGACGAGACCCTTGGTGCTTGCCCCAGGTACTGGAGTCAGCTTCGTGCATAATGTTCGGGGTCTATTTATAGGCCTTAGGCCCAGTACCAGCTTCGTGTATAATGTTCGGGGTAATGCACATTGGTTTGGAAGAAAGTGAAAGATAATGATTAAAGTATGAAAAGAATGAGAAGAATGATGAAGGATAATAATGAATATTATCTTGTTGTACGTATGATGTGTGATCACGTACAGAAGTAACGGATTTATGAAAAGAAAGTATTTTAAGAAAATGATATTTTTATATATTTAAACAAGGAATTTTAATTCTAAAAACTAGAACTCACTCAGCAACGCTGACTTTTATACATTTTCAGTTGGCAGGTAACTCGTTGCTGGGGATGGCAAGCAGGTGAAGCTACTTGGCGGGCAAGACTGGCATCCATTTGTGCATAATGATATTGTTGTTTTATAATGCAACTGAACGTTTCTTTTGTAACTCCTAAAATACAATGATGTATTATTTGGTAACATTAAATATTAGTGCATGAATGGCTTTTGTTAAAATTAATTCGCTGCTATATTCTATGATATGTATGTATTTTTATGTAGTTAATGCTGTGATTGACCAACTGTGAGGTTTCCGGGAACGGTGCCTTACAAGTTGGTATCAGAGCCAAAGTTTAAGAGAAATGGGTAAATTATTTTAAAAACCTAAACTTAAACTGAGAATGGGACCGAATGGAGGGATGCCAGCCCAAGTAGCCACGTGCCATCAGGTAATTCGTTTTCTTAAATGTTAATCGGTATTATGTGTGTGTGCTATCTGATTTATGTGCTCTTAGTAGATTTAGATACTGATGTAGTCAGGATAGGCAATGCTTAGGGGATGAAGAGTAAAGTAAGTGGCTAATCACAACTAGCCATTGTAATTAGGGACTTACTATACTTGACATCAACTGAGCTATTACCTTGAATGACCGTGTTGGTGTTTGAATCTTATAGTGTTTTGAAGATGGCTGGTGGTCGATCGTCGAAAGCTTCTCGAGGAGGAGCACGGGGTGGCCGTGGTGCTGGGCCACGTGTCATGAGGAACAAGACCAAGACTGCTGAGACGGCCCCTACAGGGCCCGAGCTTCATCACCCGGAGGGCGGTGATGAGAGTGTTAACTTGAGAGCCTCAGTAAAGGAGGCAGTCGTGGAGGAAGTGCATCAGGTCATGTAGACGATCCTGCCATCTGTGGTGATTGAGGTCATCCGTACGGTGAGAGAGGATGAGAAAAAGAAGGAGGAGGAGAGAAAGAAAACTACTGGGAGAAGGAGGGATGATAGAGATCAGGATGAAGGGGAGCAACTAAACACTAAGGTGGCAGCCTCCAGTGATGAGGAGGAGGTAGTAGTATGGGAAACCGCGAAGGGGTATAGCTTTAGGGCATTCCATTGATGCAAACCCCCAACTTTTGATGGCAATGGTAACGCTGATGCTGCTCACCGATGGGTGAGAGAGATGGAGGCTGTGTTGGAGATCAGCGAATGTATGGAGGACCAAAGGGTGAAGTTTGCCACTCACTCATTCGTAGACTCAGCTTTATGTTGGTGGGAAAATATTGTCCAAGCCGAGGGTAGCAGGGCTATTGGGAAAATGAGGTGGGGAGAACTGAAGAAAATGGTGATCGAGGAGTTTTATCCTCACCAGGAGCTGGACAAGATAGAGAGGGAGTTCCTGTAGTTAGAGGCGGGAACCATGACACACCAGCAGTACACCATGAAGTTTAATGAGATGGGAAGGCTGGTGCAAGACCAGGTTACGTCGTTGTCGAGAAAGATCAAGAGGTACATACAGGGTTTGCCAGCAGATATCCGCAGGCACATGATCGCTGCCTGACCGAGTACGTTTAGGTTGGTGGTCGATCTGATAGGAAGGCTTTATGATGAGAGAGAAGAAGCAGCGGTGGTGGAGGAGAGCAAGAAGAGTGGTGGCGACAGGAACTGGGACAGGAAACGATTTGGTCGTGGTGGTTTCACCCCGAACAACAAGAAGGCGAGGGTGGATGATAGGTGGGTAGTGTCGGCAGGTACGGGGATGAAGCGGTGTGGTAAGTGCTAGAAGGAGCATACGAGAGAATGCAAGTGGGGGCTGAACGTTTATTTCAAGCCTAGTCATATGGCAAGGGATTGTAAGGTGAGGAGGTGCTACAACTACGGTGAAGAAGGCCATATGAGCAGGGATTGTAAGAAGCCGAGGGCTGAAAGTTCTGGGGCAAAGAAGGGGACCGAGAATGAAGGGCAGAGGGCAAGTGCTAGAGCATTCACGATGAACCGGGAAGAGGCCAGGGTGGACCCTAATGTCGTGTCAGGTGCGTTTCTTGTAAACCAAACTTCTGCCTTTGTGTTATTTGGCTCTGGTGCTAGTAGGAGTTTCATTTCTGCTGCTTTCTATGCTAAGTTGCCCGTTAGTAGTAGAAGCATTGATGAGCCCTTCGATGTAAAAACTGGCATTGGTAAGTCTACCAGGATTTCCGACTTTATAGAGGATTGCAACATAGAACTAGAAGGCCATAGCTTCTCTGCTAAACTATATGTGATGCCCTAGGTGGATTTGATGTAGTTCTAGGGATGGACTGGTTAGCAGCCTATGAGGTAAATATTGTGTGTCGCAAGAAGATGATCTGACTCACAGCGCCTGATGGGAGTTCGGTGACGGTCTACGGTGACCTAGTTAATACGGTTCTGAAGGTGATTTCGATGGTGGTGGCCGAGAAGTGCATGAGACGGGGATGTAGTGCCTACCTGGCTTACGAGAAGGATGTGGATACGTCAGTACAGCAACTATCCAACATACCAGTTGTGTGTGACTTTCCATATGTGTTCCCAGAAGATTTACCAGGTGTGCCACCGGACCGCGAGATCGAGTTTCAGATCCATTTGATACTTGGTGCTCAACCTGTTGCCAAAGCACCGTATCGATTGGCTCCATCGGAAATGAAGGAACTGATGGTTCAGTTACAAGAGTTAATGGACAAGGGTTTCATCCGACCGAGTATCTCTCCCTGGGGTACTCTAGTCTTGTTTGTAAAGAAGAAGGACGGTAGCATGAGGATGTGCATTGACCACCGTGAGTTGAACAAGTTGACGGTGAGGAACCGATATCTGCTACCCAGAATAGATGACTTGTTTGACCAGCTCCAAGGTGCCAGTTGGTTCTTGAGAATAGATCTCCGATCTGGCTACCATCAATTGAAGGTGAAGGAGCAGAATATCCCCAAAACGGCTTTTCGCACGAATTTTGGACACTACAAGTTTCTCGTTATGTCCTTTGGTCTAACTAACGCGCCAGCTGCTTTCATGGATTTAATGAATCGGGTGTGTCGGCCGATGTTGGATAAATCAGTGATTGTGTTTATTGATGATATTCTGATTTATTCGAAGAGCAAAGAAGAACATGCCGGCCATATTCGTGAAGTGTTGGAGACACTTAGGAGAGAAAAGCTATATGCTAAGTTCTCTAAGTGTGCTTTCTGGTTGCGTGAAGTTCAATTTTTGGTTCACGTGGTAAATTCCGAAGGGATCATGGTAGGCCCGGCAAAGGTTGAGGCAGTGATACAATGGAAGTCTCCAAAGGCGCCATTCGAGATCCGTAGTTTCTTGGGTTTTCTGGGCTACTATAGGGGGTTCATCCAAGACATTTCCAAGATAGCCTCACCATTGACCAAGTTGACCCGCAAGGATGTGAAGTTTGTACGGGGTCTGGAACAGGAGAACGCTTTTGAGGAGTTAAAGACAAGGTTGACTCAAGCTCCTGTCTTGACGTTTCCCGAAGGGAACGAAAACTTAGTGGTATATTCGGATGCTTCTTATTCGGGATTGGGTTACGTGCCAATGCAAAAGGGACGAGTAATAGCCTATGCGTCCCGACAGTTGAAAATCCATGAGGTTAATTACCCTACCCATGACTTGGAGTTAGCGGCCAAGGTCTTCACGTTGAAGATTTGGAGGCACTACTTGTACGGGATGAAGTTTACTATCTGCACGGATCATAAGAGTTTGAAATACTTCTTTGAAAAGAAGGATCTCAATATGAGGCAAAGGAGGTGGCTAGAGTTAATAAAGGATTATGATTGTAAGATCCACTATCATCCAGGCAAGGCCAACGTAGTGGCAGACGCCCTTAGCCGAAAAGAGAGACCTGACCCAATCCGGGTGAAAGCTTACCAGTTGGTGACGACCTCCGATGTAATGACACAGGTCAAGAGGTTCCAAGATGAGGCATTAAAAGAAGAGCACCTTAACTCCGAAAGGATGAGAGGTGTAGTCTCGGAGTTAGGTGAGAACACTCTCGGAGTTAAAACCCGCTTTGGGCCGATGTGGATCCATCACTATGGAGACCTAAAGGGGAGAATCATGGATGAGGCTCATAAGACTCGATACTCCATTCATCCTGGTGCTACCAAGATGTATCATGATATGAAGAAAGATTACTGGTGGCCGGGTATGAAGCGTGATGTGACGGAGTATGTGAGTAAGTTCCTTACTTGCTTGCAAGTAAAGGCAGAGCATCAGAAGCTATACGAGAAGATCCAAGCTTTAGATATACCCGAGGGGAAATGGGAGCACATCACCATGGACTTCATCACGAAGCTACCATGTACAGCAAGGGGGTACGATGCCATATGGGTGATAGTTGACCGTCTGACGAAGAGTGCTCACTTTTTGCCGATCCGTGAGACGTATTCATCCGAGAGGTTGGTGGATCTATTCATTAAAGAGATTTTAGCTCGTCATGGTGTACCGGTGTCTATTGTGTGGGACCGTGACACTCGGTTTACATCGAAGTTTTGGAAGAGATTCCATGATGCGATGGGGACGAGGCTACACATTAGCACGACGTATCATCCTCAGACAGATGGCCAATCTGAGAGGACGATTCAGACACTTGAGGACATGCTTCAGGCATGCATGATCGATTTCGGAGGAAGTTGGCATGAACACTTACCATTAGCTGAATTCTCATACAATAACAGTTATCACGCTAGTATTGGTATGTCTCCTTATGAGATGCTATACGGTAGGAAGTGTAGAACGCCCGTGTGTTGGGGGGATATAGGGCAGAAAGAGTTAGGAAGTATTGAGGTGATCGAGATACGAAAGAGAAGTTAGAAAAGATCAAAGCCTTTATGAAGGCAGCGAAGGATAGACAAAAGTCGTATGCCGACAAGAGACGTAGAGCGATTGAATTCAATGTGGGCGATAGAGTCATGTTGAAGGTCTCGCCTTGGAAGGGAATCATCCGGTTTAGAAAGTGGGGTAAGCTCAGCTCGAGGTACATAGGACCTTTCCGAATCATTGCTCGAGTAGGAGAGGTGGCCTATTGGTTGGAGCTACCCGATGAGTTAAATGGGATTCATACAACATTCCATGTATCTCATATGAGAAAATGCCTAGTTGATGAAGACATGATTGTACCGCTAGAGGACATTGAAGTGGATGAACGGCTCAACAATGTAGAGCAACCAGTGGCAATCATTGACTGAAAAGAAACGAGGCTACAGAATAAAGTGGTCCCACTAGTGTGAGTGAAGTGGAGGCATAGGAAGGGATCTAAGTCTACGTGGAAGACCGAGGAAGAGATGTGGCGGCTATAACCACAACTGTTTGAAGAATGACAGGTTTCGGGGACGAAACCTCTATAAGGGGGGTGGACTTATAATAACCGAAAATTTGTTTAAAATAAAAGAAAAGAAAACTATATTGAAAGAAAAGATAATAGGCACAAGTGGAGGGGGGTAAAGTGTACAAAGTACAAAACCTTATTATATTATGGTTTAAAGGGCATCGCCGCCCATGCTACTGCCATTCTCACTTTCTGCTTTTTGACTGGAAATAAGAAAGAAGAAAGAAGGACAGAGTTCTCTCGGGTTTTCAAGAGGAAGAAGCTGATATTTTTGAAGGTAGGTATTTTCTTGTGTTTTTGGTCCGGTTTCAGCTAAATTTTCAGCTTGAGGACCGATTCTTATGTGTTTTGTGCTTGGTTATGTGTTTTTGGTGTATTTAGGTTGTTTGAACTCATTGTGCCCTCAAGTTTGATAGAGTTTTACTTAAAGGCTGCAATTGGTGAGTTCTAGATCCCCGGTTTTCTTCTTTTAACTGTATTTTTGGGGCTGAAAATGCATATAAAATATTTTACAATTTATGTTTTGTAACCGTATGTATGTTTGTGTATGGTTGGTTGTGTTCTATGGTTTTTATGTTTGATTTAGGTGTTTGGCATTATAGAATTGGGTTAGGAAGATGTTAGATGATGATTGGGTCTGAAAAAAATAGTGTAGGTTCGAAATTACAACTGCCCATTCGCCCAACATAGTGTCGATTCGCCTGGAATTTTGTTCATGCGCCTAAGTACCTAATCATGCACCCAAACAATACCACATGCAGCTGAAATTAAGTACAAGTGTTGCCCATGCGCCCAAACAGTACCCCATGCACCTGAAATTTGCCCAAACGCATAAGTGCTAGCCCAAGCGCCAATATAGTGCCCATGCGCCTAGAAAGTTGTCCATACGCCTAAGTCCTTTCCCATGCGCCTAAGTATCCCATGCGCCTGAAATTTGCCCAGATGCCTAAGTTTGGATCATGCGCCCAAACAGGGCTCATGCGCCTAGACGTTTCTCATGTGCCCAAGTGTCTGTGCGCCCGCATAGTACTTATTCGCCTACATAGTGCTCATGCGCCTAATGCGTTAGAAAATTTTCTGAAAATATGGGAAATAGAAATTTTAAGACTTAACCATGGGATGTTTTGGTGGTTATGTTTGTTGATGTTAAGCTTGTTTGTGGCCTGTTCTTATGTTCCATATTATGTATTATTATGTGACTTTACGTGGTGTGTTTATGCTCGTATACGTAAAGTATTATCATAAATGAAGTGAAAGATTAATGATAATGAAAAGTGAAACTTAACGAATGAATGAAAGTCTTGCAAGCAAACTGAAAGGAGGTTCACAGCCACGGGTTGTCAGCTCAACTGTGTGCGGGTTAGCTACCCCATGAGGACGCATGTAGGGTCAATCTTTGAGATTGACGGGACCCTTGGTGCTTGCCCCATGTACTAGAGTCAGCTTCGTGCATAATGTTCGGGGTCTATTTATAGGCCTTAGGCCCAGTACCAGCTTCGTGCATATTGTTCGGGGTAATGCACATTGGTTTGGAAGAAAGTGAAAGATAACGATTAAAGTACGAAATGAATGAGAAGAATGATGAAGGATAATAATGAATATTGTCTTGTTGTACGTATGATGTGTGATCACGTACGGAAGTAACAGATTTATGAAAGGAAGTATTTTAAGAAAATGATATTTTTATATATTTAAACAAGGAATTTTAATTCGAAAAACTAGAACTCACTCAGCAACACTGACTTTTATGCATTTTTTGTTGGCATGTAACTCGTTGCTGGGGATGGCACACGGGTGAAGCTACTTGGCAGGCAAGACTGACATCCATTTGTGCATAATGATATTGTTGTTTTATAATGCAACTGAATGATTCTTTTGTAACTCCTAAAATACAATGATGTATTATTTAGCAACATTAAATATTAGTGCATGAATGGCTTTTGTTAAAATTAATCCGCTACTATGTTCTATGATATGTATGTATTTTTATGTAATTAATGCTGTGATTAACCAACTGTGAGGTTTCCGGGAACGGGGCCTTACAGCAGCCGAGAAAGAGTGGGCAGAAAGGTGATTGTGGGCAGCCATGCTTCTTTTAAACATAAAATAATAATGTTTTGTCCTTTGTACACTTTAGCCCCCCACTTATGAAACTTCTCCTTTTTGCATTTATTATTTTCCTTAGTAAATTTTTCGGGTGTTACTAGTCCACCCCCCTTATAGAAGTTTCATCCCAGAAACCTGTCACTCTTTGAATAGTTGTGGGTAAATGTTGTCTCATCTCCTCCTCAGTCTCCCACGTAGACTCATATCCTTTCTTGTGCCTCCACTGTACTCGCACCAGTGGAACCACTTTGTTTCGTAATCTCTTCACCTTTCGGTCAATGATTGCCATGGTTGCTCTATATAATTGAGCCGTTCATCCACTTCAATGTCTTCTAGTGGTACAATCATATCTTCATCAGCTAGGCATTTTCTCAGATGAGATACATGGAATGTTGGATGAATTCCACTTAACTGATCGGGTAGCTCCAACCTATAGGCCACCTCTCCTACTCGTGCAATGTTTCGGAAAGGTCCTATATACCTCTGGCTGAGCTTACCCCTCTTTCTAAAACAAATGATCCTCTTCTAAGGCGAAACCTTCAGCATCACTTTATCACCCACCTGGAATTCAATCAGCCTATGCTTCTCATCAGCATACGACTTTTGCCTATCTTTCGCCGCCTTCATAAATGCCTTGATCTTTTCTAGCTTTTCCGATGTGGCTTCAATTATCTCGATGCTTCCTAATTCTTTCTGCTTGATATCACCCCAACACACCGGGGTTCTGCATCTCCTCCCATACAACATTTCAAATGGTGGCATGCCTATACTGGCATGATAACTATTGTTGTAGGAGAACTCTGCCAACGGTAGGTGTTCATCCCAACTTCCACCAAAGTCAATAATGCATGCCCTGAGCATATCCTCTAAGGTTTGAATGGTCTGTTCTGATTGACCGTCTGTCTGAGGGTGATAAGCTGTGCTAATGTGTAACCTCATCCCCATAGCATCATGAAATCTCTTCCAGAACTTGACGTGAACCGGGTGTCCCTATCAGAAACAATAGACACCAACAAGCCATGATGAGTTACGATCTCCTTGATGAACAGCTCTACCAACCTTTCCGACGAGTAAGTCTCTCGGATTGGCAAAAAGTGTGCACTCTTCGTCAGGTGGTCTACGATCACCCAAATGGTATCACAACCTCTCGCAGTACGAGGCAACTTTATGATGAAGTCCATGGTTATGTGTTCCCACTTCCATTTGGGTATATCCAAGGTTTGGTTCTTCCCATATGGTTTCTGATGTTCCGCCTTCACTTGTAAACAGGTCAGGCACTTACGTACTCCACCACGTCACGCTTCATCCCTGGCCACCAATAATCCTTCTTTAGATCATGATACATCTTTGTAGCACCAGGATGGATGGAATACAGTGTTTTGTGAGCCTCATCCATGATCCTTCCCCTCAGCTCCCCATAACGAGGAATCCACATCCGCCCGAAAAGGGTTTTAACGCCAAGGGTGTTTTCCCCTAAGTCTGTCACCTGCCCTTTCATCGTTCAGATTTGATCCTATCATCCTTTAATGCATCATCCTTTAATGCATCATCTTAGAATTCCTTTATTTGACCATAACATCCGGCGTCACAACCAGCTGGCAAGCCGTCACTCGAATCAGTTTCGGCCTCTCCTTTCGACTGAGGGCATCGGCCACCACATTCGCCTTACCTGGATGATAGTGGATTTCACAGTCGTAATCCTTGATCAACTCTAACCATCTTCTTTGTATCATGTTAAGATCCTTCAGCTCGAATAAGTACTTCAAACTTTTGTGATCGGTGAAGATGGTGCACCTCGTCCCGTACAGGTAGTGCTTCCAAATCTTCAATGCAAAAACCACAACCGCCAACTCCAGGTCATGAGTAGGATAGTTAGCCTCATGGATTTTCAATTGTTGGGACGCATAGGCTATAACCCTTCCCCGTTGCATCAGCACACAACCCAATCCAAAATAAGAAGCATCGGAATAGACCACCAAGTCTTCATTCCCTTCAGGTAACCTCAAGACAGGAGCTTGAGTCAACCTTGTCTTCAACTCTTCGAAAGCATTCTCCTGCACTTGACCCCATACGAACTTCATGTCCTTACGGGTCAATTTGGTCAATGGTGAAGCTATCTTGGAGAAGTCTTGGATGAACCGTCTGTAGTAGCCTGCCAAACCCAAAAAACTAGAGATCTCGGATGGCGTCTTTAGAGTCTTCCATTGCATAACCGCCTCCACCTTTGCCGGGTCCACCATAATCCTTTCAGAATTAACCACATGACCCAAAAACTAAACTTCCTGCAACCAGAACGCACATTTAGAGAACTTAGCATACAGCTTCTCCCTTCTAAGCGTCTCCAATACCTCGTGAATATGACCGGCATGCTCTTCTTCACTCTTCGAATAAATCAGGATATCATCAATAAACACAATCACTGATTTATCCAACATCAGCAGACACACCCGATTCATCAAATCCATAAAAGAAGCTGGCGCGTTGGTTAGACCGAAAGACATAACGAGGAATTCGTAATGTCCATATCGAGTTCGAAACACGGTCTTTAGGATATCCTGCTCTTTGACCTTTAGCTGATGGAAGCCAGATCGGAGATCTATCCTTGAGAACCAGCTGGCGCCTTGGAGTTGATCAAACAAGTCATCAATCCTTGGTAGTGGGTACCTGTTTTTCACCGTCAACTTGTTCAACTCACGGTAGTCGATGCACATCCTATGCTACCTTCCTTCTTCTTTACAAACAAGACCGGAGCACCCCAGGGAGAGATACTCGATCGGATGAACCCCTTATCTAACAACTCTTGCAACTGGGTCATCAATTCCTTCATCTTGGAGGGAGCGAGACGATACAGCGCCTTTTCAACAGGTTGGGCGCTAGGTATTTGATCAATCTGGACTCGATCTCGTGGTTAGGTGGTACCCCTGGTAGGTCTTTGGGAAACACATCAGGGAAATCGCTTACTACCGCCACGCCTGATAGTTGAGGCACGATAGCATCCACATCCTTCACATAGGCCAAGTAAGCACCACACCCGCGTCTCATAAACTTCTCGGGCATGATCATCGAGATTACTCGCGTTGTAATGCACTCCTTGTCTCCATGTATCGTAACCAAACTGCCATCGGGCGTAGTCAGACAAATCGTCTTCTTTCGGCACACGATGTTCACTTTGTAGGCCACCAACCAATCCATCCCTAACACCACATCAAAACCTCCTAGTGCCATCACGTACAATCTAGCAGGGAAACTTATGACCATCAAACTCTACAAGGCAATCGTCTATCCCATCAGTTACTTTGGTAGACTTTCCTATCGCTGTCTCAACATAGAAGGGCACGTTTATCTTCTTATTCTTACCATGCATCTCAGGGACAAAGGTAGCAGATACAAAACTTCTACTAGCACCCGAATCGAAGAGCACAAAAGCATACAATTGGTATACCAGAAACATGCCTGAAACTACTTTAAGGTCCACTCTGGCTTCTTCCCAGGTCATGTTGAATGCCCTTGCCTTAGCATTGGTGTTCTCACTCCTCCTTTTCTCGTCCATAGTCTGAGTCCCTGAGCTCCCTACTCCACCCTTCTTGCAATCTCAGCCTGAGTGGCCTACCTCCCCACACTGATAATATCGTGGTACCCCGCTCTCTCTAGCATAGTGGCCTTCGCCTCCACACTTAAAACACCAGTTCATTCCCACTCTTCACTCACCCATGTGAACCTTCCCACACTTCTTACATTCCCTCCTGTTACTCCCTTTACTCGATCCTGGGCGACGATCATCAATCCTCATCTTCTTTTCCTCGATCCTATAGTGGTCACCCCTAAATCGCTTCCCATTACTGTTCTTGTTCCAAATTTTCTCAACCTTCCTCTGAATTGGCACTGGATCCCTCTCATCATACAACTTTCCAACCAAATCTACTGCAAACCTAAAAGTGCTCAGTCTAGCAGCTATCATGTTCCTCCTGATATCCACGGGCAGACCCTGCATGTATCTCTAAATCTTCTTGGACTCTGGGGTTACTAGATCCAGCACGAGTCTTGCAAGCTCATTGAACTTGGAGGTTTACTCTTGATGAGTCATGTTTCCAGCCTCCAAATGCAAGAACTCCTTCTCAATTTTGTCCAACTCCCGATGTGGACAATACTCCTCAAGTACCAGTTCCTTCAAATCCGACCACCTCATCCTTACAACAGACTGTTTCCCCTCAGCTTGGACAATGTTGCCCACCAGCATAATGCCGAGTCAACGAAAGAATAGGAGGCAAACTTCACCTTTTGATCCTCCCGACACTCACTGTTGTCTAGGACTGCCTCCATCTCTCGAACCCAACGATGAGCAGCAGTAGCATTGTCGTTACCATCAAAGGTCGGGGGTTTACATCTCTGAAACACCCCATAGGTGCACCCCTTAGCGGTCTCCTTCTCCCCCTCGATATCATCATCATGGATTACCACCTTGGGACTGATGGCTCTTCATCAGCTTTCTCCTTCTACCCTGTATCTTTGATCTTTTCACCATCCTTTACAGCCCTCAACACCTCGGTCACCACTGAAGGTAACACGTTTTGCATGACGTTATAGACTTCGTCAACATTAGCTTCCTTTACCGTAGACTTGAGGGTGGCTGATCCTTCACTCTCTTGGTGGCTATGAATATCCGCGTCTTCATGAACTGACTCGGGAGCCTTAGCTTTGCTTCAGGTGACACGTGGCCCAGAAGTACGCCTGCCACGAGCACCGCCTCGGGTTGCCTTCCCCGGTTTCCTACCCGCCATAAGATCAACCTCCTATAATATTCAAGCACTAACAAGGTCATTCAAGGTAATAGCTCAGATTATGTCAAGTATAGTAAGTCCCTAATTACAGTGGCCAGTTGTGATTAGCCACTTACTTTACTCTTCATCCACCAAGATTCCCTATCTAGACTACATCAGTGTCCAAATCTACTAAGCACATAAGTCAAATAGCAAACGCACGTAATACCGATTACTTATGAAAGATTACCTGATGGCACGTAGCTACTTGGGCTGTCATTCTTCTATTTGGTCTCATTCTCAGTTTAAGTTTAGGTTTTGAAAATATTTACCCATTTCTCTTAAACCTGGCTCTGATACCAACTTGTAAGGCCCCGTTCCCGGAGACCTCACAGTTGGACAATCATAACATTTTTCGTATAAGATAAATACATTTCATAAAAATATCGCAGCGGATTAAGTTATGAAAAACCATTCATGCATTAATATTTGATGTTGCTAAATAATACATCATTGTATTTTTAACAGTTACAAAAAGAATCATTCAGTTGTATTTCAAAACAACAAAATCATCATGCACGAATGGATGCCAGTCTTTGCCCGCCAAGTAGCCTCACCCGCGTGCCATCCTCAGCAACATCCTTACCTGACAACTGATATGCATATAAAAAGTCAACGTTGCTGAGTGAGTTGTAGTTTAACAATATAGAAAAATACACTTTGCAAACTTCATTTGGTGATCATTTTTCAAAATACATAATCAATCATAAAGTGATTCATTATCATTCTTTCTTTAACTTTCTCTTCATTAACTAGGATTGCATAAAGCAAGAGCCTACATTATTGGTTGGCAACAGATGGCGAACCCCTGTCGGCAAACGTTTATCATGGTAGCTATCCCATCGACAGTTGATCCACACTGCTAGGCACGAAGCCTGCTCATGAACTAAGATCCCATTCATTCATTGGTCAATCCCCAAGATTAGAACCCAGATGTGCATCCTCATGGGCTATACAGCCGGACATCAGTTGAGCTAACGACAACAAGGTCGTGCACCTCCATTCATTTTGTTTGCAAGGCTTTTCATTCATCGTAAGGGCCCGGGGTAACATTCATTAAGTTTCACTGTTTTTCTTGTATTCCTTTGTGTCCACTTGTTATGGATAATACTTATTAAGATGCACATTATATAATCACATAACATGAAAATATTATTGACATAGTAAAAGCAGCATATAAGAAAGAACCAAGCATAATAATCCTTAAACAAGCATAATCTTTCCTTATACTGAAGTTCTCCATACTTAAATACTATTCCCAAAATTTTAGAAAATCCCCATCTTTAAACAAATGCGGATGAGCTTAGACAAATGCGGATGAACACAACAAATGCGAATGAACAAATACGGATAAACAAATGCGGATGAACACTTAGCAAATGCGCATGAAGACATAACAAATGCGCATGAAGACTTAACAAATACGCATGAAGACTTAACAAATGCGCATGAAGACTTAACAAATGCGCATGAAGACTTAACAAACGCGCATGAAGACTTAACAAATGCGCATGAAGACTTAACAGATGCGCATGAGGACTTAGCAAATGCGCATGAAGACTTGGCAAATGTGCATGAACAAAAGACTTAACTGTTAAATGCAGATGAACATTACAACTAACCTGCAATGCAACTTATGTCATTACCAGTTCCCAATCATCATTCTAACATGAACATAGCTTAGATCTATCAATCTAACACTTAGAACATCATAAACTTTAAACAATCATCAAGCGAATCACATAACATAACCATATCATCATAATCGTCCGCACCATACATGAAAAACCATAACTTATTTCAAAAAAAAACACCAGTTACATATGCATACCGGCCCCAAATATGCAGAAAACATTTAAAAGAGGGGATCTAGAACTCACCTCTACTGCTTTTGAGTAAAACTCCTCCAAACCCGAGAGCAACCTGGAGTTCAAACGCCTAAACATACCAAAACACAAAAACGAACACAAAAGAACATATAAGAATCGGCCCCAAAGCTGAAAGGTCAGCTGAAACCGAACAAAACACACAAAAACTCACCTTCAAGCCGAATCTTCTTCTTCTTCTTCGGTCGAACACTTCTCTTTTCTTCTTTTCCCTTTTTGCAGCCGAGAGAGAGTGGGTAGAAAGGTGATAGTGGGTGGCCATGCTTTTTTTAAACATAAAATAATAATGTTTTGTCCTTTGTACACTTTAGCCTCCCACTTATGCAACTTCTTCTTTTTGCATTTATTCTTTTCCTTAATAAATTTTTCGGGCGTTACATAATTCCACTGTTTTGACAATTAATTATCACAAAAAAATTTCATGCGTGCTACAGTACAAATTCTAAAGTATGTATAAAGATGTAATTCTTGGAACATGATATGGTGATAATTAAGTAATATTCATCAAATATAAATTGTAGCTAAAACCATAAAATTACTATAATAAAAATTTGGGACACTAATAAGATAATTTGATTGGTTTCTATTTAATATAGTAACATGTAACAAAACTGAAAAATGGATTAGTAGATTTGTAGTAAATTTATCATCATCATATGTGTATAAATAATGTAATAAAACTGGTTCAGTAAAATTTTTGGTTTGAAAGATTTAAATAAATGGCTAATGTAAAGGGTACATATGACCCTCGCTATTGGGTTACAATAGAAAGACCTTATGTGTTTGGACAAATTTTAACAAAATAAGTTTGATTATGAAATTTAGGAAGTTTTGGGACAAATCATGCGGTTAAACTTTGTTTAATTTAAGGTGAGTTCTTGGCTCTGTTTTCTCTTATATATTTTAAATAGTGGAAGTTTTGCTCAAATGTTTTGAATTATGTCCTGAGTTGTTTTATTATCATTAGTTCAACATGTGTTGTGAATATTTTGTATGTGTGAGCTAGGATACTTGTTGGTTTGTATCATTTTACTTAAATCAGATGTTGGGGTAGCAGAGAGGGAATGTTAGTACTAACAGGGTTGACAACCACCACCTTGTTGATATGCATGCTAAGATTGACTTATCCTATGATGGGCCCTTTGGGTGATGGAATCCATTTTGGTGGTTTGATGTTGGTTATATTTTATTCGTTATGATGATTTGTTTATCATAGGTTGTGTTATGATTTTGCAGCTAAGCATTTCTCAACTATTTGTCTTAATATTACACACGAAATATTTGGTTTTGATTAATCATGACGCTTTATTATTTTAAACCTGCCAACTCACCAATCTAGTATTAACTTTTCAAGCATTCTTTTTAGGTCATAATAATGCTTGAGGATTTAAAGACTAAAGGACTTAGAGACTTTGCAGGCCCATGCATGGGAATTTTTATGATGTACTAGTTAGAAATTTGGGTTTTGAACTTGTATTGTCTTGGTTTGTTTGGATTGTTGGGTTTGTCTTTGGTGGGCGTGTTTTGCTCGTAGATGCCCTAGTTTGGGACTTAGGTTTGGAATGCTTAGGAATTTGGTTGTCGTGATAGTGATTAGCTACGACACAAGTCACCTTTGTGTCGATCGACGTCATGACATGTTGTTTGAAATGACATTATAGTATTTCTCTTAATTACAATGTGTTATAACAAACCCGTCTGTCACACTATCATGTTTCCGCTACAAAGGAGGGTGTGATATGTAATATAACTATTTTGATCATTTGAACTTGATTTGGGTTGATAAAGATTTGAGTTTTGAATTCTGTAAAATGGTTACGCTTGAGCAGGTGAATACAGTTGAATGGTCGATTTGAAACAAACCCCATATTCGAAACCGATATAATAATTATGGGGAGCAGCTTAATTTGATTAAGATAAACGAAGTTTGGGTGTTTTGACCCCATCGGAGCTCGGCCGGAGGGCAGTTGGAGCCCAATGGTCGGAAATAAGGGTTGGGTATAAAATAAATTTACATTTTGGCCCCTATAATTCTATTGTTAACATTTTATGCCAAAATGTTTTAATTTAAGTTTTAAAATTTTCAAAATCAACTGTAAGGAATAAACATTTGGATTACGATATCGTTTTAACTCGAAAGTTAAAGAATACAAGGTGGGAGAACAACATGCAACAACATGCATGCATGCGAAAAGTGGTTAACAACATGCATGCATGCGACAACATAAATGTATGTTGTACACATGCAATGCGAAAAGTGCATGGTTGTTACATGCAAGCGACAAGTTTGCATGTATTCACATGACTTCATGCGAAAAGTGTGCCGCTATATAAATGCATGTGTGTGCATGCGAAAAGGGTGTGCCACATTTCAGAGGAAACAATTGTGAAAATTTAGTGTGTCTGTGTTTAGTTTATTTCGCTCAAAACGAGCAGATCACGTTTGTGATTCGTCCACCTTCGGGTGAGATCGATCTTGTATCGATTATTATTGTAATCATTATTATATACATTTGAATTTCAATGATTTCATCATAAACATATGAAGTACATTGTTTCTCGTGTGATACAAGTAAAGTGCGCACCCGTCTTCGCGTATTATCAAGTGCAACTATCAAACGAAGTTCGATCGATCGAATTATGGACTTTACATTTGGTATCAGAGCAAGGTGTTGCTCTTGATACAACGGATCATTATTCCGTGATCTTCCGTTCGAGGACGTTAAACAAGTTAAAAGGTTAGTTAATTTTTGTTGGAAGTTTATCCGGTTTCATCAACGTTCAATCTGAAACCGAGACACACACATAATTTTGTCTCAATTTGTATGAGTTGGTGATGAAATTGAAGACAAATTTGGTTCAAATGCAATGGTTGATATGAAGTATTGATACGCACACCAAGTGTTTGTATAAATGCTCAAGTGACTTCATTGTATAAAATTTGTTTGAGTTCTTTCCGGTTTCATCGAGGATCTATTCGAAACTGAGAACACACATAAAATCGAATCAAATTACATGATCTTATGAAGATTTGAAGCTTAAAAGTTGTTGTATCATATTCAATATCCGCTAGTGTGAGAACCTTCATTGCAAAAGGTTTTGTTGAAGATTCAAGCTATCTTAAAACACAAAACGAGATCATAATCCAAGGGGGAGATTGTAAGGAATAAACATTTGGATTACGATATCGTTTTAACTCGAAAGTTAAAGAATACAAGGTGGGAGAACAACATGCAACAACATGCATGCATGCGAAAAGTGGTTAACAATATGCATGCGTGCGACAACATAAATGCATGTTGTACACATGCAATGCGAAAAGTGCATGGTTGTTACATGCATGCGACAAGTTTGCATGTTCATGCGAAAAGTGTACAGCTATATAAATGCATGTGTGTGCGTGCGAAAAGGGTGTACCACATTTCAGAGGAAACAATTGTGAAAATTTAGTGTGTGTGTTTTGTTTATTTCGCTCAAAACGAGCAGATCACGTTTGTGATTTGTCCACCTTCGGGTGAGATCAGTCTTGTATCGATTATCATTGTAATCATTCTACATATTATATACATTTGAATTTCAATGATTTCATCATAAACATATGAAGTACGTTGTTTCTCGTGTGATTCAAGTAAAGTGCGCACCCGTCTTCGCGTATTATCAAGTGCAACTATCAAATGAAGTTCGATCGATCGGATTATGGACTTTACATTAACCCTAAAGTTATTAAAAGCTTTAATTTGATAAATAATCAACTTATTAATTTTATAAACAATATAAAACTTATAAATTATTTACTTATTTTAATTAAATTAATAAAATCTCATATTTGGTTAAAAAACTTTTTAATTCTATAAAATTTATTTTGTAAATTTTAAAATTATTATTTAATGAATAATATGAGATACTTAATATAAGAGTAATTTCAATTTTCCCCTTTAAGATTTGATAAAAAATAATATTTTTTTAAAAGTTAAAAACATCAATTTCAAATCAAAAGTTTCATCATTTGTTTCAATTTTAGTTCAAAAGTTTTATTTTTAAGATTTAAGTTGAAATAACTTATTAAATTGTTAGACTGAATTGAAACAATTTGTCAAATATTTGGAGTTAAATTGATGTTTTTCATCTTTGGGAAGAAAATAATTATTTTCATCAATCCTTAGTGAGTAAAATTAAATTTAACTCTTAATATAAAAATGAAACAAAGTGATTAAATGATGACTTTATAACTTGAATAATCCTGATGGGTTTGGGTTTACAATACAACCAGGACAAATGATATAGTCAAATGTTACAGAGCACGCTTATTTGAGTTTATCGTCATCTTTAATATTAAAACACCATAGCTTCTTGGGGTTGCACCCCTAATCAGTAGTGATTCCAAATGTAAGAGCCTCAGGTTGGGATCATTAGCCTAGAAAGTTTTTATTTTGGTAAATATTGATTTACTATAAATGAATCCAGATTTGAGTTTTTTTGAAATTTCACATTTGAAACTCGGGGTAAAATTTGATCAAATTTAAACATTATTAGTGCCTTCGGTAGATTGCCTTGCCCCTGCAAAAACAAATTCCAGGGCATTTGGTCATCCTTTGCTCTTCTTGTTCAAGAAAAACATATACAAAAATCATACTTCATTCTTTATTCTAAGTTTTATCTGATTGAATATTTGGATTGAACCCCCAACTTGTTCAACTTGAAAGTGCTATGCAACTCTTAGATTATCCATGTTTGATCATTAAAGTATGATTCCTAAGAAATTTGTTATCCTTAAAGAGTATTATTTATATGAAAAAGGTTAAGATGATTTTATGTTGAAGTTTGGTTCAAATAAAATGATAAGATTCACACATGAAACCCTATGGTTCCACATGAGATCATGGAATAAAAACATGAACATCCTTGATGATAACCTGCATCATTATGTTTGTCATATTTATACATTGAGATGGAAAATGATGAATGTAAAACATGATAAAACTTACCAAAGGCTATAAAGATGATCAAAAGTTCTTGAAACCTCACGTGCTATTAAATTTTAGCATAGTGATAAAGATAGATGGAGATGTATGTAGACCAAGTTTAAAAAAAGAGAAATTGGATTGTAATGTGAATGAGAGTGAAAAAGACACGATTAAGTGGCATTTATTTATGACTTAAAAAACTAAATTAATGGTTAATTATGATGTGAGTTGAAGAGGTTTTTAACCTCTATGTTGGCCATGAACTCTTAAGAGACCAAAAGGAGATTCTAGAACTTAATTTAATTACTTTTAAACATAGGTTGTAGGTTTAAAGTGTGACATAATGTTTATGGTTGTATTTTCCCTTATTGTAACTTTTATTAGGTGATGTTGTCTTTAATTCAAGATTTTACATGACATGTTAAGTGATATTGTGAAAATTATAAGGATTAATATTACCACTAACATTTGGTAGTAATATTATTGTTTCTCCATTTTACTTAATATCACATATGTAAGACATGAGTTGGGAATTTCTAATCTAAAGTGTATTATTTATTGTTTAAGTCTATAATTCCGCTATGTCTTAACCTATTTAGGTATTGTGACGTATTTTATGTCTGTCTAGACATGAGCATGTAACAAGTCAAGGTCAAAGTAAAAGTAAAAGTTAAAACCTACAGATGATGATGGATGTTACAACAGTAAACTTAATCCAAAAATAATTCACATAACTTTGTTCCCTAGGTAACCTTGCTTCATCAACTACTTGTAACAAATACAAATAGGCCTATACTAGTATAAGATTCAATACCTTATTAGGACCGTATGGCAAGTATAAACCATACCTGGCGTTTGTTGGTATCCGTACCAAGTTATATAAACTAGTATCCTATATATATACCAAATTGTTTACAATTGTATCCTACAAACATACCCACTTGTTTAACTGGAATCCTATAAACATACCTAGCTATAAAACTAATATATGTTAACATACCCAAATATTCAAGCTGGTATAAACTATCAAAACTAGTCACATGTACTAATTCATAATCTACCTTTAACACCTGCTAGTAACCAAAAGAACTAAAATTTATCTCATACATTCCTTTAATACGTTAATAATTATAAGCATAATCAACTAGCCATATGATATCATACAATATAATTTTAATATCATACATTTATGGTATTTTAAGCTACTTGAAAATCTTCATTTCATGTAAAAGCCTATTTAAGCCTTTTTAACAATTATATTCATTATACCAACATTATACATGGACATCAATCATGAATTGATCATATAACAACTCTAAGGCATCACACAGCAATTATTAAACACCGAAGTCCACTTTAAAACCAATATCATTGTTAATCTTTTTTTAAGCATGATACCATCTAAAAGTGTTAAAAGTGGGTCTTAGAACTAATCATAGGTATTAGAAGTCCTTACTCTCACAACATTGATGGATAGTAAGATCAAACCTTAGAAATCACCCACTTTGTTGATCTTATATCATCAAATTTGTTGTCAAACACCAAATTGATTGTGAAACCATAAATAAACAAACATAATAACGAAACCCTAACATTTAACTCTTTAGAAATAAGTCAAAATGTTGTTGTTCTTCTTCTTTGGCTTAAATTCGCGGCAAAGAGAAGGATGAGGGAAGGGTTAGGTTCGATCACATAAGGGGGAATAGGGTTGGTGCCTTAACCGCCCTATTGCTTCCTATTTAATAATTTTATACTTTTGCACAAAAGCATTATGAGTAGAATTTTCTTTTGCTTTACTTGGCCTCAAAACTAGTAACTATGAAATTCCTAAGTGATGGGATGTTACACGAATAAGAAAAAAATACAGGGTATTCATTTTACAATTTTATCATTTTTGGTATCGGTATATTTAGGAACGGTATCAGTAAGTATCACTATGATACCGATCTCATCCCTACTCACTTGCATCCTCATTCCATAACTTGCTTGAACTCATTTTGGAAATTAAAAAACAAAAAAAAATACTATTTTGAATAAATAAAGGCCTAAAATAGTGAGCCTTGGAGAAAAAAACTCAAGTTTGATTTTGTTTGGAGAACACTAACAACATTAACAAACATATTAAGTCATAAGGTGGTTAGGTCGTGTTCTTGAAGGTGTTACACATGCTTGTTCTTTACATTTATGGTTGTATATTAGCATCTCTTGGAGCTTACATGTTGCATGGTGTGGATCTTATTAGAGATGATAATACTAGATCCTTGTTCATCATCATAAAGGTCCTAAACACAGGGAAAAACTTCAGTTGGTCATTCATTGTATCAACGTAGTTCTTGAATTGAGGTTGCATGATATTGTAGCGGAAAGACATAACATCATCTAAAATTTATTAGAAATGAACTTCAAACTATTGTTTTAAAAACAAACATAATGATAAATTTCTTAAGAATGGAATACCAATCTCGGAGGTTTGGGTAGACCTCGCTTTAATGCCAAGAGTTAATTCCTACTTTAACAAAAACTTGCAATCAATCTGACATAAGTACTAAAGTCAGTAATGTTGATAAAGTTTCAGTTTAATTTTTAAATCAAATGTTAAGTCTTAAAACATTTCCATAAACAAGTAAAGATCAATAATCTATACACGGGCAAACATCACATAACACATACAGATCATTAATATTCAATTTGGTCAAACACCAGTATGAAACTTGATCATTATTACAGTATTGATAACTCACCTGTCCTTTTACAAGGCATAAACGTTATTAGGTTCATTTTATTCAATTATTCCATAACAACTCACATTGTCCTTTCACATAATGTTGCACTGTGTCCTTTCACACCAAAACAAATGCTAATGTGTAGATTCTATTATTCTACTATAATAGACGTTATTGTGTATATTCCATTATTCCACAATAATAGATGCTGGTGTGTCTATTCAATTCACAGATTCCACTGATATGAGACCTCAAATAAATAGCTCAAACATTCCATTACATTTAGTTCATTTTCATAAAACTTTCCTTATTTGCTTAACAACTAACATTTCAAACCTTTGGTAAAACCATTTTTGTAATTAATTCAATATAAGCACATCGAAACAAACATGAGTACCGAAACTAAATTTGTAAGGAATACACTTAAAGGCTGATGCAACCAAGATCAACCAAAAAGCTCTCAGCATGCACATGTGAAGTACAAGGAAGTTACTTTGAAAGATTTAATATAACTCAGTGAATTATGCTAAGTATCAAATCTTCCGAAGCCAAAAGGTCATATCTTCCAAACCCAAAGATGAAGTCTTCCGAAGCTTCAAGGACAAAGTCTTCCGAAGCCAAAGACTGATTTCTTCCGAAGATAGAGAAGACATGTTTTCTATGAATCACTTTTTGATAAAAGCTGAACCACTTTCCACTGCCACTTCTGAATACTCACCAACTTATATAAGTTGGTGAAAAGTTCATGCTTTTGTCAACTGTAGATTAATGTCTTTTGTCTATAACTTTTCAACTATTTACTTTTATCCTTTTTGTAATATATTAGGAAGTGACCTATGGCATGTATAGTCATTAGTCAAAAGGCAATCTGCCTTTTGACTCTACATTGATCTTGTTGTCTAGATTAGTGTTTCCAGCTGGCCTTCAAAGTATGGTCGACTGTAGGATGTAGTACAAAGAATCTCAAGTACTTGTATCTTTTGGATAAGCTTTGTAACACTTTTAAGAAATTGAGAGCAATATATATCATTCTTGAAAACCATATTTGAGGGTTCTTGTTACTTGTGTTCATTGTTTCATTATAACCAGTTCTCTATTTGATCTGTTAAGTGTTGTAAATATCTCCACCTTGTGAAACTATTGCATTGACCCCCTTTAACTGTCCTGTAATTGGTATCAGAGCATTTTAGACTCTTGATTGTAAGATCTCACCATCTTAGATCACTTCAGTTTCATAAAACACTTATCAACTCAAATGGCAACTCTTTCTAAGGCTGATATGGAAACCGGTACTATGACAAAGTCTCCACTGATCAGTCCTGATGATACTCGGTGCCAACGTATGGAAGAGTTCATCAAGTCTCAAGACAGGTGAATGTGGAGATCTGTTGTTGAAGGACCTCACATCCTAAGCACCTCTTCAGCCACTACTGGAGGTGGGATACTACCAAAGGACATGGCTGACTACTCTAAAGAAGACTGGAAGAAAATAGATATAGATCAGAAAGCCATGACCGTTCTTCAAACTGCTCTTTCTAACTCCATATATAAAGGCTTCAAGAAGTGCAAAACTGCTAAGCAGCTCTAGGATTCATAAAAGCTCATGTAAGAGGGGTCTGAGGAAGCCAAGAAGAAAAAGAAAGACATAATGAATCAATAGTTTGAAAACTTCATCTACAAGACAGGTGAAACCATGACTCAACAATACTTCAGGTATGTTGAGATTGTGGATACTCTAATGGATGTTGGAGTAAAACTTGAGAATATAAACATAGTGAAGAAGTTCATGTTCTCTTTTCCTAAAAAATTGGCTCACTATTGTATGGCCATCAAGAGAACTGAGAACATCTCTACACTTACTCTCACATCGCTATATGGTATCCTTACTGGTTACCAGATGGAGATAAACTTGCAAAATCCATCAAGCAGCTCTTCCAGTAATCAGCAGAGTTCAGCCCTTCATATGAGTGAAAGAGACAGCATAGAACCTCAGCATCATCTCATCTTCTTAACTTAAAACTCATAAAAGGGTCCTTTCATCACCTTTCATGAGACACCAAGGGAGAGCTACATCCAAGGAAGCCCATTCCAAGAGACAAACTCTGCTCAAGCCTTTGTGTCTGCTGATGAAAGTTGTGGCAACTTTTTATACACTCTTGAAGACTTGGACTGCATCCATCCAGATGATCTAGAGTACATGTAGATAGTCTAACAGCTGTCTCTTCTTACTCACAGGGCCAAGAAGTTCTACAAGAGGACAGGAAGAAAGTTTTCCAGCAATGTGGCCAGTGAAAAGTTTTGACTAGACAAAAGCAAAGTGAAGTGTTACAACTACAACCAAATAGGACACTTTGCTAGAGAGTTCAAGGTACCAAGTACAAATGGTGGCCAAGCACAATCCAGACCAAACTACACTAATGGCCAAACCAAATGAGAAGCCAAGCCAGCCAAAACAGCATGCTGCTGTTGCTGTTGAAGAAGGAGGCTTTGACTGGAGCTTTCAAGTAGAAGATGCTTCTCCAAACCAAGCACTGATGGCTAATCATGAAGAAGATAAGGTATTAGAACATCTTTGTACTCCTGAATGCATTGCTAAAGTTAACATGTACAGGTCCTACAACTTGGAAGTGAGATCTGACCTTGAGTTCTTAAATATTTTAAAAGCTGACTTTAAAACATCTAAAAATGACTATAAACTTACAATAGAGGATTTAGAGAAAACTATTTCAACTCTTAAGCATGAGCACACAAACTACAGGACTCAAATAAAAGATATCATTACCAAGTTAACTGAATGCTAGGCTGAGCTTGTGATCAACAAATCTAAGGCAGAAAAATGTGTTCTTGAAAAGGAAACCTTCAAGAACATAATATCCTCATCCATTCATGCAAAGATTTTTTTTATTAGAATAGGCAAGGATTGGGTTCAAGTGATGTAGCTGCTCTACACACATTGTTATCTATAAGACCTCTAAGGTGTGGAACTTGTCACAATGAGCTGCCCTTCATAGATCCCATTCAAGAAGAGAATAAAGATGAAGAGGAGATAGTGAAGAATGAACCTGAGGTGAGTGACAAGGGTTATCCTAAGAAGAGACACTATTCTCCTAGATAGAAGAAAGAATCAAGGATGACTAAGTTTGCAAGGAAGAACTTGATCAGGGCAGCCAAAAGAAAGTCAAAGAAAGCCAAAGAGATCAAGGCCACCTTCAACTCCAAACAAAAGCAAGTTTTTATTTCTACAGGATTTGAAGTGGTAAAGACTGAAGACTTAACTATGGCCTTTAGTACTAGGAGTTCTAGTTTATGTCAAAATCATCATGGTCAAGAGAAGAAGGCTGATAAAATGTGCACCATTGCTGCATAGCCTGAACCATCCAGTTCCAAAAGGAAGCCTCATCCCAAGAAGCCTGATGCATCATCTGAGAAGGTGAAGAAGGAAGTGGAAAATGATCAATCTTAGCCTCCCACTCAAAAGAAGACAATTAGAAGCATGCCAATTGAATGCATCATGTGTGGTAGTACTTCTCACTTTGCTAAGGATTGAATCTATAATCCTAAAAGTACTATCCACATGACCAAGAAGAAAACTTTTGAGAAGAAGAAGATAGCTTCAAAAGAAAAATCTCTACCTTTCGAAAGGTCCAAAGTGAAAAAGAAGATAAGTGAAAACTTACCTTCAGAAGAAATTTTGGTCTCGGAAGAAAAGAATGCTTCTGAAGTACTGAAGTCTGCTGCAGTGGATGCAAAAGCTTCCGAAGGTCCAGTCTCCAAAACTTCTGAAGTCATCAAAACTTCTGAAGTATTAAAGGCCAAGTCTAGTCTTCCAAAGCTGGTGTGGAAGATGAAGGAAGGCCATGTGAATGAGAGTTCTTCATCAACAACAACCAATGATCCTCAGAACTTGCATATAGGATCAATTACTATTGCATTATCTTTTATTCATTTTAACAAGCCCAAGTCCAATGAGGCTTGGGTTTCCAAATATAACTAACCATCTCTTTATGTGTAGGAACAGCTATAAACCAAAGGGAATGTATGGTTCATGATAGTGGCTATTCAAGGCATATGACAGGCAATGGCTCTTTGCTTCAAAACTTTGAAAAATTAATGGAGGGCTAGTTGCTTTTGGAGGAGAATCAGGTGGTTACATTACAGGAAGGGGCAGGCTCACAAATAGTAAGCTCAGCATTGAAAAGGTAAACTTTTTCAAGGACCTTGTGTACAATCTTCTTAGTGTATCTAAATTTTGTGATCAGAGACACGACATGCTCTTTACTGAGCATTAATGCATTGTTCTCAAGCCCGGGGTGGTCATTCCCTAAGAGCATATTCTGCTCAGATCCCCCTAGAAAGGGAACATGTACAAGATGGATCTGCAGGAAACATCCCCTTCAAGAGAAGTTTCCTGCTTTCTATCTAACTAGCATAAAAAATGTGCCATGTAAACTTTAAGAATATGAATAAATTAATTAAGAATGATTTGCTAACTGTAATGCCAAAGAAAAAGTTTACAAGTGATGACAACTATGTTGCACGCCTGAAAGGGAAGCAACACAAGGTGTCTCACAGGACATAGGAAATGAACTCCATCACTACTCCACTACACTTATTACATTTAGATCTTTTTAGCCCTACCAGTGTAATGAGTTTAGTAAGGAGCTCATATTGTTTGGTGATCACAGATAACTTCATAAGATACACTTGGGTCTTTTTCCTTAGAACTAAGGATGAGACCTTTGAGATCTTGAAGAGCTTCATTATGAAAATTGAGAATCAATGTGATCACAAGGTCAAAATCATAAGATGTAGTCAACGAACTGAAATCAAGAACCAAATCTTTGATGCATTTTGTGATAAAAAGAGTTTTACAAGACAATATAGTGCTCCTAGGACTTCTCAGCAGAACGCTGTTGTTGTGAGGAGAAAAATGACACTTATTGAAGCTGCAAGAACCATGCTATTTGACTCTAAACTTGCCATCACCTTCTGGGCAGAGGCAGTCAACACTGCCTGCTATGTGCAGAATAGAGTTTTAGTAGTCAAGACTCATGGTAATACTCCTTATGAACTGTCGCACAAAAGGAGACCTTTCATTGGTTTTCTCAGATCATTTGGATGTCCTTGCACCATCTTGAATACCAAGGATCAAATAGACAAATTTGTAGAAAAATCAGATGATGGACACTTTATTGGATACTCTTCAATAAGCACACACCCAATGTAAAAGGTTTTGGTCCTGATTAGTTGTTTGAGCTTGATTTAGTTACCAACTATTTTAACAAGTCTTATGAAGATGTTTCAAGATCTACAGGTACCTCATCAATAGGAGATTCTGATCCAAGATTTGAGCTGAGAAGACCAAGTGTTAAAACTACTTCAGCTCCAGTGGTAACTTGCCCTGCAGTTAGAAATCCTATCAGCACAACCATGATAAATTCTTCAGTTAATACATTTAAGGTGCTTATACATTCCAGCACTAAGGCACAGAACTCAAATGAAGGAATTTCTAATGCAGGAGGAGATGGAGGTGGTGATAGTGATCAAGAATTTCTTGATGGTGATAACCACTCCATAGAAGACAATATCAATGATGTAACACACTCATTGGATCAAGTTTCTCTTGATAAGTGTGTTGATGTGGTAGATGATTCTCAAGCACTAGATCTGAATTTCACAAATTTATATCTATCCAACCAACTTGCTATGATTTCTCAACTGAGAATCCATGACTCACATCCCACCACAAACATCATTGGAGATGTTAAGACTGGGGTGAGAACAAGAGGACAAACCCATGACAAAAATGTTTGTCTACACTCTTGTTTTTTGTCTCAGATAGAGCCTAAGAAGATTGACGAGGCTTTGAGGGATGGAAGATGGGTTGAAGCAATGCAGGAGGAGATGCTTCAATTTAAGAGACAAAAGATTTGGAATCTATGTCCTCTTCCTCAAGGGAAGACTACCATAGGTACCAAGTGGGTATTTAGAAACAAGAAGGATGATAGAGGACTTGTCATCAAGAACAATGCAAGATTGGTTGTTCAAGGATACACACAAGAAGAAGAGATTGACTACATAGATGTTTTTGCTCCTGTAGCAAGACTTGAAGTTATTAGGATATTTCTAGCTTTTCATGCATCCAAGGATTTCAAGGTCTACCAACTTGATGTTAAGTGTTCCTTCTTATATGGTGTGATAGATGAGGAGGTGTATGCCAAACAATCACCAAGCTTTGCAGACCCAAATCATCCTGATATGTTTGCAAGCTTGACAAAGCTCTTTATGGGCTGCATCAAGCTCCAAGGAAGTGGTATCAGACACTATCACTGTATCTCTGTTAGCATGGGTACAAGAGAGGTACTATTGATGGAACACTCTTCACCAAAGGAATAGGAAATGACTTGATGTTGGTTCAAGTTTATGTAGATGACATTATCTTTGGGTCAACTAATCTAAAGGTTTACAAAGACTTTGAGAAGGTGATGAAGAATAGATTTGAAATAAGCGCCATGGGGGACCTTAATTTCTTTCTAGGAATTCAAGTGAAGTAGGCTGACTATAGCATCTTCATAAATCAGTCAAAGTATGTGCAAGACATACTTACCAGATTTCATATGACTGAGTGCAAGGTTGCTAAGACACCCATATCCAGAAATCACTCTCTAGGACCAGATCTTGAGGAGGAGTGTGTTGATAAACATCTATACAGGGCTATGATTGGGTCTCTTATGTACCTTATAGCCAGCAGGCCTGATATCATGTTTGCTACATGTATTTATGCAAGATATCAAGCCAACCCCAAGATGTCACACCTGGTTGTTATCAAGAGAATTCTCAAATATCTCAAAGGTGCTCCCAAACTAGGCCTTTAATCCAAAGAATTCTGACTTCATCTGTATGCATATACAGACACTGACTATGGTCACTGCAATATGTCTGCAAAGTTTATATCTGGGTGAAGTCAATTTCTTGGTGGAAGGATAGTCTCATGGCAATGCAAGAAACAATCTTATGTATCTGCGTCAACTGCTGAAGCTGAATACATTGTTGCTGCAAGTTGTTATGCTCAAGTGCTTTGGATTGAGAATCAGATGCTAGACTATGGATTCAACTTCAAGGAGACTCCCATACACATAGACAACAAGCTATCTATATTACAAAGAATCCTGTACAGCACTCAAAGACAAAGCACATTACTGGACGGTTAAAAAGGGACTTTGCACTTAGTTAACACACTTAGGAGAATCTTTAGGATCACTTAACAATTCAAATAGGGAACTTAGAACTTTTAAATAGATGATACAATGCACAACATAAGTAAAGTAAGAGCAAGAACACAAGAAAATAATTTTCAAGGCAGTAGTATATTGCTTCTTCAGTTCTATTACAAGTGTTTGCACTGATATTTGAAATACAAGAACCTTTGACTCTTTATACTAAACCTACAACCGTCAATATGCAAAAAGACAGTTGGATGTGACTAATCTAGACAACAAGATCAACCTAAAGTCAAAAGGCAGATTGCCTTTTGACTAGTGACTATGACAGGCCATAGCTCACTAACTTTCCTATTACAAAAAGCCAAACAGGAAACAAATACAGAAACTTGCAGACAAAGACCTTATCTACTTTATCATAAAGCATGGAGTTTCACCAACTTATGATAGTTGGTGAACCACCAGAGCATGCAGCGGACAGGAGGTTGCTTTATGATAAAGTTGACAGAAAAAGTGTCTTTTCTCTCTCTTCTAAAGTAATCAGTCTTATTTTTATTCAGCTTCGGAAGACTTTGTCTTGAGAGCTTCGAAAGACTTCATCTTTAACCTTTGGAAGAGTTGAGTCTTTGGCTTCGGAAGACTTGATACTTAGTGTAAAGTTTCCTCAGTAGTTTCTTTTGAACATTGGCTTCGGAAGATTTTACACTTAGCATTTTTCTTGAGTATGTAAAACTTCCGAAGCTAGTTCTTCTTTGTTCCTTAGTGCATATTGGAAGACCCGGTTGTTTTGGCATCTTTTGATTGATCCTTTGGTTGCATCAACCTCTTAACCTCAGAGGTTCCTACAAACTCTCCCTAGGCTGATGCTACCAAAACAGAGAGGTCTTCAGATTGGGATAGTCCATATGAGAATCTTCAGAACTCCTTTCTTCATCAGTAGATCAGGATTCTTCAGACTTATGAAGTACCTTCTCATGTCATAGAGATCATGCAGAGGGAGTTCAAGCATGTCACTAGTGAAGTAGATATGTTGTTCTCCCTGATCTCTAGTGACATACCATCTATCTGGGTTTTCATTGAATGCCCAGGATAGAATTGGTCTTCCAACAGAGAGAGGCTCTACTATGATGGGAGTTGGTTGAGAGCCCTCTACATGCACTTCCTCAGGATGTTCTAACTCATCCTGAGGTTGGGAGGAGGATGCCTTTCTTGTTTTGTTCTTTGAAGATCTTCTTCTGGCCATCCTCTTTCTTCTCCCAGATAATTTTGACTGAGAGGGTTGGTTTTCTCTACCAGGTTCTTCAGTGGATTCCCTCTCAGTTGGGATCTCCTCTCTCCCAGGTTCAGAAGGAGAGGGAGGAGAACCCTGATATGGGTCAGAAGATGAAGATGGCTGTTGTGTAGCTTTAGGTGCAGGTGGTGTTGTCTCTATAGGTTCCACCTTTACCTCAACTTCAGGTTGAGCTTGACTTGATGATGAATGAAGATCCACAAGCTCTCCTCTTTTAATCTTCTGCTTGATCATCCTTGTGTGCTCATCCATTATAGATAGAGACATGGGACCAAGCCTCCTTCCGGAGAACCCATAAAGCTTCAAGAAGCTCATCATCTTCTACCTATCTGCAGACTTTTCAGACTTTTCTGGATGATGGCTCTTGATTTAGCAGTCTCTTCCCTTTGCCACTTTCTAGCAGCTTGTTTTTCTCTTTTAGCTCTCTCTTCTAGCTGCTTGTTATATTCAAATAAGATGTTGTCATATGGAAAGGGAAGAAGTACTGGTGCCTGATAGAGACCTGTGGCACTCAAGTAGTTGATCATCTTTAATCTTTCTTCTTCATCAACTACTTGAGGTTGTTCAGCAGCCACAGTCTCTTCCTCAGGACTTTCTTGAACTGGGGAGAGAATAGGAATGTCCTTATAAAGCCTTTTCCTCCTCAATTCTTCTTTGTGTTTGAGGTTTAAGGCTGCATCCTCAGCTTCCTTCATGTCCTTTGACAGCTCTGTGTCTGCCAGTTCATTTAACTCATCCAAGGGGAGAGAGATGAGTTCATCAACATTGTAGTTCCTGGTCCCCAGATAATTGAGTCTGGCTGCCCTTAGTTCATCTTCTTGAGTGTTTAGAATAGGGGCAGCCTTGATTGCAGCTTGCATAAATCCTGGGGAACCATTAGAACTCTCTCCCCTTAGCTTCCTCTTCCTCTCTCTTTTTTCTTCTTCAATCTCCTCAGCAGTGAGTTTTATTTTGCCTTTTTCTACCACAGGCTGAGGAGAGCTTTGGCCATTATTACTTGGTTCAGCAGACAAGCTCTGGCCAGAGAGAGGTTATGATGCACCATCACCAGCTGGTGCCTCACTAAGGGTATGGGGTGCTGGAGGAGATGTTGTCTCAAGGTTCACAGTTTCAGCCTCTGGGCCTTCAGTTAAGGCTTTCCCTTTGAAGCTAATCTTAGGGTCCACCTCAACATCCAGTTGACCAAAGGCTTCCACTGCTAGCCTCTATCTATACAGTACTGATCTCCTTTTGAATTCTTCCAGCACCCAATCTTGAATTTTACTAGCTAGTCTGGCAGCTTGTCTGTTATTACTTGGATTGACAAGTGCCAGATCTACCAGATTTATACCCTTAGGTTTGAAATGTTTAATATTTCTAGTTGACCCTGAGCTCTAGAGAGTACAAGAGCTTTCCTTTCACTGTCACACCCCCAACCCCAGATTGGGTTCTCAAAAAGGGGCAGACATTGCTCTTGGTATTCCCTCCTCAAACAGTTATTGTATTAACAAATGTAGATCACTGTCTAGAGGATGTTGCCGAGTATGGACAATTGCAAGAGAGGATGGTGAGTCCTCTATGTCCATACTCTGAGAGGAACTCCTAGGTTCTGTGATTGTTAGGATTTTCTCTCCCTTTTTGGTAGCATCACCCTCTTGCGTAGGTGAGTTGGGAGATTGATCCATGACATCCACAGGTTCTTGTGGACCTGGATGAGTTGATCTCATTGGTCTCTCAACGTGCTTACCCTTGAGATCGGTGATCTCAAGTTGCTGGTCATTGACCCTTTTCTGCAAGATAGTCACCTGAGATTCCAGGTGAGCTATCTTTGACACAAAGTAGGTGCACATGTTTGAAAGTTTGTGCACCTTTTGTTGCAGACTCCCCTCATCTTCAGATGAAGAATCATAGGGGGATGAGAGGATTGGACTTGAGTCTTCTCCCTCATCACCAGCATAGGTTTGTTGGCTGCTAGATTTCCCCTGCCCAATAACATCTTTAACAGAAGTGTCAAGAGGCTGGGTTGCCATAGTAGAGGTCCTAGTGATGTTATCACTGGCAACAGTGATAGCCTCTGCCACATGGATCTCCTGGACAATCTGATGGATCTCCTGGACAATCTGAAGATCCACCTTAGTTTGGGGCATCTGATGTTGGCTAGAGATGGGTGAGGCAGGAGCACTCATCACTCCTTGAGTGTGGGAAGAGAGGAGAGACTCATGGTACTCACTGAAACCCAAATCTTCATCAGAGTAGAAGTCAAGGCTAGGAAGTGGTTGATTTAAATCAAGAGGCTGGGGATGGTAACTTTCCCCTGAAGGTTGATCACTAGAGTGTTAAGACTCAGAGTGATGGCTTAAGGCTGTTTGAAAGGGTGTGAGCTCATCAGGCTGAGCATGAGGAACCTCAGCACTGATAGTTGCAAAGATGGGAGTGGTTTGCTCCTCAGGGGAAGTAGGAGCTCTAGTGTCCACTTCCTCCTGTGTGGGTTTTGATATGGGGGCCTTTATATACTCAATAGCAGGTGCAGGGGTTTGTTTGGATTTTCTTTGTTAAATGAGGGTAATGGTAGGCCTTGATGGTGGTTGAGAGGTAGAGGGTGTTGGTTCATCACTAGCTGGTGCTGCTAGGATGTCACCTTGAGCAATGAGCTCAAACATTTTTGGGACAAGGGCTGTTTCTACCCCTGAGAACCCAACAGTGCTGGACCGTTAAAAAGGGACTTTGCACTTAGTTAACACACTTAGGAGGATCTTTAGGATCACTTAACAATTCAAATAGGGAACTTAGAACTTTTAATCAGATGATACAATGCACAACACAAGTAAAGTAAGAGCAAGAACACAAGAAAATAATTTTCAAGGTAGTAGTATATTGCTTCTTCAGTTCTATTACAAGTGTTTGCACTGATATTTGAAATACAAGAACCTTTGACTCTTTATACTAAACCTACAACCATCAATATACAAAAAGACAGTTGGATGTGGCTAATCTAGATAACAAGATCAGCCTAAAGTCAAAAGGCAGATTGCCTTTTGACTAGTGACTATGACAGGCCATAGCTCACTGACTTTCATATTACAAAAAGCCAAACAGGAAACAAATACAGAAACTTGCAGACAAAGACCTTATCTACTTTATCATAAAGCATGGAGGTTTCACCAACTTATGATAGTTGGTGAACCACCAGAGCATGCAGCGGACAGGAGGTTACTTTATGATAAAGTTGACAGAAAAAGTGTCTTTTCTCTCTCTTCTAAAGTAATCAGTCTTATTTTTATTCAGCTTAGGAAGACTTTGTCTTGAGAGCTTCGGTTCGAAAGAGTTGAGTCTTTGGCTTCGGAAGACTTGACACTTAGTGTAAAGTTTCCTCAGTAGTTTCTTCTGAACATTGGCTTCGAAAGATTTTACACTTAGCATTTTTCTTGAGTGTGTAAAACTTTCGAAGCTAGTTCTTCTTTGTTCCTTAGTGCATGTTGGAAGACCTGGTTGTTTTGGCATCTTTGATTGATCCTTTGGTTGCATCAGCCTCTTAACCTCAGAGGTTCCTACACATATCAACATCAGATATCATCTGATTAGAGATAATTTTGAAAAGAGATTGATAAAGCTAGTCAAAGTTAACACAAATGTTGATCTGTTTACAAAAGCTTTTGATGAAAAGAGATTTAAATATCTTGTATATTCTATTGGGATGATTAACTTTGAGTAGATTTTTTTAAACTAAACTCAAGATTCTTTTTAATAATATGTGTGTCTTAAGTTGTCTATATCATCACCATATAAGCCTAGTTTACTTTGAAGAAATTTTTTTAAAATGATATCCCTTAGATTTTTTAGAATTTTAGATACATTTTTCTTCGGAAGAAAATTATGTTTTCAAATCAAATAACTACTTCTAAAAATTAACCTACGTAAGAAATCTTGATATATCTTCCAAAGCTTATATTTGTCACCAAGTACTTATATGTATTGAAAGACTATTTTCTTTCAAAAATAATTAAGTCTCAGAAGCTTTGTTCTTCATTGAATATCTTCCAAAGCAAAATTTATCTAGGAAGTAAAAAATACTATAAGTATTTTTCTTCTGAAGCAAAATTCTTAAAAAAAACTAGCAATATCTTCCGAAGCCAAATTGGCTTCGGAAGTTTTCTAAAATCTTCCAAAGACAAATTAACTTCGGAAGATTTAGACTTCCAAGAAAACTACCTTTTTGGGCACTCTTTCAGATGTGGGACCGACATCCAGATTTCAAAGTTTATCCATTTTCATTAACTTTGTCTCAAATCCTTACCATATAAATATTCATACAACTGTTCCCCCTCTTTCATTTTCTCCTTCATCTACAGAGATTCAAACCCTAAATTCACCCACAAACCAACTTTTTTCTTACCGTTCTTCACCCCAAAGCTACTCAAAATGGCCAACCCAGAACCCCAAAACCAACCTTATTTTTTCATGCACTTACACAGGCAACACAATTAGGTTGCTCTATTATCATCTGAGAAAGATTCTAGTTTCTCAGATGTTTGCCGCTTCTTGTCTCTATCCAATTACCTCACCACTGTCATAATAGACCCTCCATTATATGAAGATCAACTTTTAGAGTTTTGGAGGACCTGCCAAGAGGTCATCTTGGACGGTGGGAAGGCACTATCTTCCACAGTGCAGGGGAGGACAGTATTCATCACTCCAGCCACCATCAACTCTTATATAAGGCTGGATGATAAAGAAGGTGACTTGTCGTTCCCCAAGTCTGTTGTGAACAACTCATTCCGGCAGATAGGCTATGAAAGGGACTACTCTGTACGAGCCGTCAAGAAGGGTAAGGTCTTATCCAAATGGAAGTACCTCCTCCATGTGGTTATCCACTCCCTATCAAACAAGCATGGAGGTTGGGACCAAATTCCTAAAGACCTTTCCTACATAGTGCATGGAATGGTACAAGGGGTCAAGTTCAGGTACTCATAATTTGTTTATACAAACTTACTTGCAAACTTGGACTCCCTAGAATATTATATGTTCCCTAGATATGTTCAATACATTCTTAACTATGAACTGGGATCATAGTTAAGAGGAACATGTAATATTCTTAAACTGGGATAGATAAAGCTCGGCATCTTCAAGACAATAAGAAAGTCCATTGTTGGCTTCTCAAGGGTTGAAACAGCCTTGGTCCTAAAAATGTTAGAGCCCATTGCTCAAGGTGACAACTTGGAAGCACCAGCCAATGTTGAACCCACACCTTCTACGTCTGAACCACCCACACAGCCACAATCACCATCACCTACCAAAGAAAATCCAAATGAACCCCTGCTCAGTCTACTCAGGTTGAGCAGGCCCCCAAATCACCAACCATGTAGGAAGAAGTGGACACTAGAGCTTCCACTTCTCCTGAGGAGCAGACCACTCTCTTCATTTCTTTGATCAGTGCTAAGGTTCCTCATGCTCAGCCTGATAAGCTCACAACCCCAGCCTTAGGCCTTCACTTAGAGTCTCAAAACTCTAGTGATCAACCTTCAGGGGATAGTTACCATCCCCAGCCTCTTGACCTCAACCAACCAATCCCAAACCTTGAATTCTATGATGATGAAGATATAGGTTTCAGTGAGTACCATGAGTTTCTCTTCTCCACCCCTACTCAAGGAGAGATGGGTGCTCCTGTATCACCTATATCTAGCCCATATCATCCACCTAAACTGAGGTGGACCTTCCTAAACTTGTTTAAGAGGCCCATGTGGAAGAGGCTCTCACTTTTGTAAGTGATTACATCATTAAGACCTCAACCATGGAAACCCAACTCATTGACACTTCCTTTGAAGTTGTTAGTGTGTAGGGGAAATCCAGCAGCCAAGAAACACAAGCTGGTGATGAGGAAGAAGACCTTGGTCCTATTATCTCATCCCCCCATGATTCTTCTGATGAAGATGAGGGGAGTCTGCAACTAAAGTTGCACAAACTGTCCAACCTTTACACCTATTTAGTTTCCAAGGTTAGTCACCTAGAATCACAGGTGACTACCTTACAAAGAAGGGTCAATGACTAGCAACTTGAGATCACTGATCTCAAGGACAAGTTAGCTGAGAGACCCATCCAGAGGACTCAACCAGGCCCACAAGAACCTATGGATGTGGTTGACCTAAATCCTAGCTCCCCTGTGCATGAGGGTGATGCTACTAAAAAAGGGGAGAAAGTCTTACTTACAATCACAAAACCTAGGAGTTCCTCTCAGAGTATGGACATGGAGGACTCACCAACCTCACTTGTAGTTGTCCATACTCAACAACCTCCTTAAGTCCACATTGATGTGGACTCACTCATTCAAAGCTTGTTTGAGAAGGGTATACCAAGGGCTATGCCTACTCCATCTCAAGTTACTAAGAATCCAATAGTAGGATGGAGGTATGATGCTGAAAGGAGAGCCCTGGTAATCTCTAGGTCTCAGGGTTAACAAGAGATCTTCAACTTCTACAACCTGAGATACTATGAGAGAAACTATATAGTTAACCTCCCATTTGCCAACCCAAGTCAAAATAGGCAAGCTACAAGGTTGGCTGATAGGATTCAACAAAGTGTGCTTGAAGATTTCAAGCTAAGAACTAGTTTATATAGATAGAGGCTAATTGGCAAGACTGTTGGTCAACTGGATGCTGAGGTGGACCCTAAGATTAGCTTCAAAGGGGAAACCTTGGCTGAAGGCCCAGTAGTTGAGCCTGTGAACCTTGAGATAGGAGCTTCTTCAACACCCATTTCCATCAATGAGGCACCAGCTGGTGAAGGTGTCTCACCGCCTCTCTTTGTCCAGAGCTCAAGTGTAGCACCAAGCAATGAAAGCTAAAGCTCTCTCCACCCTGAATCACATAGGCCTGTGAGTGATAAAGGGAAAAGGAAGATGACTCTTGAGGAGATTGAGGAGGAGAAGAGAGAAAGAGAGGAGAGAGGAAGAGGAAAGCAAGGGGAGAGTGTTCAAGCAGGACCTCTAGCTTCATGGAAGCTACAATTAGGGCTGCCCCTAGGCCAAGCACTCAAGATGATGAGTTAAGGGTAGCCAGATTAAACTACTTGGGGTCTAGGAACTACAATATTGATGAACTCATCTCTCTCCCCTTGGAGGAATTAAATGAACTAGCTGACATGGACAGAGACTGTGGCTATTGAGTAACAAACTCATGTAGGTAGGGAACAAGATAGACAAAACATGATTATCTACCTGAGTGCCACAGGTCTCTATCAGGTAGCAGACCTTCTTGCCTTACCATATAACTACATTGAATTCAAATACCTCAAGTAGCTTGAGCAACAAGTGCAAATAGAGCAAAATGCTTCAAAGAGGAAGATGAGGGAAGAGGCTGCAAGGTTAAGAGCCACCATCAGAGTAAATCTGAAGAAATCTACTAATAGACAGAACATGGTGAGCTTCTTGAAGCTGTATGGATTCTTTAGAAGGAGACTTGGTCCAATGTCTCTATCCATCATGGATGAGCACATTAGAGTGATCAAGCGGAAGATCAAAAGCATGAGCTGGTTGACTTGCATTCTCCACCAAGTCAGGTTGCACCTGAAGCTGAGGTCAAGGTTCAACCCCATAAGATAACACAACCTGGACCTAGTGCTGCATCACAGCCAGCTTCATCTTCTGATCCACAGCAAGGTCCTGATCCTTCTTCTTTTGAACCTATGAAGGACAAGGACCCAACTGAGGAAGATAAACAAGAACAATCTGGTACTACAGGTCAGTCTCCTTAGTTAAAGTTTAGAAAGAGGAAAAGGATGGCCATAAGAAAGGACAAAAAGAAAAAGAAGAAGAAGTCTAAGACATCCACCTCTGCACCTCAGGATGGGTCAGAACATCCTAAGGGTGATCAAGAAGAGATTGCTCATCCAACTCCTATTCAAGTAGAGCCTCTTGCTGCTGAGAGACCCATCGTGTCTTGGATGTTTGCCACCAATATAGATAGATGGTATGTCACTAGAGATCAAGGGGGTTAAGACATATACTTCTGGAAAAACATACTTGACCTCCCTCTCATGATCTTTATGACATTAGGAGATATTTTGAGAGTTTGAGGAATCCTGACCGAATGATGATAAAGGGAATGGTCTTGATTCAGATGAGGACTGTCAATAGATGAAGATCAAGACTTAAAGGTCTCTTCAGTTTTGGTAGCATCAGCCTAAGGGGAGTTTGTAAGGAATACACTTAAAGTCTGATGCAACCAAGATCAACCAAAGAGCTCTCAACATGCAAATGTGAAGTACAAGGAAGTTACTTTGAAAGATTTCATATAACTCAGTGAATTATGCTAAGTATCAAATCTTCTGAAGCCAAAGATGAAGTCTTCCGAAGCTTCAAGGACAAAGTCTTCTGAAGCCAAAGACTGATTTCTTTCGAAGACACAGAAGACATGCTTTCTCTGAATCACCTTTTGACAAAAGCTGAAGCACTTTTCGCTGCCACTTATGAAGACTCACCAACTTATATGAGTTGGTGAAAAGTCCAGGCTTTTGTCAACTATAGATTAAGGTCTTTTATCTGTAACTTTCCAACTATGTACTTTTATCCTTTTTGTAATATATTAGGATGTGAGCTATGGCATGTCATAGTTACTAGTCAAAAGACAATCTGTCTTTTGACTCTACATTGATCTTGTTGTCTAGATTAGTGTTTCCAACTGGCCTTCAAAGTATGGCCGGCTATAAGATATAGTATAAAGTATGTCAAGTACTTGTATCTTTTGCATATGCCATGTAACACTAGTCAGAACTTGAGAGCAATATACATCATTCTTGAAAATAATATTTGAGTGTTATTGCTACTTGTGTTCATTGTTTCATCTTAACAAGTTCCCTATTTGATCTGCTAAGTATTGTAAATCTCTCCACCTTGTTAAACTGTTGCATTGACCCCCTTTAACAGTCCTGCAAAATTCATATCGAAAGATCATACGCATCAAATGTTTACACATATCAAAACTAGGCATACATCGAAAGCTGGACCATCGAATCCTCCCCAATCGAAACATGCTCAATTTGAAACTCCATCCAATAGAAACTAAGTTTGAATGGTCATAGGTTTGATGGCCCTTCCTTCAATTCAAACTTTCTATTAAGGACTTTCGATTGAGTAAAAACTTTCCATTGAGCAACCAAAGTTTTTATTGAGTAAATAAATTTTTTATTGACTAAACTTTCTATTGACGAACTAAACTTTCTATTGAGCAAACGTATTCTATTGAGTAACTGAACTTTCTAGAGAATAAACTAAACTTTCTATTGAGTATTGAACTTTCTATTGAATAAAGAAACTTTCAATAGAACAAAAACTTTCTGTTAACCATTTTCAACCACATTTAACAAGTTCATACTTGAAATACTGATTATGCCACCCTAAACTAAAAAAGGGACATAGAACTCACCTAAAATGTTTGATCATGTTAACCTCACGGTTGTAGATGAAGAGGTGCAAAAACCCTAGTTTTGCCTACTTAAAATTCGTAATTCATTCCATCCATTTTAGAAAATCTCAATCGAATAGCTATACTTGTTAGCAGAATCGTATACATCAAAACCTTACCTTCAATTTGATGAATCATGGTTCCAAGAGTCTTTTCGCTTGTTTTTGCCTTGAGATCACTAGGTGTATCCTCCCCCACCCCTAATTGTGAATAAGTCCCCATTTTACATATCCTACCCTTTCCTTTTTACATGACAGTTCCCATTTATTTCTTTCCACATGAAGTACAACAAGACTCTAAATATTGGGATGTTACATCTACGAACAACCACTTCACTACAAAGACAATCATATTTTGGGGCTTGCATCTTGCTTAGTGTGGATCTTGGTGTTGATGATTTGCTTAGATCATTGTTTAACATCTCGATAAACAAATAACCACTAGCCTATAGAGGTTGTTATATCTTAACATCCAATGTATGGTAGCTTCACGTTTCTTACTTATGGATCTTTAATGAGTTTTATTTGTAAAAGTTTTAATAAATTTACATGTGTTAGACCTTCCGTTGCAAAAGATTTTAAAACGCACGATGAGAACCCGTCAAAGATAGACAAGATTAAGTATTTAATTATATATACTAAAAGCGATTAAATAAGAAGACAAACAATCTATCTTACGTATTTGTTACCACATAAAAATTGGATTACCTAACTTGTCCGAGATATCTATCTCCGCATATCAAGGTGTGTCCAACGTCACCAAATATCACACTCCCATCAAAACTAAAAGAATCGGCTCATCAAAAACAAATAGGATGAGGTGTTTGTTGTCGAGTACATCAAAATAGATTAGATGACGCCTGTTGTTGTCGGGTACATCAGAACAAAGTACAAGACGTTTTTTTAGGTACATCATAAACAATACATATGGCTTGTTTGTTTTCAAGTTTATTAATAAAATAGATGACATGTTCATTGTCGGGTACATCAGAAACAAGCTAATGATTGAACATGTTAATTCGTGTATGTGATACAACACAAGAGTGAATTTCTGACTCTTTAGACTCCGAATCTTCTTTTAATGTTGATTTCATCCGATTCTTATCCTTACCATACTCTAGCTTGAAATCAAGCAATTATGTAAATAACTTGTTTATGTATCTTTTTTCACATAGCACCAATTTAGAAAAAGAAATTTAGTTAATAAAATTATATATTAAAAAATTATTAGCATTCAACCATAATCTATATCTATATATACTAATAAATAAAAATCTTAAGTGACACGTGTCGCTATCTCATGTCTCTTTAACTTTTCTTCCTGCTTCCATCTTTTATTAATTATACAAATTTTTTTTAATTATTTTTATATTTTTTTGTCGTTTTCCTATTAAATGATTTCTATATTTATTTTTAAAGTGTTTTATTAAGGTTGTTCCTAAAATATTTTTATAATTTAAACATTTATTTTATTCTTTTTATAAAACATTTCTAAAGATAACTGTGTAATATTAACAGAAATTGTATTAAAAACTATATAATAGTTTCATAAATTATATAATATGCAAATCTTTACTGCTAAAAATATAACCATACATTTAAGCAAGCCGTGTAATAGAACGGGGTTTTTAACCTATTTTATTTATATATATGCATGATACCTCTTTCATGTGATTAGTACTGTTTATATTATATCTTTTGTATTATATGTTGATTAATTTCAACAAACTGCTTTTAAACACACATGTATGTACAATGTATGCATGCATGCGTTTGCATATGTATGCATGCATGCATAATCCATTTTCTAGATTTCATGATTTTCTTGGATAGTTTTTGAATCGTGTTTATATCACTTTCATATTCTTGGGTGTTCGAAATCAATAACCGGATAAGACAAAAGGGGAATTGGAAAAATTTAGATATTTTTTCATAAAATAATGGTTGATAAACTCGTGTGTTAATCACACGAGATAATTACTTTATATAAGTGGAGAATAGACACAACGAAACGTTACAAATCTTCAAGAAAGAGCAAAACTGCTTACTGTTGATAATTATCAACAAATAATAGTTATTTTAATAGGAAACCTATAACAGTATCATCATTAGTAGTAATCAAGTTACTACTCATGCGATACCTTTCAACTGCAACTTAGTTGCTACTGATCACACTTGTTTCAAAAGTTTAGTTGCTACTAATGCGAGTTACTAACGATGATCTTTGTTAGTATTAAGAATCACAATAACTTACGACTATTTTATCAATTCTTAATATCAACGATTTCATATAAATTTTCACCATCTATGTAAATATGAGGATCTCACCCTCATAAGGGGCTCAATTTTGGATCATGCTAAAGGCGTTGCCCCTAGACCCCCTATGATCTAGGGGCCGGGCTTCATCCCTTACAACATGTAAGGTTCTATAGTTTTTTAAATCAAACATTCTTAAATGAACGTACACTCCCTTGCTTCTTACTTATATCAATTTTTTCCAACTTCACATTCGATTTTAAGTAAATATAGTTAGACTAAATTAGCTTAGTGACACTAAAATAACCGAATCAATCAAATATACAAATTTCTTTCATTAATAACTTAGTATTTTTTTACGGTCAAATTAGTCAAATATATAAAACTATTTCGGATTAATAATGGTTTAACTAACTATTGTATTAATTTTCTCCATTTAACTTACTAATTTTACTCTTAAAGATTTCATCTTAAACTTTTTATTAATTTTGGTTTGATTTTACATATCACGTATCTCTCAAAGTCATATATATATGTTATAACTTAGAGGCTTAGGAAAACATTTTCTGCTCTACAAAAGATAAGAATGGCCATAGATTTCAAGAGATGGCAGTGATAAACAACTCTTTTGTGGAACCAATGAACCATTATGTATGGTTCTATTTGTGTAGTGATATACCTCCTTTCTCTAATTTTTCTATTCTTCTTATATAAATAGTAAAGTAATATTGAATAACAAACATCACCCAATCCAGTATTTTAGAAAATGGTTTCATTAAAGTTTAGAAATAGGAATCTTATGGTAACTTCATTAAAGATCAGAGTAGCATAGTAGCAAACAAAATTAGTAGCGGTAATTACCCGCGTTTTCAAGAGGTTGTAAATGTAGATAAAATCAAGCAGTACCCAAAGATGGTTAGAAAAGAGTAAATAAAGTTTTGTTGTTAGACTCTTAAAGCGAAAAGCCTAGGCTTGGGTTAAAAAGAAAATATAACTTTATTACATTTCATGTGTTGTATTAAAACTTTATTAAAGTTCAGAGATAAGAAAATAAATTAGTTAAAAATACAAAATAACTTAAATAAAATATAGGGAAACGTAAATATTCAAACTATAGAAAAGTTTGGTGGATCAGTTAAAAAAAAGTTATATCTATACTTTTAATAAAAGTTTATAAAACTATATATGTTGTCTATGTTGATTAAAATGAATAATGATAACTTTTTAGAAAAGTGGTATCTTTTAAAGGCCATTACGAGTAAAAGTAGAATAAAGTTAATCAAGAGCATTAAGTTATCAAGTTTTCAGTTAAATTCAGCAAAAATTATTAAACCTCATCTAAGTGTTGTTCCGCACCTTTTGAAAAATGATCTTACATTCACACAAGAAAATTTATTAGATCAAGTCTAAACCATTCCTCCCAAGTCACTTTGGGTGTACTTTTATCCTATCTCCTGTAGATAATAAGGCTATTTGATGTTCTATCTGACTCCATCACGTGTCGTCTTTTTACATTTCCAAACCATCTTAATCTCTGCTCTTTTATCTCATTCACGATATTAGCTACTCCTAATCTATCTTTAAAACTCTTATTTCTTATTCGGTATAAGTTGTGTGCCCACACATCCAACTTAGTATTCTCATCTCCGCTACTTTCATCATGCATGAATGTATTTTTTTGATGGCCCAACAGTCTGTTACATATTACACGGTTATTGAAAAATATATTTAATAATTACTAATAAAAATTAAGAATAATAAAACGATATTTTGAAATAACATATAACTAAAATCACGTATAGGTAAATGGTTCATCTAATAAAATAATAATATTTTTAATAAACTTTCACATTCAAAAAGTTTATTTTTAAACATTTGTTTTAAATAAATGTTATTGAAAAAATTTTTTTATAAAATTCTTGTTTATTTATTTTCTTTGTTGATTATTTCAATTTCTATACAAATACTTAAAATAGACCAATTTAAAATATTTTGTTTTAAATAGTTCACCCGTTTTAGATATGTTGTAATTTATAAAAGTTTTGTTTTAAATAAAAGATGTGGTTTTTAAGTTCATTAATTTTTTAAATAGTCTTGTTATTAGAAAATCTAATTATAAGATTATATAGGGGCCGGTTACTATACAAAATGTAATTTCGTGCGAAGTATACGAAGTTACCAGAGCATGACACGTGTTTTTTAGTGGAGGGACAGTTTTGTCCGCGCTACAATTACGCATAAAGGATACATAATTATGCAAGTTATATTCATAATTACGCAAGTTATATCTATTATTACGCAAAGAAAAATTACTCACGTTATAAAAAATAATGACGCAAGTTATATTTATAATTAAGCAAGTTGTATAATAATTATGCAAGTTATGTTGATAATTACGCAGTGAATAATCACGCAAGTTATACACACAGCACATAGACATTTTCTTAAAAAAATTTTGTTTCTTTTAAAAAATTTTATCAATACCATACTCATATTAAGGAGGATAAAATGCTTGTTTTTATGATGTATTTTTTTAAAAAAAATAATGTCATATGAAAAAGTTATATGTGTTTAAAAAAACAGGGGAGTTAAAAAAATCAACAATTGTAAGCTATTTCCAATTCTACCCCTCCAGGAACATTCCTTGCTTAATTATTACATCTTAAATCTAAACCGTTCATCTCTTAGATCAATGGTCCTTGTTGCTTTGTATCATTCGCACGAAAACAACACTTTGTACCGTAAACTTTCCATATATATATATATATATATATATATATATATATATATATATATATATATATATATATATATATATATATGTGTGTGTGTGTGTGTGTGTGTGTGTGTGTTTGTGTGTGTGTGTGTGTGTGTGTGTTTGTGTGTGTGTGTGTATATATATATATGTGTTTATATATATGTGTGTGTATATATATATATATGTATATATAGGGGCCGGTTACTATACAAAGCATATAAATCGTGCGAAGCGTACGAAGCAATCTCGACCGTTCATTTTAAAATCTCAGCATCTGACATGCAAAGCGTGATAATTCCACTCCGTTTTTACTAAAAAGGGTAATAGGGTAATTTCAGCCCTTTAGCGTGATAAATAACACAATTGGAAAATCAATTGTGTGATTTCACACCCCCAATTTGTAGGGCTTTTGATAACGACCCATAACTGTGTGATAACGAAGAGGTTCTTTAACTGCTATTGCATGATTATTGACTATAAAATACTCAAGTAAAATAAATACAGGTATCAAACACCCAAAAACCTAACATTTTTTAAAAAAACCCACCACGATAATCATGAAGAAAGTTCAAAACAAAGAAGATGCTGGTATGTTCAATCTCATTAATGTATCAGTGCTATATCCTATACTTACATGTAGCATACTTACAATCTCAGATATTTTCTTTATTACAGTTGTTTATCATAAAAGGCGAACTAAAAACAGAAACGATACGCAAGTTAGGTTCGAAAGAATCCCAGGTATTATGAATGCCTATAATAATTGATTATTGATACAATTTTGTATGTTGTTAACACACTATTCCAACAGATGTGCAGAAGGAAAAGGGAACAAAATACAAAAACGATTCCCATGGTGAAAAGGACGCAAAAGATGGTTAGTTTGACTACAGACCTTTGCGTAACTTCTTGTATGTTTTGATTGCTTGCGTAATTTATTTGTCAAACTTTTGAAATGATCTGCGTTTTTCTATTTGTATTTGCGTAATTTCAAAAATAAGTTGCGTAATTTCTAATACAAGTTGCATAATTTTGGAATTTTTTTGCGTAATTTCTGTTAGGTGGAAAAATACAAAAAAGGATAAGATCCAGTGAATAAGATGATGATAATTTTGTAGATCCAACACCAAAAAAATCAAAAAAGATAATCAACTTTGATGACGACTTTGAATCCCTTGTGAAGAAGGTTAAAAAGCAAAATGTAAAAGAAAAAATAAGAAGGCAAGAATTTGTTAACCACAATAATAGGAGACTGTCCATGCGTAGCTCCCCAGAAAAGTTGTATGACACCATCCAAAAATTCACTGATGCACAAGTAGCTGCACTAAAAGAGATTGGCTTTGGTTCTATACTACACATGAAAATAGATAACATTCCAATAGCTTTGGGTTATTGGCTTCTCGTGAACTATGATCATGAGATAAATGAATTGAATATGGGAAACCATCGTCTCAAAATTACAGCATCCAAGGTTCATGAGATACTTAGAATCCCAATAGGAAATACGAAGAACCACGAAAGGGAGTTACACACCAACCGATGAGTTTAAAGTTCAACTTCAAACATCAAGAGTAACAGTTGTCAATGTTTTAGACGCAATGAAACAACAAACAGAGGGTGGAAGGCTTTTCAAGCTAAACTTTTTTGTTGTCTTCTTCATAATAGTGGGATTCATCACAAAGTCAACTACTATAAATCAAAGGATCCTTGTGAACATTGATGACGAGAAAGAAATATCGAATATGGACTGGTGCAGTTATGTAATAGAATGTTTAAAGAGCACAAAGGCAGATTGGAAACTCACTGAGCCATGGAATGGGCCTCTTCTATTTCTTGTGGTTAGTTTATACTTTTATAATTACGCAATATCTTATATTTAATTACGTATTCATATGTTTCTACTTACAAAAATCCAATTATTAAACACAAAAATTTTAGGTTCTTTATACGCATGCGCATCAGAAGAGGCATGGAGCACTGATAAATTCTATTGAAATACCAGCAATCAAATATATTTTATCAGAAGCCTTATCCGAGATGCAGGAATACTTACTCGAGAATGGCTCAATAACAAACAACGAGATAAGTGATGATGATGTTGAGAAGGATGTTGAGCCTGAGTGGACTAAAACAGATTACTTAGTGGGGATTAATATTGAGAAAGATGTTGATACCAATAAAGCTACTGAAGTTGAAGATGTGGTGAATGGTGTTGAGACCAACAAAGAGACTAAAGTAGAAGGGGTTGCTAGTGATGTTGAGACTAACAAAGAAGCTGAGGTAAAAGAGGTCGGGGATAATGATCCTACAGGAGTTACATTGAACAGGGAACATGAATGTGTGAATAATAATCCCATGAATACTAATCAATCTTACTACACACCATTGATGGATGATGACCATGTTATCACAAGAAATGAGCAACAGCTGTGTGAGGTTAATGTTTTCTAAAATCAGGAGAGTGGAGATATAGAGGATCCATTTGACATGTATGATGATACAATTTACACTTCACTAAACCTAAAGAATCCAATAGGAACAGTCACGCAGAAAATAATTGAGTATTATCAAAAATCACCTAAACTGTCAGGACTTTCAGCATATATGGTAGGAAAAACACATAACCCATATGATGAAACAGTAAGTTTTATAAAATTACGCAAGTTCTGATTATTAAATGACGTAATTTAAACTACTAATCATTCATTACTCATTTGTTTAACTAGGAGTGGACGGTGGCAGTGGATCAAACCATGACAGTCTTCGACAGAGTATTTGTAGAAATAAGTTCCTTGATTTTAGAAGGACAATTGAAGTACTTTCAAGTGACGCTGTAAATGAAAAGTGTAAGGAATGGGAAGAAAGATTAATGCAAATTCATAAGCATATTTCAATGTAAGATATATCATCGGAGCAACCCCATGAGAATAATAATAAAGTAATAAGTTTAGGGGAATCAAACGAGACAGCTAATGAAGCTGAAGATGATCAAGTTGGTAAGAGTTTAAAAGCACTCTTATCTATGTTTAATCTATTACGCAAAAACAATAACAACAGACACCCAATGATAAAAATACTTTAAAAAACAAGAGAAGAACTTGAAGCTGATAAAGAGGATGCTACTATTGTTGATAAAGATGATGGTGCAAACCAAGAAGGAGGTGAGAAAGTTGATGGTGTAAAACAGACACCGATTAATAATGAAGGTTAGTTGGTCAACTAATAATTGATGTTACGCATTAAGATTTACGAAAAATAATCAACGATATAATAATAACGCCGAACATAAACAGAACAAGCTGAAGCTAGTGGAGATGCTGATAAAAACAAGGAGTCTACAGGGAATGGAAGGGATGCTGTAGATGACAAAGCTAGTAAGAGATTAAAAACACTCTAATTTATGTTTAATCACACAATAAGTGAAATTAATTGAAGACACATATTTTTGAAAAACATTTTTGAAATTAATTAAAGAAAATCTACAGGGATTGATAAGGATGCCGATGATATTGAGGTGGCAACAGTATTACAGACAATACCCTTCCTCCGACTAGATGAGCAAAAAAATGAGAAAACAATAGAACAAGATGAGGATGATCTTCATACACCATTGCAGGCACTAGGTATAATGCAAAAAGAAAAAGGGAAGACCAATTTTTCCTTAGCATTGAGGTCACCTTACTATAATCGCAAAGTTGAACTAAATCAAGAACTTACAACTATTGAAGCTTTGGTGCCACAATACATATTTGCTCCTAACCAAGATTTGAAGTAAGTAAATTACAATATTGTATATTCATTTCTTGTTTTGTTATGCTTGTATTTTAATAAACATGTATTAATCTTGAATAATAACAGCACTCTTGTTTACCAATCAAAATATGGAACATCAAACTTTAAAGTTATTTAGGAGAGCTTCTATCCTGGGATATGCGTATGTACAAACGCGATAGATACTTGGAGCAAAATCTTAAATTGTGAAAAAAAACGAGATCCTTCGAGACCATTTAGATTGTTCTGCTCAAGTACTATGCTGGTAAGTAACATGCTTTTATTATTATTATGCAAGATGTTTTCATTATCACGCAAGTTGTTTTCATTATCACGCAAGGCATTTTCATTATCACACAAGGCATTATCATTATCATGCAAGTTTATCACACAAATAGTTTATCATTATCACGTAAGTTGTTTTCATTATCACGCAAGGCATTTTCATTATCATGCAAATTGTATTGCATTATCACGCATTCAAATTAATCAAACAAATTATCATAATGTAGCCCTCTAGACATTACACTACAGAGTATGACAATCAAGCAAGGCTCAGCTTGTTTTCAAGCAACATGGAAGATCTGATGACAAAATTTGAAATTAAATGCATCTTTGGTGTGGACATACTAATTGTCCTAATTTTGCATTCAAACCATTACTATGCAATCACAATCGATCTTAGAAACAGAAATGTATATCTCTTGGACAACTCTGCTTTGAAACAAGCTTTTGCAAGAAGATACAAAGGGGTTCCTAAAATTATGGTATGTAATATCTTATATATACTAACAAGATTGACTAGAGCTACAAAATTAATTATGTTTTTGAAATACATATACAGCTACAGACAATCTACCATTATTTACAAAAGATGAATCATCCAAAAGCACACTTATTTGAGAAACCTCAAATAGTTCGATATGAAATGTAACGGAGGACACTGCAAAACAAAGTAGACTGTGGAATCTTTGCAATGCATCACATGGAGACTTTCAAGGGTGAGATGCTATGGGATTCTGGGCTGGGACTAGCGAATGATACCTCAAATTGCAGAATTAAGGAGCAAATACTTGGCTAAAATCCTGTTAGCAGATGTCAATCTGGAAAGACAAAGACTTATAATTGAAGCCAAAAAATTCAACAAAGATAAAACAATAGATAAACAAATGCTTAAAGCAGATCTACTTGGACAGCTTCAGTATAGGCAGTCTCAAATATAACATTAGTTTTAATTTGTCCTGATTTTAGTTTTTGATGATATTTTATACATGTTGTTGGCATACATAACGCAAAAGGCAAAATGATAATCATGAAATAATTATAACAGAAACAGCTGAAATTCAAATATAAATAGATAATCATGCTATCATTTTAACACAAAAGATCTCATCATTAATATTGATAATCATATTTAGGATAACAAAGTAAAGCAAAATAATAAACAAAACAGTCCTTAGGTTCAAATATTCTTGAGAAATTCAATCTTTTCATCCTTTGAACTGCTTAACAAAGCCATTGACATTCCTAATTCTTCTAAAAGAACTCCTTCTTTTTCAGCAATGTCACCCATGACCCTAAGGCCTAACTCTTTGAGAGAGGATTGAGACTTTGAAGATAAAACTTTTATCAATTCCTCTCTCTTCCTTCGGCCACCATGTAGTTTGTTAAATCTTTCCAGCAAAGCATCTCTACAAACTGACTCTTTAATTATTTGTTCATTTCATCCTCTTCATGAGCGTCTCTCTACTGGATGAAGATGAAGATAAACCTGCCATAAGTTTAAGTAATTGAATGTGAGAAAGTTATAGTGAACAAAGACAATACATGATGAACCCACTTATAAAGGAAAAGATAAATACAAAAAGTCACAAAAAGAGAATAATATTTAAATCACGTGTGAATAATTAGCAGCTTTTCAAACTGAAAAAGTCTGAAAAGCATAAATTATATTAAATAATTGCATTGGAAAAACCAAATATATATATATATATTTCGGGGAAAATAACGCAATGAACGTTGCTTCTATATATGAATAAAATTACTATTTAGCCTATCTCTCAACTTGATTATTTTCAACTCATATAAATTGATGTGATGTATGTGATGATAATCTGCAACAAATTACGTAAACATGATATCTCTTATTATGCAATAAGAAAATAATCACGCAAAGGTATAAAATATGAAAACCATTCATATTCTTGCTTCATTTTCCATGGAATTTGAAAAATCAGAACCATTAATGAATTCAAACGCAAGTGCTCGGCTACAATGATGACGTAAACATTAAATTTACGTGGTAATCTCTTCCATTTTCCCATGCCAAATACACTTAATGAGCTCTCTATATAACTTAGTTTCTTGTCATCCCCATATCGTATAACCACTAAAAAATACAAAACACAAAATGTCTAGTGATCAAGTTTCAATCAAAGATCTGGTTAGAAACCAATGATCTCAAGAATTTGGTTGCGACATAGCAACCTCATCAAGCTTGCTGGTGGTCCAGGGTCATCTATTGCAGCAGAGGGCCAAAAATTTAGATCTTTATAAGGAGATTCTTAAGGAGCCTGATTCACACTTCAAAGCCAAGTCCATCGCCCACATGGAAGGTCAAGTGCAGTCTAATAAGCTTCTTTGCAGAATTGTTAGTGATGCATGTAAAACCCTTCTGACTAGCATGGACAACAAGAAAAAAGGTTTTGATGGCATCTTGGAGGAGTAAGTGATGGAGGGTAGTGATGGAAGTGGTGATGGTGATGGTAGCGATGGTAATGGTGATGGTTAGGTGTAAATGTAATCGTTTGGTTTATTTTTTGAATGAAATATTGCTTTATGATTTTTCATGTTGTCAAAAGCACACACTGGTAAGAACACAACATAGTTAATAACGCAAAATACTATAAACATAATAACTTAAAGCATATATTATAATAACGTTTACATTATCAGAAATGACGCAAGAGTTTTCTATTATAACGCAATATCCTCTTTGGTGCGTTTCACTCCCTTCTGTTGGACCTGATCCACCGGTGCACGTTCTCTTATCGTGACCACTTCTCCCACAAATATGGCACGGCGTGTGTCTCTTACCAGAACGACTAATTGCTTTTTCTTTCTTTGATTTTATCCTTTTATGAGATCCGCGACCTTTATTTCGAATTCCACCAGGAACACGTACAGTAGCATCTGTTGATTGATTAAAACCAAGAACAGATGCATACCAGTCTTTCCTATTTTGAGGAGGTAATTTACGACAATCTTTATCAGCCTTTAACATTATTCGCTTCAAATCATCATTTACAAGACTCAAAGCATCAAGATTAGGGGCTAATCGATTTATAATATATTCTGTAGCATGTTGTATTTCACGTGCGACTTCATCAACATCCCGAGAGTGCTCTTTGTTAATAACATCCATTACAAGTGAATACTTTATGGTGTTGCTAACCGTATTCCTTGACCAACGTTTACTCACATATTTTTCAAGAAACTCATGAACTTGGAACATCTTAAACATATAAAAAATATGGCAACACAGCAATCCATAATGCTCAAACCTTTTACAACTGCATGATATACTTAGATCATCTTTTCTAAACAAAACCTATTTAACAACAAACAGAACAACAAATAATATATTACGCATAACTTAAAGAAATAACGCAATGGTTAACTATGAACATTTTAAAATAACACAAGGGTTAATTATAAACTTACCTCCAATAATCCATCACCATAGGCCTCGAAATCCTTAACCATAATCTTAGAATACTCTCATTCGATTGACACATTAAAAGAAATACACTTCTCAGAAGCAGTATAAATTTCTTCTTGAACATCATTAAATATGGCCCTTGTAAAAATTTTTGCTGCCTATCCTCAAGAGGAAACTCTGACCATAGATCCGGAAAAGTGTATCGGGATTCATGGTCGTTTTTCTGTCGATTATGCCTCTGCATTTCTATTGAAGTGTCATAATGATTAAAAAATTCAACAAGAGTCAATTGGGAGTTTGAAACCTGACAAAAGAAGTGATTCTCACTTTCAGACCGAGAGGTTGTTCGCATGAGACCAGACATAGGCTCATCGTGGTAGAATGCAGGGATCCACATTGATCTCATATCAAAAACACCTGACAGCCAGTTATTGCAAGTAAGATCAAATTCGTGGATTAAATCTAACCACTCCCTATCAAAATCATCGAGACTAATACAATCTGTTCATACTACACTGCATATCTTCCTTTGAAAATCTTCATTATTGCACAACGAAACACAAACCTACAAAAACAAAAAATATACTCTATTTACGCAAGCATAATTAATTTCAAAAACAAAAATATACTCTATTTAAGCAAGCATAATTAATTTCTACGCATGAAGCATAACATTAGTCACACAAATAAGGATCTGTAAAATTAAGCTTCAGAAGTTAATTTTTATAAGGAGAAAATAAAACTTTCGAAACTTAATTGCTTTCGAAAGAAAATTGTCCTTCAAAACATATAAATACTTTAGAGCTTATTAAAGTTGCGGAAGTTAATTTTCAAAAGGAGAAAATAAAACTTCCGAGACTTAATTGCTTTCAGAAGAGAATTGTCCTTCAAAACATATCAATACTTTGAAGCTTATTTAAGCTTCGGAAGATATATCAGAATTTCTTCCGAATAATCACGCATAGTATATCCACTAATTCGAGCATACATGTACAATTAATAACTCAAAAAGCAAACAGAATAATAATGCATCAATCTATACCTTGTTAGCAACCTTTTTCATTATATGCCACATACGTAACCTATGCCGGCTTTCATTGAAGATGCTTTCAATAGCTATTTTCATAGCCGGATCCTGATTAGTGACAACAACTTTAGGCTGACGACCATGCGATTTTAGAAAAAACAATGAGCAACCATTTATACGATTCAGATGACAGCAGTCCAGCACCAAATGTAACAGTACGAAAATGATTATCAATGCCGGTAAATGGAACAAAACCATTTTGTACCTACAAAAAATAAGATCAATTACGAAATACACTAAAAAAACACAATGACAGATTTCAAACGTACATACTTGTTGGTATTGAAAGTTGCATCAAATGAAATGACATCTCCAAATGCAACATAATTCCTCTTGCATTCATCATCAACCCAAAACAACCCGGTCAACGTACCATTTTCATCAACTGTGTATTCAAATCAATAGTCAAGGAGATACTCTTTCTTGCTAAGAAACCTTTGAACAATCATTTTAGCATCATATTCCCCGATGTAGCAGTTTAACTTACTTTTAAAATTCTTACACTCAGTTACCGTCACACCAACATGCTCAAAGATGCCATATTTAGTCTTCATCACATTAAATGCCTTCACTGGCCCTAAATTAAGGGTTGCCAGATCATAAATCATCTTTTCTTGTACGTAAGACAACTTCCGATTAGAACGTACAAGGTGCATATCCTTCTCTGCCACCAACTCGTGATTATGCGCTTCACAAAACTTATAAATTTAGAATGTTACCATCAGAGCAGCTCAAAGCAATTAGAGCTTTACACCCAGTTCTAATGGAATACCTTTTCTTGTTCTTCTTTTTGGATTTCTTACTAGTAGAATCAATTGAACCGTATCTTTTAAAGGGTTTGCTCCCCTCCTTAGAACATGTAAAATATTTCACCTTTAAAATCCCATTGCTCGAGTGTTCGGCACCTTTTCGAACACAAAACCCACCTTGTTTTGCATATGCCATGTAAAACTCATAAGCATCATTAATGGATGAAAATGACATACCCACAACCAGTTTATATGACATTGGAACTTCCGGATAAACCATTGGTCACATTCTTGGAAAACTTCGAAACAAGCTACTAAAACAAAATTATAAATAAAATCATAAATCACGCAACCGTTATATGAAACATACACAACAATCAAATCAATTTAGATCATGAAAATTCCGTTAATCACGCAAACACTATATCTAATTACACAATAACTAACTCACTATACGGCATCAAAATAAGCATAAACAATTATGCTACAAAAAATAGTTTGATATATTACTTATCAGGCAAGCCTTACACGTTAACACTGAAACACTCCATCGTTTCATCACAAACTTACGTACCAAAAAATTACATCACCTCCACACACATGTTATCAATAATCGAACAATAAACTTGTTTCAGTTAAACACTAAGAACACTAATAACACTGTTCGTCAATTATGAAAATTACACGAATCAAAACGAATGAAACATATTCAAAAAAACATCACATTGCAAAACGACCATTAAAGGCATCCAAGATCAACGAAATCAATTAATATATACCTGAGCACTGCCCGATCATCTCTACAATTATAAAAACTGAAAACTTGGGATCGCTAATTGAAATAATCAATTGACAGACGATATTATGTTTAAAAACGTTCTCAATACAAGCAACAATCAAAACCTAAAAAAACCCTATATAGGCTAATTAATGTAGCGGATCACGTCTCCATAAAACTCGCGTGTCAAAATTATGCAAGAGTGAATTCAGTTACGCCCTATAATGAGTATAATTACAATCCTACCCTCCCGTCCAAAATTTTACTTTGCCACGGAGCACCCTGTAGTGGCTTCGTACGCTTCGCACGAAATCTTCAATTTGTACCGTAAACTTTCCCTACACACACACACACAACACACACACACACACACACACACACACACACATATATATATATATATATATATATATATATATATATATATATATATATATATATATATATATATATATATATATAGGGTTAGGATCATTACAGAACTACTTTTTATTTTCAGAACCACAAAACCATTGATTTACATAAGTGTAAATTAAGTTTGATGATACATAATCTATTTTACGTATATGTATATCTGACATGAACAATAAACTATGTAAAACAATTAAATATCATCAGCTTTAACTTACATTTATGTAAATCAATGATTCGTAATTTACATTTATGTAAATCAATGATTTTTTTTGTTCTGAAAATAAAAAGTGGTTCTGTAATATATATATATATATATATATATAGAGAGAGAGAGAGAGAGAGAGGGAGAGAGAGAGAGAGAGAGAGAAAGAGAGAGAGATACATACATAGATAGATAGATAGATATATAGTAGCCAATAATTTATTGACCTAGTGGTTAAGAGTAGGCGGAAGGTTTTACATCTTTTGAAGGTCTAGACTTCAAATGTTGGCATAGGCGAATAATTACTACTAATAGCATTCATATCCCATTCTCTATCTTTATTTTTATAATTACATTAAAAACCATAATTTTTTTTCTCTTTTGTTTTAATTAAATAATATTTTTTATACCTTTAACAGTATATTTTCTCTCTTTTACTCACAACCACTTTCGAAATACTAAAAAAATTATAAGGCTTGAACAGTGAATATTCAAATTTACATATTAACACTAATTTTTTCTCTATTTTCCACTCACAACCACTCAAAATTATACCATATAATATAGGAATTACACTCATAAATTTTAAAAAAAATAAGATGTGAATAACTCTAACTACTAACATGCCATTCAAAAAAAAAAATAGATATATAGTAATTAATTATATTAAATTTTAATAAGAGAGAAAACTATGAAAATCCTCAAATAACATGAGAATGTATAAAAAGATTTAGAGTGATGTTTTCAAACCTTATTTTATTATATAATATAGATAATAACAATTGTTGTTAAAAAAACATTGTAATAACATTAATAAAATGTTCAATTTCACTGTTCATAAGAGTTAGACCACATGTAATTTACTATCCGTTAATTATCCTCGATTCAAGTGCTCAAGGTAAATTATACGAAATTTTATTAAAATAGGAACAATTCGTATCAAGTCTCACCTCTAAAAAAATCAATATATCAAATTTACCACTGATGAGAACATATTAATATAAAATTTTTCTCTAGGAACATATCAGCTTAAAACTAAATTTTCATAGTCGAGTAATGATGATTATGAGATGGGACTTCAAAACACAATTAAAAGAGATTAATTTGCCACCTCAACATTAAAACGATGATTAGACGATATTTAATTCCTCACACTCAACAATAAAACGACAATTAATTCTCCCCACACACCTATCTGTGCATCACTATATTTAGTGGACCATTACTCACGGCCTCACGGGTTTCATCAATTTTCGCTTCCTATCAATTCACCAACCAACAACCCTATCACCGTCATTATATAATATATTCAACTTTGATATTTTGTACATATGAAACTATTTTTCGTATATATTCGTTTTAGATTACATCATGAGATGCATATGATCACCTCCTCTTTTATAAAAATAAAACAGACGTTAAAATCATAAAGAAAACTTGGTAAGTGCATCTCTTCTGAAAAATATAATAAATATATAGTCTTCGTTGGGTTATCAAGTAATGGAAGGGTTACGGTACAAAATAATTAATTCGTATGAAATGTGCGAAGTGATAACATTTATTGATATAATAGATGAACGATTCAAATTTAAGATTTAATAATCACGTAAAAAATATGCTTGGAGTGATAGGTTTGGAAATAGCCTATAATTGTTGATTTTTTTTAAATTCTTCCTGTTTTTTAAATGCATATAATTTTTTATATGACATTATTTTCTGTAAAAAAATATACCATAAAATCAAACATTTATCCTTTTTAATATGAGTATAGTATTGCTATATTTTTTTTTTAAAATTAACATTTAAAAAAAAATTCGTCTATGTGTTGTGCGTATAACTTGCGTGATAATAGATATAACTTGCATAATTATGAATATAACTTGCGTGATAATAGATATAAGTTGCGTAATTATAAATATAACTTGCGTAATTATATACCATATATCGCGTAATTATGGCGGGAACGAAACTACCCCTCCACCAAAAAAACACGTGTCATGCCTTTGTGACTTCGTATGCTTTGCAAAATAGCATTTGTAAAGTAACTGCCCCCGTCAAGTAATATATATATATATATATATATATATATATATATATATATATATATATATATAGATAGATATAGATATAGATATTTATATATTACTACTATATAATACATTTTGGGAGGATAAGATAGTAATTTTAGCCAAATTGTAAGACACCTAATACAATATTTTAAGCATAGAGTACAAGTACCTTATGTAATAGTTCTATTTTTACCTCTATTTAATAAACTCTTTTAATTAATACACCATTTAATACAAATTTTTAATACATTATTTAATAATTTGATATTTTTTAATTCAATACATTAAATATTATATTATTTGTAATACTATGACATTTAAATTTATTAAATACCATTTAAATAATTAAGTATACAACTCATATTTATAATAACTAATAGTTATATTTTCTAGGGGTATTTTGGGTAGTCGATAACATTAGTATTTATGATAAAATTTGTTATAAATGACATATTATTTAATATGTCTAAAAATATAATAATAAAAAAATAATAATATTAATAGTAATGATTACTTTTATTAAAAAGTTAACAACAACAACAACAATATTGTGTTAAAATTTAATACTGTGTTTTTATTATGTTATTATATCCGTAACAATCTACTAATAATATATCATTAATCATGATACATGTTCTACATTTTATGATAGTTTTTATTCAAATAATTTTAACATATTTGTTTTACTTGATATCCACGACTTATTAAATATTATATGTTCAATAATAGTATCATGACGATATAATAACGAATCACTAAAGAATCCGAGAATCCGAGCGTTTATATCATTGAACTCACTAAAATCATGATAATTTCAAAAACTATCATTGCAATATTCACATATACATTTAAAATCAAACCGCGACGAAGCACGGGTGTCCACTATACTACTATATAAAGCAAAATCTTAGGATACAAACGTAATTTTACAAAAAGATTAAGACTAATACAACATCTTAAGCATTAGGTACAAGTGTATAATGCAATCATTTTTATTTTTACCCCTTATTAATAAACTTTTTGTAATTAATACATTGATAAATATATTATTTAATATTGTAAGATATTTATTTCACTACATTAAATATAATATAATTTTTGATATTTAAATTAACATAAAAATTTATAAATAAGTATTACCTTATTTGAATACTTAACTAAATACTTTTATAATAATAATGATGATAATAATAATAATAATAATAATAATAATAATAATAATAATAATAATAATAATAATAAATTTATAAATAAGTATTATTCTATTTGAATACTTAACTATATAATTACTAAATACTTTTATAATAATGATGATAATAATAATCTATACCTATATCATCTATTATTTATTACTATTATAAAACATATCTTTAAGACAAGATTGTAATTTTACAATAACTTTAAGATAACATATAAAGGATTGCAAGCTTTAAACTTTAATATTATAACAAATCTTCCTATTATACTATCATTTTTCTTCAAAAAATATACCACATGATTTTCTATCAATGTATTTATATTTAATATCTAATGTTATAACAAATCTTTTCATTGTTGTGTCAAAGCAATTCAACCTATACTATGTCAAATATGAATTTTCTTGAAAATATTTGTTAAATCTTAATCATGTTCAACACTTATGTTTATGTAAAAATTGAGTCATTCAACCATTCTTGTTAATAGTAATTAGTTTTGTAATAACGTGTTAGCTCTAACATATGATAATAATAATAAGTCGTTTAAGATATTTAAACCATAAAACAAAACAATTGATAAATTAAGTAAAATATAACAAGCATATACTTGTAAATTATTCACTCCGCTGTAACGCGCGAGTTACCCACTAGTGTGTGTGTGTGTGTGTGTGTGTGTGTGTATATATATATATATATATCTGTGTGTGTGTGTGTGTGTGTGTGGAACAAAAGTTTAAATGCGTTTTCGGTTATGTAATTGTAAAAAAAATTAATTGTTTTTTGTGCTCATTAATTTTGATAGAAGGTCATATGTTCTTTTATCATAGTGAGAAATCATCTGATCTTTATTTTTTAAAATCATGTTATGTAATATGATACATGTATACACTACATTCCTAAGTTTTTAAACTTAAGGATAACTATAGGTTTTGACAAACGTGAAATATCTAGGATATATTCCATCACTTAGAATATATGCGCTCGTATTGCAGGTTATTTACATTAAACTATAACTAAGGTGCTACACCATTATAATGTCTTTAGGATACCATGTCAGATGAAAAATAGTGATGCTTTTAATAGAACCGACTACAACAAAGAACGCATTTTAAACTATAGTTCATATACCACACCGCTTGTAGCTTTATTACATAGTGTGTATGATAACCTCCCATCTATGCGGTAGGAAAATTTGCCTACTCCCAGTACGTACAATTAATGCTAACATGCATTCCGGAAGTCTCACTTCATGTGTCTCATACAATTATTGAATGTCACTTCACGTCAGTTTATATAAATATTGTCTTTCTTAGAGTTTAATGGCATATTTCTCTAGAACTTACACATACTTACTATCTTATGTATATTCTTAAACAAATTCATATAGTCATCCTACAGATAGTGTCGTATGCCCCTTTGACAAACTGCATTTTTCGTAAAGTAGTATTACTAATACCCTTTCATGTTTCGCATCGGACGCTAATCTTTCAAATTTTCAAATCATGAACTATCGTAAGAAGAGTTATTTGCACATTGAGTACCACGTGCACTCGTGGCGTTGCTTTAGGCGTCGATGTGTTCCCTGTCGTGCATACGGTCTGCTCTTATAAAATAACTTAATGATATCTTTTTCCAAATAATATTTAGAAAGTTTCATATATCGCGCAATATATATTCATCTTTTACTAAAACCATAATATTTTATAATTTAAAACCGTAAACCTAAAATTCCATAATTTTTTCCTGTCTAATATAGAAAGTACAATCAAAAGTTTTTATAGAAGTAATTATGCAAACATATCAAAACAAGAGAATATATAAAACCTTATTCTATATTGGAACAAGATAAAAGTCGCAAACATACTATTATTTAACATTTTAACACTTCCCTTTTAATTTAACAATTATTGGGCGAAAAAGTAACAACCGATTTAGTCAAATCATAACCCACACGTATCCCCTGCTGCTGCAGATTACCGATGATCGACAACGACGTACGCGTAGGCGCAAACGCAAAACAAAACTTCCCATGTGAATCCACCGGAATCAGATAATTCTCCGGCTTCAACGTCAGCGTTTTCCCACCGGAGAAAATAAACGCCACCGTCGGCACCGCCACCCTCCTCGTTCCCGATAGGTCGAAACACGCATCGAACAACGAAAACCCCGTCGTTGGTGTTAAGCTTCTCGCTCGCTTCACGAACGCGTCACGAAGTGACGCGTACGCCCGACTCTGCAACCGAGTCACGGACGTGCCGGAGTCTACGATGACTCCGCCACGTCCGCTGCCGTCGACAGTGAAAACCGACGGAGGGATGAACACCGTCCGTCCGCTGACGGATATCCCAGCCAAACCTACGTACAAGTAGGTTGTCATCCTGGGATTCCGTAACAGCGGAGCTGTAACGGAGTTCGCCGGCGCGGCGGAGTTAAACTCCAGAGTGGAGGCCGTTCGCGAATCACGATGCACTAGGCAATACGAGAACGACCTCGCTCTGAGCTGGGACGGTAGGGACATGGCCCCACCGCCCAGACCAAGGAGCCCCGCCGCGCCGACGAATAACCCCTCGTTATCGTAGCCGCAACCCAACGCTATGTTGGGTACGGACCTTGAACTCCCGAACGACACCGTCTCGGTTACAAAATTGCCGACGGTGAACGATCCGTCACCGTACGACACTTGGTACACACACTTGTTGTCTTGGCAGGCTGTGATGTCTACCGCCTCACACTGCTCAGATCTGCAGGTTAATGCATTGAACGATGTAGATTCCGCTGGGTTGAACAGCGGATCGGTTTGTTGGTAGCACTCTTTACATGGGCGACATTGTACCCAACTTATATCACTTCCGCTGTCCACCACCATGTAATACGATTGCATAGGCGTACCTAAACCGACTCTAGCAAAGTACTCACCACTTCCTTGAGATATGCCTGAGGAAACTGGAGTGGATAAACCCTCAGGTTTTATCTCTGAGCTGTTTGTCTGAGAAATTGAGATATGGAGCTTAGTAACAAGCGAGGTGACTCGGTGCGAGTCACGAGCGAGTCGGGCGAGCGTTAACGACTCGTAGTCATGGTGGTGGTTGTTGTGGATGGAGGATCTGGGGTGGAGAGTGAAAGATAAGGACGAAGATGTGTTTGTTTGTTGGGCTTGTTGTTGGAATGAAGTGGGGTTTAGGAGCTCTATGGTTTTCTGCACGGCGGAGGTGACGTCGAGAGTGGCGGTGGTGGTGGTGGCGGTGGCGACGGTGGTTTTGGTGGCGGAGATACAGAGTGTGAGCAGAGAGAGGAAGAGGAGGAAGTGAGAAGAGGAAGAAGCAGCCATTTTTGGGTTGTGGGTGTGATGGAAGTGTGAAAGAAGATGAGTTTTTATGCTGAAAAAGTGGGGTCAGTGACGTTATAGTCTTGTGGTATGGACAAAATCTTGTTGGAAAGCGATTGATTCTTTTAATATTTTATAAGAAAAAGATTTATACTAGTTGCTGCTTTTGGTCGAGAGCTGTTTAAAGAAAATCAGTTTTGGGATTCAAAAGTAAAGGCGGTTGTTTATATGAGGTGTGACTTGCATAAATTGTTTTTAGTTATGCGATCATCTTTTATTAAATTTAACTCGTGTAATATACGTGTTTAATAAATAAAATATTAATATAATAAATATTTATTAATTATAAAATAATATTTTAAAATATATTATGTTTGAAATTACATATAAATAACATTTATAAGTAATAAAATAATGATGTTAATTTTTTGAATTTTTTTAAAAAATAAACATTCTATTATAAAACAAACAGTATAAAAATATTATTTTTAAAAATTTCCTTGTTATAACTTTTAATTTTAATTATTTTTTGTTTTAAAATATTACTTTTTAAAAACATCAATTTTAATAATATTTTGTATTTTTAAAAAGTTTGATATTTAGAAAAACTTATATTTTATAAAGAAATATTTTTTAAAAATAACATTAATTGAAAGATCTTTCTTAATATATTAAAAAACTATTTTCAATCTAAAAAAATATTAAATAATATTATTAGTAATTAAAATAATTAATTAATATGAAAGAGAAGCGGGAAACTTTTAGTGAGAATGATTGTGGTGATGTCACGTGTCATACCAAGTTACTTTTTTATTAGAGTAGAAAGATTTTTAATCTACAAAAATATTAAATTATATTGTTTGTAATTAAGATAATTAATTAATATGAAATAGAAGCGAGAACGATTTAGTGAGAATGATTGTAGTGGTACCATGTGTCATACCAAGTTAATTTTTTATTAGAATAGAAAGATTAACTTATTACAAGGGTTGTACTAAAACAACTTTATTTTTTTATTGTTTATACAATTATACTGATAGTATAACATCATTTTATTGATTTAGTAACACAATTTATGTAATAGACCGATGCATCAAGCATATAAAAGGTAATGTTTAGCCTTATCTCTTTTCAAATATTTGAGAGTTGGTGAAAATGTAATTTTATTATGTTATTATATTACACTTTACACTATACTATAAAACACCACTTAAACACATATATAATGAAAAAGATACTACCAGATAATAAATAGGTTAAAGTAGTGTTGTGTAAAAAGTGAAATGCAAGAGATTTTTTTTATTTACATTATTTATGCCATTGAAAAACAATTTGAACACTTTAAGTTTATTTTTATCCACTTTTTATATCTTATAATATATTATTTATTTGTTTGTTTGGTACCTTTATACTTTTTATTTATTCTCAGATTTTCTTATAAATCTTGAAATTTACTTGCTTATATTATAGAATCTCAAGTATATTGTTATAAAATGATTATTTATAATTACGTATCATATTTTATTTTAAAATAGAATACGACGTCATAATGTACAAATTAGTGACAACGATAAAACTGATTTAAAGTTTTGTTTTTTTTATAACTACTTTTCTATTTTATCCTTCAATCTTTAAAGCATGCTTTTTTATTCAAATTATTACGTGCTTATTTTTACCACGTTAATATTTGTAGTTCAGTTTATTTTTCGTGTTTTAATGTTAATTTTTAAGGGTTTGTTTTTTATATAATGTTCTAAATATTATCAATAGACTCGCTGCAATATACGAGTTTGTTTCACGTTTTTTTTATATGAAGTTTGGAATGTATTCATATGTGTTTTGTTTTTTGCCTTTATTTAACTAATCACGATAAAGTTCGACTTCGTTTCTTATGGTTTCCCCTTGTTACATAAGAGAGCTTAATATTAGTTTAACTATAAAAGTACAACAATCTATATTTGAATATTTGACTTTTTTTTACCAATTTTAAAAGTCCTATATACAAACTTTTATATATTAAAAGAATATTAAGAACTTATCCGTTAAGATATGTGTTTAGGGTAAACGTAATGCCCTCATTAAAATGGACGTGAGAGTGTCATGTGACGTACTTTTAATGGTTTCAATAGAAGCAAAGATGCAACGCCTGTAACCCCTCTCACGTCTCAAGAGGACGATGTTCCACACTCCACACTGTTGCCACATCATCCACCCCACCCCTCTCCTCAAGGAGCCACTACACACTCCGTTAGAAATGATTGTGTTATTGATTATAAAAGCATATTGTTAGTAAATTGGTTAGCAGGAAATATGTTTCTAGTAGAAATGATGCCGTCTTTCTATACAAAAATGTTATATTAACATAGAAAAGTTAATACGAAAAAAAGCTAACATAATTTATCTGATAAATAAAACTGTTTTTATTATCTTAAATATTTTTTTACGATAATCTAATCTACTCTAACACTAAACTATTGTTCACTCTTAAAACCTCGATCTTTATAAAATGATATTATTTTACAGATCTAAATAACGTTAAACCAAAGACACTAATGCATGTATAAGTAAAGGATCATCAACGCCTACTTAAACGACCTTAAGTACAATTTTTATACTATATTATTAGATTTTCATAAAAAGTGGAAAGCATACACATCAAAATCTTTAACCCCGCTTGAAATGTCTATTTTTAACTATTCATTTTCTTTTTTGTTTCATAACTACATATATATTATTATAGAGTTCGTTTGCATTAAAATGAACTTGATGACTTTTATAAGTAAAGTACAAATTTATGTTACTGTTTTACAATATCTCAAGCCTTTGGATAAAGAGTTAATTGTACGAAAGCTTCTTGTGGTTTGTTCTGCTTTCATTTTCAATTTTTAGTTTTGAAAAATTATAACGTCGGCGGTTAAAAAACGTCGGTCCAAACGTTTAAAAAACGTAACAAAAAAGACCCCTAACATGAATGAGGGTTAACTTTTTCCGTTAACTTTTTGATAATAACTATTATACCCTTAGAATATTATAAAATAAAATAAATGTATTTATATAAATATATAATATATTAAAAGAGTGGCCCCACCCCACTCCATATTCCCCCTAAACGTAACTACATTTCAGGCCATCACCGCCGCCCACCGCCGTCGCAAAACACCATAGCCTCCCCCTCTGCTTCATCTTCTTCTCCCCTTCCCCCTCACCACCGCCTCCGTTTGCATAACCACCACCAGTCCACCACACTAGTGTGTAATCGCCCATCTTCTTCACCCATCGTCGACCACCAGTCTACCACACCACGACTACCGTTCACCACACCGCCATTCGTTTCTTACAGCATCGCAACCCAGCCTGCCACTCATCTCTTCCAACACCGCAACCCTAGCACACCACTCGTCTCCTCCAACACTGTAACCCACCACCGCACTCGTCGCCTCCAACACCGCATCCTCCGCCACCACTTAAGGCCTCCAACACCGCATCCACCACCCCCACTCGACGCCTCTTACACCACACCTACCACCACCGTGCGTCATCTTTAACGCCGCAACTCGCTATCGCCTCATTCTCAACAAATCAATCACTTTGCCGGGGGAATACGTCTTAGGAACTAGGGCGAAATCGGGTTTGAGCTTCTATGGTAGGAGGGAGGTGGTGGCCGGTGGTGGGAGAGAGGTGGTGGTGGTGGGAGGGAGATTCTGTGATGGTAATGGGTAAAAGAAAAAAGATTAAGTGGTGGTGAGTGGTTTGCAATGACAGGCGGTGTGCGGAGGTGATGATCTGAGGTGGTGGGTTGCTAGTGATGGTTGTGGACTGGTGGTGCTTGGTGGTGATGGTGGTGGTGGTGTTTAATGGTGCAATGTTTGTGGGTTAGAAAAGACGAGGGGATAAGAAGATGGTGGGTGAGTCTCACTTTTATTATATATTTATTTATATTATTTTGTAATTTTAATAACTAAACTATTCTAATACTTAAGGGTAATTTGGTCATTTTACACGTATTAAACAGAAAAATTAACTCTTCATTCATGTCTATGATTTTTTTTTTTAACGTTTGGATCGACCTTGTAATTTTTTAAAACTAGGGATCAAAAGTGAAAACAGATCTAAGCATAGAAACATTGTGTAATTAACTCTTTAATAAATATATTTTTAAACATACTTGGAGTAAACAATTTTCGTAATATTCTTTAAATAACATTTCTTATTTAGTACAATTTGAACCGAAATAATTACCAATCTTTAAAATCTTTGAACATACCACACTCCTAAAACTGAAATCTATAAGTTTTTGCTTTGTTCTTTGTTATACACAAATTTTGTTTACAAAAAATGACAGTTTGAGTTAAAGATGGTTAATTTTTGTATTTAACCCTATACTGAAATATGGCATAGTAAGTCGTTTTATTTGTAATTTGATCGATTTGAAGATTTTCTATTTACAAATAGTTTTTAAAATGACTAACAATAATCCACTTTTGGAACCGTCATAGCCATTTTTGTTTGCTGAAGTTTAATAATATTAAAATTTGAATTCTTTTTTACTTATTATTAGTACAATTCTTTGAAATTGATATACGCTAGTTGAAACATTAACTAAATTAGAATTGAAATAAATTCTCTTGAAAAAAGTTGGTGTATTCACTAACATACGCTCCATTTGAGTGACTTAAGAAAGGTGATGAGTTGCAACCGCTAAATGGTGAGATTGGGGCAAAACTTTCATTTGGTGACTCAAGGTAGGTTATCATTAGAATTTGATGTGAAATGATGGGTGTTTGATGATAACTAAGCCAGTAGTTACGGGTGATCAAATGGTGGATAAAAGCAAGGACTGGTTTGTTCGTTATGAGCATCAATCTACATATGATAAGTATTGAAAGTTTTATGTAACTTCTCAAGTAGCATAGTTCTTAGGCTTTTAGTTCTTCTTATTGCTATAGTGTAAACTATTTAAAACTTACCTCATCTCATGAATCTTCTTATTATATCATTGTTGTCAATCTTTACATCAGCTTCTTCTAAAGCATCAACAATCACAACATATCTAAGATATGTTGCAGTCATATATTCATTCACCCTTCATAAAGTTAAAATTCTCAAACTTCTATTCTAGAACATCTCTTATGGTCTCCTTATATCTAGCTTTGATATACTTCTTAACACCATGATTGATGTAGTTTGGAATGGCCACGCAAAGTATCCAAGGAGCCATGGATTCGGTTAATTTCCATCTTTTTTGGTCATCTGAAGTGAACATGAGACTCTTGGTTTGAGTCCCATTTTCAAGATCATGCTTTATAGTAATAGTAGCATTAGCTTATTTTTGTTTTTTTTTTGTTTTTCTAGTGTTACTAGTGTTGAGAATAGCTTCACAGAACGCAGTGACTTGATAACGGCTAAATTAAACAAGTTGTTGGACCCAACTAGTGTATAAAAAGGATAATGCTTGCTATAATCAAACATAATATGTTCTAACATTCAAACAATCATTAGCTAAAACATTAGCATCATTAACATTCATAACATACACTAATTATTGTTTAAATTTCTTTTTCAGGTTTGTAGATAAAAGAAATATTTGCACAAGTGTCCACAGCGAATGAAGATCTGTCCACAGCGGATGTTCAAGTAGCTGCAGCGGATGAAGAACAAGTCTAAGTGTCTACAGCGGATAACCATCACATCCACAGCGGACAACCAAGTCTACAGCTGATGAACTGTCAACAACGGATGTTCATCCACAGCGGATGAACAGTTCACAGCGGACAACTATCATGCAAACACACAAGTGTCCATAGCGGACATCATCCAAGACGCAGCGGACATGTTATCCAACATCTACAGCGGACAACTTAACTCTTTGTATGGGCTATGCACAGCGGACAGCTAATCATCTACAGCGGACTACTTATAGACTTAGAATTATATGTAATTAGTTTTTACATAAGGTATTTTTGTAACTGTACATAGCTCTTTGTATGGGCTATGCTTAGCAGTATACCCTAATCCTTTGTAAGCTTTTGAACAATCAATCAAACAAGCATTTTCTATTCGTCTGAGCATTCAAGCACACAATCATACACACACATAGATATCATATCATTAATCATGGGTTTCCACACTAGGATTAATGAGTATTAATTCTGTAACAAATTGTTGTTATATTTGAGAGATTGAAATCGATCCTTGGGGGAATTTATTGTTTTGTTCTTGTGTTCTAAGTTCAAAATCCAAATTCCATCACAAGTTTATGGCCAAAGCTCTAATAACACTTGTTTGATCTTTTGGAATTAACTAAAATAAGATAATTTGTGAAATTAACAAAACAGATGTGGAATCTCTATTGACTACTGATATCAAGCAACATAAGCATAAAATAGCAGAATAATGGAACAGTAACACAATGGTTCTTCAATTTCAAATTATAATCACTCAATATATTGTAATTTACAAATACAAAGAAAACTACAAGTGTGAAGCATGTAACTTTTTCACTATTACAATGAGGGGTTATATACTATAAACAACAGCTAGCTACTAGAAGGCAACCAACATGAATAAACCTAGAAACAATCTACATCATTTATTCTAGGGTTGAAGATCAATGCCAAACTATTACTATTGATGTACACAATGTGGCATACCTGAGTTGTATGATCTAATCAGATACTTAAGAGTAAGAATAAAATAAATCTTATATAATATAGAGAAGCAAAGGATCTCCATCAAATTTAAAGGTTGAGGTTGCTCTACTACTTCTTGAAACTGACACAGATGTAGTACATTAGTAGGTGATGCCTTTCAAAACATAGACTGTTGGTCGAAAGATGCATCCTATTAGAAGATGCAATTTCTCAAAAGCTTGGCTATTTCTTCAAAAGTTTTCGGGGGTTAGAATCATAAAACTTATACCTTAGTCAAGAGATAAAGAATGTTATGAGTAGCTTTATCCTCAAAAAATCCCAACACACAAATTAGATCGTAGCAATCTATGGAGATATAAGAACCCGATGAGGCAATGACTTACATATGGAGATGGAGATTTGAAGACATGAAAACCACCTAGTATTGATATCATACTAATTAGTTAGTTTACCTCAGATTTATTCCCAACCATTACTCTTTCAGCTACCTTTTACGGACCAATGTTTGATAAGATCAAAGAACAACCTTTAGTTAAAGTTAGTTCACATATGTGTCTTGGGTCGAAGGATATTGATCATTCCACATTCAAAAGTTCCTATAACTTAGCTCCATAAAGAACATTTTAAAGCTAGTTATATCCGATATCATTCTCTAATGCATATCTATGAAAATTGGTCTTGAAGTCTATAAGCTTTCGTCTCTATAAACCAACTAAGTATTCAATATAGCTTTACTTAAGATTCATTTCCATAAATTTGATCGACCATGGACATTATAATAAAATATTCAAGGATTTTTAAACATGCAAAAAATCAAATACAGAAACATATGTTTATATAGCCTTTAACCATTTAATCAAAATAAACATCCAATGTATTTGTTAATGTTTGAAAGTACTAAATATGAATATTGATTAAACCCATTGTCTAGCAAATCTAAGCCCTATCTTATCAGCATGCTCCTGATGTTTAGCATGAGGCTTACACTTAGTAAAAGGATATGCTAGATTCTAACCTGTGTGCAATTTGTTTACTTTGAGTGCAGGACCGGTGAAGGGTGGTCAATGCAACAGTTTCACAGGATGGAGAGATAAGAAACACTTAGTAGATCAAATAAGGAACCGGTTAGAGATGATGCAAAGAACACAAGCAAAAGAACAAGAACAAGAACTCTCAAATATGCTTTTCAAGAATGATGTATATTGCTCTTTAAGTTCTTACAAGTGTTACAAAGCATACATAAAGATACAAGTACTTAAGACACTTTATACTACATCCTACAGCCTGTCATACTTTGAATGCCAGCTGGATACACTAATCTAGACAATAAGATCAATGTAGAGTCAAAAGGCAGATTGCCTTTTGACTAGTGACTATGACATGACATAGCTCACATCCTTATCTATTACAAAGAGGATAAAAGTACATAGTTGGAAAGTTACAGACAAAAGATCTTAATCTACAGTTGACAAAAGCATGGACTTTTCACCAACTCATATAAGTTGGTGAGTCTTCAGAGTGGCGGCGGAAAGTGGTTCAGCTTTTTTCAAAAGGTGATTCAGAGAAAGCATGTCTTTTTTATCCTTAGAAGAAATAGTCTTTGGCTTCGGAAGACTTTGTCCTTGAAGATTCGGAAGACTTCATCTTTGGCTTCGAAAGTTATGGTCTTTTGGATTTGAAAGATTTAACTCTTAGTATAATTCATTGAGTTGTATTAAATCTTCCAAAGTAACTTCCATGTACTTCAGTTTTGCATGCTGAGAGATCTTGGTTGTTCTTTGGTTGCATCAGCCTATAAATGTATTTCTTACAAACTCCCCCTAGGCTGATGCTACCAAAACTTGAGGAGACCTTTGAATCTTTATCTTCATTTGTTGATAGTCCTCATCAGAATCAAGACCATTCCTTTGATCATCAGCTGGTCAGGATTCCTCAGAATCTCAAAGTATCTCCTCATGTCATAGAGATCATGCAGAGGGAGGTCAAGTATGTTTTGCTAGAAGTATATGTCTTGACCTCCTTGATCTCTAGTAACATACCATCTGTCTGGAATGGTCGAAAACATCCAAGACAAAATGGGTCTCTCAGTAGTAAGAGGCTTTACTTGAATAGGAGTTGGATGAGCAGCCTCTTCTTGATCTTCCTCAGGATGTCCTGACCCATCTTGAGGTGTAGAGGTAGATGCCTTGGACTTCTTCTTCTTCTTCTTGTCCCTTCTGATTGCCATCCTTTTCCTCTTTCTATATTTCAACTGAGGAGACTGGCCTGCAGTACCAGATTGTTCTTGCTTTTCTTCCTTAGTTGGGTCCTTGTCCATCATAGGTTCAGAAGGAGAAGGATCAGGACCCTGTTGTAGATCAGAAGATGAAGCTGGCTGTAATACAGCACTAGGTCCAGGTTGTGTTGTCTCTTATGGTTCAACCTTGACCTCAGTTTTAGGTGCATCATGACTTGGTGGAGAATGCAAGTCAATCAGCTCACCTATCTTGATCTTCTGCTTGATCATTCTGATGTGCTCATCCATGGTGGATAGAGACATTGGACCAAGTCTCCTTCCAGAGAATCTATACAGCTTCAAGAAGCTCACCATCTTCTGTCTGTCAGTAGATTTCTTCAAGTTTTCTTTGATGGTGGCTCTTGACTTTGCAGCCTCTTCCCTCATCTTCCTCTTAGCAGCTTTTTGTTCTTTTTGTACTTGTTGCTCAAGCAGCTTGAGGTATTCAAATGCAATGTACTCGTATGGAAAGGAAAGGAGGTCTGCTGCCTGATAGAGACTTGTGGCACTCAGGTAGATAATCATGTTTTGTCTATCTTGTTCCCTATCTACCTGAGTTTGTTGCTCGGTGGCCACAGTCTCTGTCTTAGGATTTTCCTGAACTGGGGAGAGGGTAGGAGCTTTGTAGATTCTCTTTCTTCTTCTTTCTTCTTTGATCTTAAGAAGCAGTTCTACTATCTCAGCTTCCTTCCTCTCCTTAGACATTTCCTTGTCAGCTAGTTCATTTAATTTCTCCAAGGGGAGAGAGATGAGTTCATCATTATTGTAGTTCCTGGACCCCAAATTGTCACACCCTTAAAATCCACGTGCGGGGTTTTATCACGAGGCGAGTGAACAAACCAGGATCTCAGTCATTAGTTACTCAGAACGACACTATATGCAACCTTTAAAACAAATAAGAGTTTGAAACTTTAAAATATTTGCGGAAGCATTTTGTAAAGAACTCAAACACAAGGTACTAAATGTAAACTTCGCAAAACACGCGCCCAAACCAATATACGTAAGTAAATGCTAGATTAAAAGTAAACAATGTTTGAACAAAGCATGCTTGACACGTGCGTGCTCCTATGGGCAGCTGCTAGAAACGACCTGAGAAAAGCATACTAAAAGTGTCAACACGATGGTTGGTGAGTTCAAGAGTTTGTAATCTATCATAAGCAGTTGCGTTAGTAAAACATAAACAAGTGCATTGAAATAGATAGCTAGTCTAATTTCATTAGTAAAGAACAATAGTGATTTCATGATCGAAGCTGACTGTGTTTGTCTGTTTGCCTCCTGCCACGACATACCAGGTCGTGACACTGTTAGTAGTTTAGGACAATATTGCACCCGTTGACTTCCGGTCACCCGGGTGGGGCTTGTCAGACCCCGTAGTACTACCCAAAATTTCCCGCTAGATTCCTTAATTAACAATCCGAAAATGTGATGGCTTTCTATGGTATAACCCACTATGTCTTACCAAACACAAGTTATAACAGTAAAGCGTTTTAAAATCGAGTATCCTTTCTCCCCTAAAAAGAGAAGTAAGTAAAAGTGGGGCATTGAACTCACCTGGTGTGCAAACGAATGATTGTAAAAGCTAATGATGAGTGTAAAGACAACCCTTCAAAGGTTACCTAGAACACACAAGTACATAAGTACGTGTATATAGAAAACTTAACAACCCTAAGTGCTCAATAACCACATTGACCCAAGGTTTTGGAAAACAAGACTCATTTGACCAAGTTGACCCGTTTGACCTGTTGGTGGCATGACAAGTTAGATTCTTGTTTGATAATAGCAATCCATCATATATGGTTATCAGACAAGTTATTCACGTATGCCATATTACAAACCCTTAAGTGCTACAAAGCTCATCATACACCATCCATTATCATGTATATTCCATAAGAGCCTAAATTTCTAAAGTTCTGCATCAAGAATTCATACAACCCAAACAACACAATCTACCACCTTAGACATCATCAACAAACATTCTAACATGATCCTGACATCATAAACATACTCAATTAACAATATCCAATGATCTACATAAATAAAGTTTCCCTTTCAGGAAAGTAACACCTAAAACCAACTCTAACATCCAGTTCATTCAAAAATTCTTCAACTTTATACCTAATCAAGTTCATAACTATCATCTAAACATGATAAACATCATCAATTCATAATAATTCCCAAATCCTATACATAAAAGTTTCTACTTATAGTAAGGTATGAACAACAACTCAATTTCAATCATAGATTCATCAATATTATACCTAATCTAGTTCATAGCGTTCATAATCATCCATTTAACATCAACAATTCATCAAAACATAAATTCTCATGAAGAGAAGTTTCCACTTTTGGCAACGTATGAACTAGATAACAAAATCATGGATTTCTTGCATAATCTACATAGATTAACATTCATACAACATAACTAACATCATATCATCATCAAATCATCATCAATTTCGACATTCATCACAATTTTTGGCCTAGGGTTCATCAATAATCAAAAACCATGAAAAGTCAATCAAAATCTAACCTTTAAGTGTGCAAAGATGATGATTAACACTTGCTAATCACTTGTAATGCTTGAAACTCAAACAAAATCTATGAATGATTCTTGTTCTTGGTCAACTCGCAAGGGAGAGGGGGTTGGGAGATGGTTTACGGCCGAATGGGAGCGGAGGGGGCTAGGGTTGGGTTTTGTCCCACTTGACTTAATTAGAATTACCCTTTAATCCCTCTTTTACTACTTTTTATAAATTAACCTTTTAACACCTTTTTTATATGGTTTTAACTTCCAAACTCATATATTATTATTCAACAATAATACTTATAGATTTCAACAAATAATAAAACACTTGAACCAAATAGATATCACATGTTGTCACGTTATCAAGTAGCATTCACAAATAATATTTAAAATCTATAAATCACATAACCACTAATTTAATATCAACATTAATAATCAAGTTATTATTAGATAATCATTGTTAATTATTTTTAAGTCACCAACGTTCAATGACAACTAGTTTGTACTCACGACACGTGTATGCAAGACCTAACGGAACTAACGGAGTTTGGTAATGGAAAATTACCGGATGTCATATAAATAATTCAATCTGACTGCCCTTAACTCATTATCTTGAGTATTTGGCCTGGGGGCAGCCCTGATTATAGCTTCCATAAAGCCAGGGGTCCTGCTTGAAGTCTCTCCCCTTGCCTTCCTCTTCCTCTCTCTCTTCTCCTCCTCAATCTCTTTAGGAGTCATCTTCCTTTTACCTTTGTCACTCACAGGCTTGTGTGACTCGGGTTGGAGACAGATTTGGCCTTCATTGCTAGTTTCTTCACTTAATCTCTAGCCAGAGAGATGCTATAAGACACCTTCACCAGCTGGTGGTGGCTCACTGAGGGTAGTGGGTGTTGAGGGTGCTGAAGCAGCTTCTGTCTCAAGGTTCACATGCTTAATTGCTAGGCCTTCAGCCAAGGTTTCCTCTTTGAAGCTAATCTTACGGTCCACCTCAGCATCCACTTGACCAACAGTCTTGCTTACTAGCCTCTGTCTATATAGTCTTGTTCTTAGCTTGTAACACCCAGAAATTTAAAAGAAAAATAAAGAAATGTGAAATATCCCAAGTCAAGGGGTTAAAGTTGTGCAAGTGGCAAACATGCCCATTATGGGATTTAAAAGAAGCATGGCACCCCACACTTCTTCTTTTACAGACTTTTCCTCGACTGCATAGAAGAATGAAGAAGCTGCAATCGGTTTTCAGAGAGAGAAGGTAGAAGATCTACTTGTAGGTGAGGTTTTCTTGTGTTTTCTAATCGGTTTTCAGCTGTGTTCGAGCTGCTGGACCGATTCTTACGTGTTCCTTATGTTGGCTGCTTGTTTCGGTGTGTTTAGGTGCTAGAACTCCAGGTTGCTCTTGGGTTTGGAAGAGTTTTACTCGAAAGCAGTTAGTGGTGAGTTCTAGATTCCCCTATTTTACTTGTTTTAAACTAGTTTGGGGCTGAAATGCATATTAGCTGAATTTTTATAACTGAAGCATGAGTTTTCTATGTTTTGCATCTGATGTGTATGCGATGTGTGTGTTTTGAATGTCTTCGTTGATGTTGTGTAGTTGTAAGCTCTATTTTAAGTGTTAGACCGATAGATCTAAGCTAGGAATATGCTTAAAGTGATGTATGGAGACTGGAAATTGAGTAAGTTGCATCGCAGGTGATAGACTTGGTGTTCGCTGTGGACTTTGCATGTCCGCTGTGGACACTTAGGCATTTAGACTGTCCGTTGTGGACTTGCATGTCTGCTATGGACTTTGCATGTCCGCTGTGGACACTTAGGCATTTAGACTGCCCGCTGTGGACTTGGTCATCTGCTGTGGTCTTTGGCTGTCCATTGTGGGCATTTGTTCATCCGCATTTGTTAAGTGTTCATCCGCATTTGTTAAGTGTTCATCCGCATTTGTTAAGTGTTCATCCGTATTTGTTAAGTGTTCATCGGCATTTGTTAAGTGTTCATCCGCATCTGTTAAGTGTTCATCCGCATCTGTTAAGTGTTCATCTTCATTTGTTAAGTGTTCATCCGCATTTGCTGGTCTTCATCAGCATTTGCTGAGCATTCAACCGCATTAGTTTTATGTTCCATAGTTAAGTATTTTGTTCATCCGCATTGGACTTGTTCATCCGATTGGACTTATCCGCATTTGGTTCACCCGCATACTTTTAGACACTTAGAATATTTTGTGAAGACTTTCATCCGCATTTGTTCATCTGCATTGGTTTACATTCATCCGCATTTCTTTGGGGACTTAGAATTATTTTGAAATTTTGGGAATAGAATTTAAGTGTTAAGTACTTATGTATAAGGAAAGATTATGCTTTTTTAATGTTTCTAATGTTTGATTCTCTTCTTATGGGCTGCTTGTTATGGATAGTTATTATTATACTTCATGATACATGATTATTAAAACAGTGAATATTTTAAAAGTATTATTCATAACCAAGTGGACACAAAGAAATAAAAGAAGATAGTAGAACTTAATGAATGTTACCCTCGGGCTCTTATAATCAATGGAAAGCCTTGTAAGCACAATGGAATGAGGTGCACGACCTTGTTGTCATTAGCTCAACTGATGTGTGGCTGATTCAGGATGCACATATGGGGTCTAATTATGGGGATTTACCAAATCAATGGGACCTGTATTCATGAGCAGGCTTCGTGCCTAACAGTGTGGGTCAACTGTCGAATGGGTTAGCTACCAAAAAATCATTTGCCGACAGGGGTTCGGCATTTGTTGACAACCAACAATATAGGCTCTTGCTTTGTGCAAACCTAGACAATGAAAGTGAAAGATAATGAAAGAAAAAAAGATAAAGAATCTCTTAATGATTGATTATGTATAATGATGAATGATCACTAAGTGAAAGTTACAAAAGTATATTTTCTATATTATTAAATTAGAACTCACTTAGCAACACTGACTTTTATATGCATTTTCTGTTGGCAGGTAATGTGGTTGCTGAGGGTGGCACGGAGTTGAAGCTACTTGGCAAGAAAAGACTGGCATCCATCTCATGCAAAAATAATATTGTTGTTTTGTAATACAACTAAGTATTCTTTTATGACTTTAATCAACTATGTACTACTTGGCAAATGTAACTATTAATTCATGAAATGGTTTTTGATAATTTTTTCGCTGCAATATTTTCTTATTTTTATACATTTTAAATGAGTTTTAATAATGAATGATGCTACGAATGACCAACTATGGGGTCTCCAGGATCGGGGCCTTACAAGTTGGTATTAGAGCCAAAGTTTAAGAGAATTAGGTAAATTATTTTCAAAACCTAAACTTAAACTGAGAATGGGACCAAATGGAGGGATGCCAGCCCAAGTAGCTACGTGCCATTAGGTAATTTTTTATAAAGTTAACCGCTATTACATGCGTGTGCTATTTGATTTATGTGTTTAGTAGATTTGGATATTGATGTAGTCTGGATAGGCAATGCTTGGGGGATGAAGAGTAAAGTAAGTGGCTAATCATAACTGGCCACTATAATTAGGGACTTACTATACTTACCATAATCTGAGCTATTACCTTGAATGATCGTGTTGGTGTTTGAATCTTATAGTGTTTAGAGGATGGCTGGTGGTAGATCTTCGGGGCTTCTAGAGGTGGAGGTCGTGGTGGACGTGGTGTTGGACCACGTGTCACGAGGAACAGGGCTAGGACTGCTGAAACGGCTCCTGAAGAGCCCGAGTTTCATCACCATGGAGGTGGCGATGAGAGCGTTAACCTGATGGCCATAGTGAGGGAGGCTGTAGCTGAGGGAGTTCCCAAGTCATGAACACGATTTTGCCCCTCTGTGGTGACTGGGGTCATTAGGGCTGTAAGGGAAGATGAGAGGAGGGGGAGAACTGGAGTAGAAAACGTGCTGGTAGTGGCGGTTTCCCTCCCAAGGGCAAAAGGGCGAAGGTAGAGGGTCGCAAGGTGGCTGCAACTGAGTTAGGAGTGAAGGTATGCGAGAAGTGTGGGAAGGAGGGCCACATGACAGGGGATTGTAACGTGGTGAAGTTGACTGGTAAGTATGGGAGAGGCCATATGGAGGAGTGTAGGTGGGGATCGAACGTCTGCTTTTGGTGTGGGAAGGAGGGCCGCATGGCAAGGAGTTGTCGTTTGGTGAAATGTTACAACTATGGCGAGAAGGGGCATATGAGCAAGGACTGCAAGAAGCCTAGGGCTAAGAGCTCCTGGGCGAAGAAGGGGACTGAGAAGGCCGGTGGAGGGTGAAGGCTAGAGCATTCGCTATAACTTGGGTGGAGGCTAGGGTGGACCCCGACGTGGTGTCAGGTACATTCCTAGTAAACTAAACTTATGCCTCTGTGCTTATTGATTCTTGTGCTAGTAGGAGTTTTATTTCTGCTGCCTTCTGTGATAAGTTGCCTGTTAGAAGTAGAAGTATTAATGAGCCTTTTGATGTAGAAACTGCCATTGGTAAGTCTACCAGGATTTCTGTTCTGATAGAGGATTGTGACATAGAGTTGGAAGGCCATAGGTTCTCTGCTAAATTATTCGTGATGCCCCTAGGTGGATTAGATGTGGTTCTAGCGATGGACTGGCTATCAGCTTATATGGCAAATATTGTGTGTCGTAAGAAGATGATTCGATTGACCGCGCCTGATGGGAGATCGGTGACGATTTACGGCAATAAGGTTAGCACGATTCCAAAGGTAATTTCAATGGTGGTGGCCGAGAAGTGCATGAGACGTGGATGTAGTGCCTACCTGTCTTATGTGATAGATATGGATGCGTCAATACCATAATTGTCCGACGTACCGGTCGTGTGTGACTTCCTAAACGTATTCTCGAAGACCTACCAGGGGTACCACCTGACCGCGAGATCGAGTTCCAGATTGATTTGAAACCTGGTGCCCAACCTGTTGCCAAGGCACCGTATCGACTAGCTCCATCTGAGATGAAGGAACTGATGGTCCAGTTGTAAGAGTTGCTGGATAAGGGGTTCATCCGACTGAGTATCTCTCCTTGGGGTGCTCCGGTCTTGTCTGTAAAGAATAAGGATGGTAGCATGAGGATGTGCATCGACTACCGTGAGCTAGATAAGTTGACTGTGAAGAATCGGAATCAGTTACTGAGGATTGATGACTTGTTTGATCAGCTTCAAGGTGCCAGTTGGTTCTCGAGGATAGATCTCCGATCTGGTTATCATCAACTAAAAATTAAAGAACAGGATATCCCGAAGACCGCGTTTCGAACGCGATATAGGCATTACGAAGTCCTCGTTATGTCTTTCGGTTTAACCAACGCGCCAGCTGCTTTTATGGACCTGATGAATCGGGCATGTCGGGCTATGCTAGATAAATTAGTGATTGTTTTTTTGAATGCATCCTGATTTATTCGAAGAGTGAAGAAGAGTATGCCGGACATATTCGGGAGGTGCTAGAGATGCTTAGAAGGGAGAACCTGTACGCCAAGTTCTCCAAGTGTGCGTTCTAATTACACGAAATTCAGTTTCTGGGTCATGTGGTTAATCCTGAAGGGATCATGGTGGACCCGGCTAAGGTTGAGGCGGTTATGCAATGGAGGTCTCCAAGAATGCCATCTGAGATTCGTGGTTTCTTGGGTTTGGCGGGCTACTACGGAAGGTTCATCCAAGACTTCTCCAAGATAGCTTCACCATTGACTAAGCCGACCCGTAAGGATGAGAAGGTTATATGGGTGATAGTTGACCACCTGGCAAAGATTGCTCACTTTTTGCCTATCCGTGAGACTTATTCGTCTGAGAGATTGGCGGATCTGTTCATCAAGGAGATCATAGCTCGTCATGGTGTACCAGTGTCCATCGTGTCTAACCATGACACTCGGTTTACATCTATGTTTTAGAAGAGATTCCATGAATATGAGGGGGACGAAGCTACATATCAGAACAGCTTATCATCCCCAAACAGATGGTCAGTCAGAAAGGACAATTCAGACGCTGGAGGATATGCTACGAGCATACGTCATTGACCTTGGTGGAAGTTGGGACGAACACTTACCGTTAGCTGAGTTCTCATATAACAACAGTTATCCTGCCAGCGTTGGTATGCCTCCTTACGAAATGCTATATGGTAGGAAGTGTAGAACGCCTGTATGTTAGGGTGACTTCAGGCAGAAGGAGTTGGAGAGCATTGAGGTGATCGAGGCTATGACCAGAAAGTTGGAGAAGATCAAGGCCTTTATGGAAGCAGGAATGGATAGACAGAAATCGTATGTCGGCAAGTGACATAGACTAATCAAATACAAGCTGGGATAGAGTTATGTGGGAGGTTTCACCTTGGAAGGGATCATCCGGTTCAGGAAGCGAGAAAAGCTAAGCCTGAAGTATATAGGGCCTGTGCAATCATTGCTCTAGTTGGAGAGGTGGCTTACAAGTTAGAGCTACCCGATGAGTTAAGTGGAATCCATCCGACATTCAATGTATCTCAATTGAGGAAGTGTCAGCCGACGAGGATATGATTGTGCCACTCGAGGACATCAAGGTGGAGGAACGGTTCAATCATGTGGAGCAGCCAGTGGCCATTATTGACGGAAAAGAGAAGAGACTATAGAATAAAGTGGTTCCCCTTGTGCGAATACGATGGAGACACAGGAAAGGATCCGGGTCTACGTGGGAAATTGAGGAAGAGATGAGGCCGCATTACCCACAGCTATTCGCGGAGTGATAGGTTTTGGGGACGAAACCTATATAAGGGGGGTGGACTTGTAACACCTAGAAATATAAAAGAAAAAGAAAAAAAGGTGAAATATCCCAAGTCAAGGGGTTAAAGTTGTGTTAGTGGCAAACTTGCCCATTATGGGATTTAAAAGAAGCATGGCAGCCCACACTTCTTCTTTTACAGACTTTGCCTTCGGCTGCACAGAAAGAAGAAGCTGCAATCGGTTTCTAGAGAGAGAAGGTGGAAGATCTGCTTGTAGGTGAGGTTTTATTGTGTTTTCTGCTCGGTTTTCAACTGTGTTCGAGCTGCTGGACCGATTCTTACGTGTTCCTTGTGTTGGCTGCTTGTTTCGGTGTGTTTAGATGCTAGAACTCCAGGTTGCTCACGGGTTTGGAGGAGTTTTACTCGAAAGCAGTTAGAGGTCAGTTCTAGATTCCCCTATTTTACTTGTTTTAAACTAGTTTGGGGCTGAAATGCATATTAACTGAATTTTTACAACTGAAGCATGAGTTTTCTATGTTTTGCATCTGATGTGTATGCGATGTGTATGTTTTGAATGTCTTCATTGATGTTGTGTAGTTGTAAGCTCTGTTTTAAGTGTTAGACCGATAGATCTAAGCTAGGAATATGCTTAAAATGATGTATGGAGACTAGAAATTGAGTAAGTTGAATCGCGGGTGATAGACTTGGTGTCCTCTATGGACTTTGCATGTCCGCTGTGGACACTTAGGTATTTAGACTGTCCGCTGTGGACTTGCATGTCAGCTATGGACTTTGCATGTCTGCTGTGGACACTTAGGCATTTAGAGTGTCCGTTGTGGACTTGGTCATCCGCTGTGGACTTTGGCTGTCCGCTGTGGGCATTTTTTTATCCGCATTTGTTAAGTGTTCATCCGCATTTGTTAAGTGTTCATCCGCATTTTTTAAATAAGTGTTCATCCGCATTTGTTAAGTGTTCATCCGCATTTGTTAAGTTTTCATCCGCATTTGCTGGTCTTCATCCGCATTTACTGAGCATTCAACCGTATTGGTTTTATGTTCCATAGTTAAGTATTTTGTTCATCTGCATTGGACTTGTTCATCCGCATTCGGTTCACCCGCATACTTTTAGGCACTTAGAATATTTTTTGAAGACTTTCTTCCGTATTTGTTCATCCGCATTGGTTTACATTCATCCGTATTTCTTTGGGGACTTAGAATTATTCTAAAATTTTGGGAATAGAATTTAAGTGTTAAGTACTTATGTATAAGGAAAGATTATGCTTGTTTAATGTTTCTAATGTTTGATTCTCCTCTTATGGGCTGCTTGTTATGGATAGTTATTATTATACTTCATGGCACGTGATTATTAAAACAGTGAATATTTTAAATGTATTATTCATAACCAAGTGGACACAAAGGAATAAAAGAAAACAGTGGAACTTAATGAATGTTACCCCCAGGCCCTTATAATCAATGGAAAGCCTTGTAAGCACAATGGAATGAGGTGCACGACCTTGTTGTTGTTAGCTCAACTGATGTGTCGCTGATTCAGGATGCACATCTGGGGTCTAATCCTGGGGAATGACCAAATCAATGGGACCTGTATTCATGAGCAGGCTTCGTGCCTTGCAGTGTGGGTCAACTGTCGGATGGGTTAGGTACCAAAAAATCATTTGCTGATAGGGGTTCGGCATTTGTTGCCAAACAACAATATAGGCTCTTGCTTTGTGCAAACCTAGACAATGAAAGTGAAAGATAATGAAAGCAAGAAAGATAAAGAATCTCTTAATGATTGATTATGTATAATGATGAATGATCACCAAGTGAAGGTTACAAAAATATATTTTCTATATTATTAAACTAGAACTCACTCAGCAACGCTGACTTTTATATGCATTTTCAGTTGGCAGGTAATGTGGTTGCTAAGGTGGCATGGAGTTGAAGCTACTTCGCAAGCAAAGACTGGCATCAGTCTCAGCAAAAATAATGTTGTTGTTTTGTAATACAACTAAGTATTTTTTTGTGACTTTAATCAATGATGTACTCCTTGGCAAAAGTAACTATTAATGCATGAAATGGTTTTTGATAATTCTTCCGCTCTAATATTTTCTTATGTTTATACATTTTAAATGAGTTTTAATAATAAATGATGCTATGAATGACCAACTGTGGGGTCTCTGAGATCGGAGCCTTACATAGCTTGAACTCTTCAATCACCCTTTGTTGAATCCTATCAGCCAACTTTACAGCTTGCCTGTTTTTACTTGGGTTGGCAAGTGGGAGGTCAACTAGATAGGTGCTCTCATAGTATCTCAGGTTAATGAAATTGAAAATCTCTTGTTGACCCTAAGACCTAGAGATTACCACGGCTCTACTTTGATCATCATACCTCCATCCCTTAATTGTATTATCAGCTGGGTGAGATGGAGTTGGCATTGCCCTTGATATACCGTCCTCAAACAAGCTTTGAATGAGTGAGTCCATATCAATGTGGACCTGAGGAGGTTGTTGAGTATGGACAACTGTAAGTGAGGGTGGTGAGTCCTCTATGTCTATACTCTGAGAGGAATTCCCAGGTTTAGTGATTGTAATTAAGACTTTCTCCCCTTTTTTGGTAGCATCACCCTCTTGTATAGGAGAGCTAGGAGTTAGGTCTATCACATCCATAGGTTCTTATAGGCTTGGTTGAGTTCTCTGGATGGGTCTCTCACCTAACTTGCCCTTGAGATCAGTGATCTCAAGTTGCTGGTCATTAACCCTTCTCTGTAAGGTAGTCACCTAAGATTGTTGGTGACTAACCTTGGAAGCTAATTAGGAGTAGAGTTCAGTCAGTTTGTGCACCTTTAGAAGAATCACCGAGGGATGAGAGAATACAACCAAGGTCTTCTTCCTCATCACCAGCTTCAGGTTCTTGGCTGATGGTTCTCCCCTGCACACTGACAGCTTCAAAGAAGTGTCAATGGGCTGGGTTGCCATGCTTGAGGTCTGAATGATGTAATCACTTACAAAAGTGAAAGCCTCTTTCATATGGGCCTCCTGAACAGGTCCACTGTGACATCCGGTAATTTTCCATTACCAAACTCTGTTAGTTTCGTTAGATCTTGCATACACGTGTCGTGAGCACACACTAGTTGTCATTGAATGTTGGTGACTTAATAACAATTATCTATGATAAATAGATAATAACTTGATTAATAATGTGATTATTAAGTTTTGCTTATGTGCCTATGTGATTTTAAATATTATTTATGAATTTTATCTTGTAACGTGACGACTTGTTATATTTATTGCATGTGTTTTGTAGCTATTGAAAATTATGCATGATTATCATTGTTAGTTTATAATATTTGTGTTTAGTAGTTAAAACCTTTTAAAAAGTGTTAAAAGAGCAAGTTTTTATGCAATGTGATCAAGGAGGGATTAATTTGTAAAAACTATAAAACTTAAATATGGTAAAAACCCAACCCTAGCCCCCATAACCCCCAAGTCACGGCCGAACCTCCCTCTCCCTCTCCCCTTGCGATTTTCGACCAAGAACAAGCACCAAGCATCGATTTTAGTGTGTTCCAAGTGATTACAACGTGTAGCAAGCATCAATTCTTGATCATTACGCGATTAAAGGTTAGATTTTATTGGTTTTTCATGGATTTTTGATGATGGTTGAACCCTAGTTCGAAAATCATAGTAGATGTTGAAATTGATGTTGTTTGATGATTGTATGATGTTAGTTAGATTGTATTGATGTTAGTTTACGTGGATTATACAAGAAATTGGTCGTTTTGATGCGTTATTCATGCCTTACTAATAATAGTAACTTTTGTGCATGAACTTGATGATTTGATGATGAATTGATGATGTTATGATGCTAATGATGTTGTATGAATGTTGGAATTATGATAATTATGCTAGAAATCCAAGAATTGATCATTTAGTTCATACCTTGCTAAAAGTAGAAACTTTTGGATATGAGATTGGTGAATTATGATGATTTGATGATGTTGAACATGTTTAAATGATAGTTATGAGCTTGAATAGGTATTGTGTTGATGAATTCATGATTGAATTGAGTGTTAGATTGATTTTGGGATGTTACTTTCCTAAAAGGGAAACTTTATTTACGTAGAACCTTGGATATGATGAGGCGGGCATGTTCATGATGTTAGGGTCATGTTAGAATGTTTATTAATGGTGTCTATTGTGGTGGAATGTGTTAATTGGGTTGTATGGTTACTTAATTGGTTAATTGGGAAATTTGGACTTTTATGGATTATACATGATGATGGGTTATGTTAGGAGATTATGGAATCATGCTTGGGAATGTAATAGATCATTGTTGGGTATGTTGGTTGGCATGAATCTTGTTGAATAATGTGATTGGTAGGGTTTAGGGTGTGAAGTCGTGAGTGGCTTCACATGGTATGTTGTGCATGATTAGACTTTATGTATGATGTACTAGTTATGATGTAATTATAATTGTGTTGAGCATGTTGACTACTTGAGATTCGCATGAGTTGTATGATAATCTTAGTTGTATGATGATCTTGGGTGAACAAGTGGTTGATGAAGTGATATACGTGAACAACTTGGATGATAACCATGTATGATGAGTTGCTATAGTTGATTAAAAGGGATTTCAATTAATATGTCACCAACGGGTCAAACGGGTCAACTGGGTCAAATGCGTCTTGTTTTTCTAAAACCTTATGTCAATGTGTTTATTGAGCACTTAGGGATTGTTGATGATTCTGTGTACACGTACTCATGTACTTGCGTGTTCTAGGTAACCTCTGAAGGTTGTCTTTCCTCTCTCTCTCAAGTTAGCTTTAATATCATTCGTGTGCACAACAGGTGAGTTCATGCCCCACTTTATTTACACTCTCTTTTGGGGGAGATAGCATACTCGTTCTGAAATGCTTTATTGATTATAAGTTGTGTATGTTGAAATGTAGTGCGATATACTATGAAAGTCCTCAACTTTCGGATCGTTAATATTGGAACTAGCGGGAAATCTTGGGCTGTACTACTTGGTTTGACAAGCCCCACTTGTGCGACTCGAGGTCAAACGGGTGCAATATTGTCCTAACACATGGTGTCACGACCTAGTAAGTCGTGACGGGAGGCAATCAAATGAAACGCTGTCAGCTTCGATCGCGAAATCACTACGATTATTACTTGTGAATTTAGACTAGCTATATAGTTCAATGCACTCTTATGTTTTATAACTATTACTGTTATGTTTTACGTAAACTCTTGAACTCACCAACCATTGTGTTGACTCTTTTAGTATGCTATTCTCAGGTCATGGTTAATGAAAAGCCTAGGAGCACTCACGGGTTAGCATTTGTAGGGTCAGCATTGTTGGAAACATTTTATTTTGGCAACTGAAACAAGTTTCTATACTTGGTCTTGAATAACGGTTGGGCACATGTTTTGCGCACTTTACATTTTGTACTCTTGTGTTTGCTTTACTTACAAAAACGCTTCCGCAAATATTTTGAAGGTTGAAACTCTGGTTTGGTTTGAATGGTTCATATAGAGTTGTTTTGAGTAACTAATGACTGAGATCCTGGTTTGTTCACACGCCTCGCTGTAAAACCCCGCACGTGGATTTTGAGGGTGTGACAGATTGGTATCAGAGCCATTAGTTATAGGGAACTAGGTTGCATACACACTAGACTATAACCGCACAATTTGTTAGTTACTCCTCACTTATTTCCTTACTATATACTCATTGGCATACGCATCACGTACTTCGCAGCATGGCATCGTCATCCAGAGATTTAGGCAAGAGACTTGCACGGTCTGAGTCACCTCCTCCTTCTCCTGTACCTGATAGGGGATCAAACTGGCCTCGACATCCTTACCCTTCTGAGGAAATGGATTGGGATCAGCCATTCGCATTACCCGAGCGCGATCCTTCGCGGAACTGGAACTTCTATCCTACCTATATACACCGCATGGTTTACAGGGAGCGTGTACCACCTGTAGCTCCTACTCGACCCAGGACTAGATCGTCGAAACCTTCTCCAGCACACACACTTCCTACCTTGGACATCCTACACGAGTAGGCGTTTGCAGCATTGGTGGCTACACTAGACACCGAGCGGCAGCCTATTAGAGGACTCACTAATGAGAACTCAGCTCTACGATACGAGATACGACAGTTACGGTTAAAGGTAGAGACGCTCTAGGAGCGACTTTCAATGGCCATTAGTGGGCATCATGCTCTGGCAGGCAATGTGCTAACGCTTACCGAGCGCATGAACGCGCAGGATCATCAGAACATAGTGGTAGATGATAGATTTGCTGACCTAGAGGCATAGCTAGCAGCACATCAGATTACGGATGCCCCTGCACCTAGGGAAGACCCTAATGAGGAAGAACCAGAAGAAGATCCGGAGGAAGAACTGGTTGAAGTCCAAAAGTTGGAGGCTTTCTAGCAATTAAAGATGGAAGGAATCTGAGATCAAGGTCTACACAACAATGTCTCACGAGTTGGCAATGCATTGCGCAGGCATGATTGACACGCCGGTTAAGCGGATTGAGCTTTATCTATGCGGATTGGTTCCAGAGATACAAAGTATGGTGACTGCTGCGAACCTCCCTACTATTCAGCAGGTTATTCGATTGGCTCACAAGCTTACTGACCAAGAAGTGGAGCAGGGAAAGCTACAAAAACAGGTCGCTGTGGCAAGCGTGCCTGATAATAAACGCAAATGGGATAACCCTGGCAACAAGGGATCTTCGTCAAACAGCCAATCTCAGCAACATCAGCAGCAACAACAGCACAATCAGCAGCATCAGCATCAACAGCAGCAAAGGAGGTTTGACAACAACCGTAGTTTCAATCAGTTATCTTCTTCATCTCAGGGACAAGCTGGATACGTGGGAAGGTATCCTAAATGCAATCGATGCAACTACCACCACACTAGCAGGTGTGATAATTTTCGATGCCAGCGTTGTGGTAAGGCTAGACACGCGGCAAAGGATTCCCGTGGTGAATTGATGAAGAAGCCCCAACAACCTCAAGAAACACCAAAAGGTTGTTTTGAATGTGGAAAAGAAGGACATTATAAGAGGATTTGTCCTCAGTTGAGGAAGTACGGAAACGGTGCAAACAACGGTGGGAACAACAACAACAACAACAACAATGGCAATGGTAACAGTAACGGTGGTAACAACTATGGAACAAAAGGGAGAGCCTTTGTTATCGGTTCAGGTGAGGCTCTAAACGACCCTACTACTGTTACTGGTAAATTTTCTGTTAACTGTCGTTTTGCTACTGTACTTTTTGACACTGGAGCCGATAAAAGTTTCATCTCCACTAAGTTTAGTAGTCTTTTAAGTGATATGCCCTCAGCATTAGAATCTAACTACACCGTAGAGTTAGCTGATGGTAAGCAGATTCACGTAACGCATATCCTTAGAGATTGCAAGATAGAACTTGCTGGTCATACCTTTGACATAGATCTCATGCCTGTTACACTAGGGAGTTTTGATGTTGTAGTAGGCATGGATTGGCTTTCCGACAAGCAGGCAGAAGTCATATGTCAAGAGAAGATTATACGAATTCCCATTGGTGAAGAAATTCTCTCGGTCAGAGGTGAGAGGTGTGGTGCAGTGATGGGCATCATATCATACATGAAAGCACAAAAGTTGTTGCGGAAAGGTCGCTTAGCCATATTAGCCCTCGTTACTGATAAACAACTAGAAGAAAAGAAGATAGAGGATATCCCTGTCATTCATGACTTTCCTGAGGTGTTTCTAGAGGATCTGCCTGGATTACCACCTCATCGTCAAGTTGAATTTTAGATTGATTTGACTCCAGGAGCCGCTACGATTGCGAGAGCACCTTACCGGTTAGCTCCGAACAAACTACAAGAATTATCTGCTCAACTACAAGAGCTGTTGGATAAAGGGTTTATCCAACCGAGCTCGTCGCCTTGGGGAGCACCAGTTCTGTTTATCAAGAAGAAGGATGGTACATTCCGAATGTGCATCGACTATAGAGAACTGAACAAGGTTACGTTCAAGAATAGATACCCACTACCTCGTATAGATGATTTGTTCGATCAACTGCAAGGATCAAGCTACTATGCTAAGATTGACTTGAGGTTTGGGTACCATCAACTAAGAGTTTGAGAGGAAGACATCTCGAAGACTACTTTCCGTACACGTTACGGTCATTACGAGTTCTTGGTCATGCCATTTGGGTTGATGAATGCACCAGTTGTATTCATGGACCTCATGAATCGTGTGTGCAAACCCTATCTCGATCAGTTTGTTATTATGTTTATCGATGAAATATTGATCTACTCAAGGACTGAGGGAGAACATGAGGAGTACTTACGTTTAATCTTAGAATTACTTAGGAAGGGACAACTGTACGCAATGTTTTCTAAGTGTGATTTCTAGATACGTGAAGTGCAGTTCTTGGGTCATATTGTTAATGAGAAAGGAATACATGTCGATCCTGCAAATATTGAAGCAATAAAGAACTGGGCGGTACCCAAAACGCCAAGCGAGATACGATAGTTTCCTGGACTGGCAGGATACTATCGGCGATTCATTGAAGGATTTTCTAAGATCGCTCAACCTCTCACAGCCTTGAATCACAAGGGAACAACGTACAAATGGGGTGAGAGTCAGGAATCTGCTTTCCAATTACTGAAACAGAAACTGTGTAGCGCACCGATATTGGCGTTACCGGAGGGAAGTGATGACTTCGTAGTCTATTGTGATGCTTCTATTCAAGGACTTGGTTTTGTCTTGAAGCAGCAAGATAAAGTGATAGCTTACGCCTCAAGACAACTAAAGGTACATGAGAAAAACTATACCACCCATGACTTGGAACTGTGTGCGGTAGTTTTTGCCTTAAAGATCTGGAGACATTACTTGTACCATACCAAGTGCACTATTTACACCAATCATTAGAGTCTTCAGCACATCTTTGAGTAAAAGGAATTGAACATGAGGCAAAGACGCTGGGTAGAATTAGTGAACGACTATGATTGTGCTATCAAGTATCATCCGGGAAAGGCTAATGTAGTCGCTGACGCGCTGAGTAGAAAGGAAACTGCTAAGCCTCGACGAGTGTGAACTTTGCAACTTACGATTAGCACTCACTTGCCTGAACAAATCCGAGAGGCTCAGACGGAAGCCTTGAAAATGAAGAACATTGGGTCTGAGTCTTTACGGGGAATGGACAAACATTTTGAAGTGAAAGCAGATGGAATTCGTTATTTCATGGCCAGACTTTTGGTACCTTTGCATGGAAATCTGAGAGACTTGGTTATGAGTAAGGCACACAAGTCTAAGTACTCTATACATCCTAGTCCGACAAGATGTATCATGACCTGAAGGCGCACAACTGGTGGCCTAACATGAAAGCGGATGTAGCTACATATGTGAGCAAGTGCTTGACCTGATCGAAAGTAAAAGTGGAATATCAAAAACCATCTGGGCTATTACAACAACCTGAGATTCCTATGTGGAAGTGAGAACAGATTTCAATGGATTTCATTACCAAACTACCCCGGACTCCTACTGGTTGTGACATAATATGGGTGATCATAGATCGATTGACTAAGTCTGCACACTTCTTGGCGATTAAGGAAACGGATAAAATGGACAAGTTAACTCTAATTTATCTGAAGGAGATAGTTTTGAGACATGGTGTACCGGTGTTAATTATTTCTGATCACGATGCTCGTTTCACATCACACTTCTGGCAGTCATTACAGAAATCTTTGGGTACGCAATTAGACATGAGTACTGCTTATCATCCGCAAACGGATGGTCAAAGTGAGCGTACTATACAGACATTGGAGGACATGCTACGTGCTTGTGTGATTGATTTCAGGAATAACTGGGAAGTTCACCTACCATTGGTGGAATTTTCTTAGAACAATAGTTATCACACCAGCATAAAAGCAGCACCTTTTGAAGCCTTGTATGGACGAAAATGTAGATCACCAATTTGCAGGGCTGAAATTGGTGATAGCCAGCTAACGGGTCCCGAGTTAGTGCACGAGACCACTGAGAAGATAGTACAAATAAGGAACCGTATGGCTGCAGCACGTGACCGACAGAAAAGTTATGCAGATAAGAGACAGAAACCTTTGGAGTTTCAGGTCAGTGACAACGTGTTATTGAAAGTCTCACCATGGAAAGGCGTGATTCGATTTGGTAAAAGAGGAAAGCTAAATCCAAGATACGTTGGACCATTTGAGATTTTGGAAAGAATAGGTCCGGTGGCCTACCAGTTAGCCCTACCTGACTCGCTGAGTGGAATCTATAATGTATTTCATGTCTCAAACTTGAAAAAGTGTTTAACGGACGAAACAATGGTCGTACCTCTTGAGGAAGTGCAAGTAGATGAGCAATTACGCTTCATTGAAGAACCAGTCAAGGTGATGGATCGTGAGGTAAAGACGCTTAAGCAAAGCAAGATACCCATAGTCAAAGTTCGTTGGAACTCAAAACGTGGACCGGAATTCACGTGGGAATGTGAGGATCAGATGAAGCTCAAGTGTCCTCATTTGTTTGAAACAACGATGCCAGCCGGCGAAGGTATTGATTAAATTTCGGGATGAAATTTCTTTCAACATAGGGATGATGTGACAACCCACCCGAAACTCACTCGATTTCTTTATGCCAATGCAGTAGACCAGTGATGTAACTCAACCATGTAACGCAATTTTTAGAATGAAAATTCTTTCAACATGGGGATAATGTGACATCCGGTAATTTTCCGTTACCAAACTCCGTTAGTTCCGTTAGGTCTTCCTTACACGTGTCGTGAGCACACACTAGTTGTCGTTGAACGTTGGTGACTTAATAACAATTATCTATGATAAACAGATAATAACTTGATTAATAATGTGATTATTAAGTTGTGCTTATGTGCCTATGTGATTTTAAATATTATTTGTGAATTTTATCTTGTAACGTGACGACGTGTTATATTTATTGCATGTGTTTTGTAGCTATTGAAAATTATGCATGATTATCATTGTTAGTTTATAATATTTGTGTTTAGTAGTTAAAACCTTTTAAAAAGTGTTAAAAGAGCAAGTTTTTATAAAATGTGATCAAGTAGGGATTAATTTGTAAAAACTACAAAACTTAACTATGGTAAAAACCCAACCCTAGCCCCCATAACCCCCAAGTCGCGGCCAAACCTCCCTCTCCCTCTCCCCTTGCGATTTTCGACCAAGAACAAGCATCAAGCATCGATTTTAGTGTGTTCCAAGTGATTACAACGTGTAGCAAGCATCAATTCTTGATCATTACGCGATTAAAGGTTAGATTTTATTGGTTTTTCATGGATTTTTGATGATGGTTGAACCCTAGTTCGCAAATCATAGTAGATGTTGAAATTGATGTTGTTTGATGATTGTATGATGTTAGTTAGATTATATTGATGCTAGTTAGGTGGATTATACAAGAAATTCGTGGTTTTGATGCATTGTTCATGCCTTACTAATAATAGTAACTTTTGTGCATGAACTTGATGATTTGATGATGAATTGATGATCTTATGATGCTAATGATGTTGTATGAATGTTGGAATTATGATAATTATGCTAGAAATCCAAGAATTGATCATGTAGTTCATACCTTGCTAAAAGTAGAAACTTTTGGATATGAGATTGGTGAATTATGATGATTTGATGATATTGAACAAGTTAAAATGATAGTTATGAGCTTGAATAGGTATTGTGTTAATGAATTCATTATTGAATTGAGCGTTGATTGATTTCGGGATGTTACTTTCCCAAAAGGGAAACTTTATTTATGTAGAACCTTGGATATGGTGAGGCGGGCATGTTCATGATGTTAGGGTCATGTTAGAATGTTTATTGATGGTGTCTAATGTGGTCGAATGTGTTAATTGGGTTGTATGGTTACTTGATTGGTTAATTGGGAAATTTGGACTTTTATGGATTATACATGATGATGGATTATGTTAGGAGATTATGGAATCATGCTTGGGATTGTAATAGATCATTGTTGGGTATATTGGTTGGCATGAATCTTGTTGAATAATATGATGATGATCGTCATACACGCGTGCGAATATGAGGCCCCTACTTAGTAGGATTGGCAGGGTTTAGGGTGTGAAGTCGTGAGTGGCTTCACATGGCATGTTGTGCATGATTAGACTTTATGTATGATGTACTAGTTATGATGTGATTATAATTGTGTTGAGCATGTTGACTACTTGAGATTTGCATGAGTTGTATGATAATCTAAGTTGTATGATTATCTTGGTGGAACAAGTGGTTGATGAAGTGATATCCGTGAACAAATTGTATGATAACCATGTATGATAAGTTGCTATACTTGATTAAAAGGGATTTCAATTAATATGTCACCAACGGGTCAAACAGGTCAACTAAGTCAAATGTGTCATGTTTTTCTAAAACCTTGGGTCAATGCGTTTATTGAGCACTTAGGGATTGTTGATGATTCTATGTACACGTACTCATGTACTTGCGTGTTCTAGGTAACCTATGAAGGCTTTCTTTCCTCTCTCTCTCAAGTTAGCTTTAATATCATTCGTGCACACACCAGGTGAGTTCATGCCCCACTTTATTTACATTCTCTTTTGGGGGAGATAGCATACTCATTCTGAAACGTTTTATTGATTATAAGTTGGGTACAGTGCGATATACTATGAAAGTCCTCACACTTTCGGATCGTTAATATTGAAACTAGCAGGAAATCTTGGGTAGTACTACTGGGTTTGACAAGCCCCACTTGTGCAACTCGAGGTTAAACAGGTGCAATATTGTCCTAACACATGGTGGCACGACCTAGTAAGTCGTGACGGGAGGCAATCAAATGAAACTCTATCAGCTTTGATCGCGAAATCATTATGATTATTACTTGTGAATTTAGACTATCTATCTAATTCAATGCACTCTTATGTTTTTTAACTATTACTGTTATATTTTACGTAAACTCTTGAACTCACCAACCATTGTGTTGACTCTTTTAGTATGCTATTCTTAGGTCGTGGTTAATGAAAAGCCTAGGAGCACTCACGGGTCAGCATTTGTGGGTCAGCATTATTGGAAACATTTTATTTTGGCAATTAAAACAAGTTTTTGTACTTGGTTTTGAATAACGGTTGGGCGCGTGTTTTGCGCACTTTACATTTTGTACCCTTGTGTTTGCTTTACTTACAAAAATGCTTCCGCAAATATTTTGAAGTTTTAAACTCTGGTTTGGTTTGAATGGTTCATATAGAGTCGTTCTGAGTAACTAATGACTGAGATCCTGGTTTGTTCACACGCCTCGCGGTAAAACCCCGCACATGGATTTTGAGGGTGTGACATCCACCTCAGTTGTGGGTAGATGATGTGGGCTAGATATAGGTGATGTAGGAGTACTCATCTCTCCTTGAGCAGGGGTGGAGAAGAGAGATTCATGGTACTCACTGAATCCTATATCTTCATCATCATAGAATTCAAGGATAGGAATTAGTTGGTTGAGGTCAAGTGGCTGGGGATGGTAACTTTCCCCTGAAGCTTGATCACTAGAGTTTTGAGACTCTGAGTGAAGTCTTAAGGCTGGGGTTATGAGCTCATTAGGCTGAGCATGAGGAACCTCAGCACTGATCATAGAAAGAATAGGAGTGGTTTGCTCCTCAAGAGAAATGGGAGCTCCAGTGTCTATTTCTTCCTACATGGTTGGTGACTTGGGGGCTTGCTCAACCTGAGTAGACTGAGCAGGGGTTCGTTTGAATTGTCTTTGGTAGGTGATGGTGATTTGTCACAGTGTAGGGGTTGTAGATGTAGACGGTGTGGGTCAACATTGGCTGGGGCTGCCAAGTTGTCACCTTGAGCAATGAGCTCTAACATTTTTGGGACCAGGGCTGTTTCTACCCCTGAGAAGTCAACAGTTGGCTTTCTTATTGTCTTGAAGATGCCAGGATTCATCTGTCTCAATTTTAGAACATTTCCTGTTCCCTTTAACTGTGAGCCCAGTTCACAGTTAAGACTGTACTGGACATATCTAGGGAACATATAATATTCTAAGAAGTCCAAGTTTGCAAGCAGATTTGTATATACAAATTAAGAATACCTGAACTTGACCCCTTGAACCATTTCATGGACTATATAAGAAAGGTCCTCGGGAATTTGGTCCCAACCTCCATGTTTATTTGATAGGGAGTGGATGACCACATGGAGAGGTACTTCCACTTGGATGAGACCTTACTTTTTCTGAAGGTTCTTATGGAGTAGTATCTTTCATAGCCAATCTGCCAGAATGAGTTGTTAACAGCAGACTTAGGAAATGACAAATCACCCTCTTTATCATCTAGCCTTAGATGAGAGTTGATGGTGGCTGAAGTGATGAACACTGTACTCCCCTACACTATGGCAGACAGTGCCTTCCCACCATCCAAGATGACCTCTTGGCAGGTCTTCCAGAACTCCAAAAGTTGATCTTCATATAATGGAGGGTCGATTGTGACGGCGGTAAGGTAGTTGGTGAGAGATAAGAAGCAGCAAACATCTAAGAAACTTGGATCTTTCTCAGATGACAACAGAGCAACTTGATTATGTTGCATGTGTAAGTGCATTGCAAAATCCGGTTGGTTTTGGGGATCGGGGTTGGCCATTTTGAGTAGCTTTATGATGAAAGAAGGTAAGAACAAGGTCGGTTTGTGGGTGAATTTAGGGTTTGAATTTTGTAGATGAAGGAGAATAGTGAAAGGGGGACCATTATACAAATATATATATGATATGGATTTGAGACAAAGTTAATGCAAATGGATAAACTTTGAAATCCGAATGTCGGTCCCACCTCAGAAAAAGTGCCCAAAAAGTTAGTTTTCTTGGAAGTATAAATCTTCCGAAGGTATTTTGTCTTCAGAAGGTTTTAGAAAAACTTCTAAAGCCAATTTGGCTTCGGAAGATATTCCTTAGTTTCTAAGAATTTTGCTTCGGGAGAAAAGTACTTCATGTATTTTGTACTTCCTAGATAGATTTTGCTTCGAAAGAGATCAAATATTAGAAGTCTTATTCAATGAAGATAATAAGTCTTCCGAGACTTAATTACATATAAGTACTTGGTGACAAATATAAGCTTCGGAAGATATAGTCAAATTTCTTCAGAAGGTTAACTTCTCAGAAGTAGTTATTTGTTTTGAAGACATAATTTTCTTCCGAAGAAAACTTTATGTCTTCCGAAGGAAAATATATCCAAAATTCTCAAAATTCTAAGGGGTATCATTTTGAAAAGTTCCTTCCAAAGTAAATTGGGCTTACATGGTGATAATATAGACAACTTAAGACACGCATATTATTAAAAAATAATCTTGAGTTTAGTTTAAAGAAAATCTACTCAAAGTTAATCATCTCAATAGCTGATACAAGATACTTAAATCTATGCTCATCAAAAGATTTTATGAACAAATCAGCATATTGTTCATTTGTGTTAACTTTGACTAGTTTCATCAATCCCTTTTCAAAATTATCTCTAATTAAATGATACCTGATATTGATGTGCTTTGTCTTTGAGTGCTGAACAAATCAGCACCGTTGTTGTCTATGTGGATGGGAGTCTCCTTGAAGTTGAATCCATAGTCTAGCATCTGATTCTAAATCCAAAGCACTTGAGCACAGCAGCTTGCAGCAGCAATGTATTTAGCTTTAGATGTTGATGCAGATAGACAGGATTGTTTCTTGCATTACCATGAGACTATCCTTCCACCAAGAAATTGACATCCCCCAGACTTTGCAGCCATATTGCAGCCACCATAGTCACTATCTGTATATGCATACAGATTGAGGTCAGAATTCTTTGGATACCAAAGGCCCAATTTGGGAGCACCCTTGAAATATTTGAGAATTCTCTTGACAGCAACCAGGTGTGACATCCTAGGGTTGGCTTGATATCTTGCATAAATACATGTAGCAAACATGATATCAGGCCTGCTGTCTGTGAGGTATATAAGAGACCCAATCATAGCTCTGTATAGATGTTCAATAACACACTCCCCCTCAAGATCTAGTCTAAGAGAGTGGTTTCTGGCTATAGGTGTCTTAGCAACCTTGCACTTAGTCATATGAAACCTGACAAGTATGTCTTGCACATACTTTGACTGGTTTATGAAGATTCCATTATCATCCTGCTTCACTTGAATTCCTAGAAAGAAATTGAGTTCCCCCATGGCACTCATTTCAAATCTATTCTTCATCAGCTTCTCAAAGTCTTTGCAGAGCTTCGGATTAGTTGCCCCAAAGATAATGTCATCTACATAAACTTGAACCATCAAGTCATTTCCTGTTTCTTTGATAAAGAGTGTTCCATCAATAGTACCTCTGTTGTATCCGTGCTTACAGAGATATTGTGATAGTGTCTCATACCACTTCCTTGGAGCCTGATGCAGCCCATAAAGAGCTTTGTCAAGCTTGCAAATATAATCAGGATGATCTGGGTCTGCAAAGCTAGGTGGTTGTTTGACATACACCTCCTCACGAATCACCCCATATAAAAAGCACACTTGACATCAACTTGGTAGACCTTGAAATCCATGGATACAGGAAAACCTAGGAATATTCTAACAGCTTCAAGTCTTGCTACAAGAGCAAAAACATCTGTGTAATTAATGCCTTCTTCTTGTGTGTATTCTTGAACAATTAGTCTTGTCTTGTTCTTGATGACAAGTCCTCTATCATCCTTCTTGTTCCTAAAAACCAACTTGGTATCCATGGTAGTCTTCTTTTGAGGAAGAGGACATAGATTCCAAACCTTCTGTCTCTTGAATTGAAGCAGCTCCTCCTGCATTGCTTTAACCCAACTTCCATCTTTCAAAGCCTTTTCAATCTTCTTAGGCACTATCTGGGACAAGAAACAAGAGTGAGGACAAACATTTTTGTCATGGGTTTGTCCTCTTGTTTTTACCCCAGTCTTAACATCTCCAATGATGTTTGTGATGGGATGGGACTTGTGGATTCTCAGTTGAGGAATCATAGCAAGTTGTTTTGACAGATCTAAATTAGTGAAATTCAGATCTGGTGCTTGAAAGTCATCCAACACATCCACAAAATTATCAAGTAAGACTTGATCCAATGAGTGTGTTACATCATTGATGTTGTCTTCTATGAAGTGGTTATCAGTATCAAGAAACTCCTAATCACTATCACCACCTCCATCTTCTCCTACATTGGAAATGCCTTCATCTAAGTTTTGTGCCTCTGTGCTAGAATTTATAGGCACCTCAGATGTGTTAGCTAAAGAATTTGTCATGGTTGTGCTGCAAGGATTTCCAACTGCAGGGCTAGTTACCACCAGAGCTGAAGTAGATTATACACTTGGTCTTCTCAGCTCAAATCTTGGATCAGAATTTCCTGTTGATAATGTACCTATAGATCCTAAAATATGCTCACTAGATTTGTTAAAAAATTTGGTAACTAAATCAAGATTAAACAGCCAATCAGGACCAGAACCTTTCACACTAGGTGTGTGCTCATTGAAGGTCACATTGGTTGACTCCTCAACTACTTTGGTTCTAAGATTGTATACTCTATAAGCCTTTGCTTGGGAGGAGTATCCAATGATATGTTCATCAAATTTGACTATTTGATCCTTAGTATTCAAGATGGTGCAAGGACATCCAAATGACCTAAAAAAACCAATGAAAGGTCTCATTTTGTGCCACAGTTCATAAGGAGTCTTACCATGAGTCTTGAATACTAAAACTCTGTTTTACACATAACAGGCAGTGTTAACTGCCTCTGCCCAGAAGGTGATGGGCAGTTTGGAGTCAGAAACATGGTTTTTGCAGCTCCAATAAGTATCATGTTTCTCCTCTCAGCAACACCATTTTGCTGAGGAGTCCTGGAAGCACTATATTGGCTTGTAATACCCTTTTCATCACAAAATGTATTAAGGATTTGGTTTTTAAATTCGGTTCTTTGATCACATCTTTTGATCTTGACCCTGTGATCACATTGATTCTCAAATTTCAAAATGAAACTCTTCAAGATCTCAGGGGTCTCATCCTTAGTTCTAAGAAAGAAGACCCAAGTGTATCTTGTGAAGTCATCTGTGATCACCAAGTAATAAGAGGTCCTTCCTAAACTCATTACATTGGTGGGGTCAAAGAGATCCATATGTAATAAGTGTAGGGGTGTAGTGATGGAGTTTATTTCCTTTAGCTTGTGAGATACCTTGTGTTGCTTCCCTTTCAGGCATGCAACACAATGATCATCACTTGTAAACTCTTTCTTTAGCATTCCAATTACCAAATCATTCTTATTTAATTTGTTCTTGTTTTTAAAGTTTACATGGCACATTCTTTTATGCCAAAGGAAAGACTCATCACCATTGGCCATAGATAGAAAGCAAGAAACTTCTCCTGAAGGAGATGTTTCCTGCAAGTCCACCTTTCCTGGGAGCTCTGAGCAGGATATGCTCTTGAGAAATGACCATCCCGGGCTTGAGAACAATGCACTCATGCTTAGTGAAGAGCATGTTATGTCTCTGATAATGAAATTAGGATACACTCAGAAGATTGTACCCAAGCTCCTTAACAAAATTTTCCTTCTCAATGCTGAGCTTACCATTTGTGACCCTGCCCCTTCCAGTAATGTAACCACCAAATTCTCCTCCAAAAGCAACTGGCCCTCCATTAATTCCTTTAATGTTTTGAAGCAAAGACCCATTTCCTGTCATGTTCCTGGAACAGCCACTGTCAATGATCCATACATTCCCTTTGGTCTTGAGCTGTTCCTGCACATAAAGAGATGGTTAGTTACATTTGGAAACTCAAGCCTTGTTGGTATAGGGCTTGTCAAAGTGAAAAGAATATAATGAAACAGTAATTGACCCTATATGCAAGTTCTAAGGATCATTTGCTGTTGTTGATGAAGAACTTTCAGTCACATGGCCTTCAATACTTTGGAAGTTTTGATGACTTCGGAAGTTTTGGAGACTGAACCTTCGGAAGCTTTTGCATCCACTACAACAGACTTCAGTGCTTCGAAAGCATTCCTTTCTTTCAAAACCAAATTTTCTTCTGAAGGTAAGTTTTCACTTATCTTCTTCTTCACATTAGAGCTTCTGAAAGGAAAAGATTTTCCTTTTAAAGCTATCTTCTTCTTCTTCTCAGAAGTTATCTTCTTGGACATGTGGATAGTACTTTTGGGATTGTAGATGCAATCCTTGGCAAAGTGAGAAGTACTACCACATATGATGCATTCAGTTTGAATGCTTCTGAGAGTCTTCCTTTGAGTGGGATGCTGAGCTTGATCACTTTTCACTTCCTACTTCACATTTTCAGATAATGCAGCATGCTTCTTGGGATGAGGCTTGCTCTTTGAACTAGATGGCTCAGGGTGTGCAGCAGTGGTGCATATTTTATCAGTCTTCTTCTTTGAATCATGATGACTAGCACATGAACCAGAACTCCTGGTACTAGAGTCCATGGTTTTGTCCTCAGTCTTTACCACTTCAAATCTGGCAGTGATGAAAACTTGCTTTTGCTTGGAGTTGAAGGTGGCCTTGATCTCTTGGGCTTTCTTGGATTTTCTCTTGGCTACCCTAATCAAGTTTTTCCTTGCAGACTTGGTCATCCTAGATTCATTCTTCTCTCTAAGAGAATAGTGTCCCTTTTCAGGATAACCCTTATCACTCTCCTCAGGTTCATCCTTCACTACCTCCTCTTCATCTTCATCCTCTTCTTGAATGGGATCTATGGAGGGCAACTCATCTTGACAAGTTCCACACCTTGGAGATCTTACAGATAATAATATGTATGGAGGAGCTATCTCACTTGAACCCAATCCTTTCCTGTTTTGATAAAAAAATCTTTACATGCATGGATGAATATATTATGTTCTTGAAGGTTTCCACTTCAAGAACACATTTCTCTACCTTAGCTTTGCTGATCACAAGCTCAGCTTGGCATTCAGTTAATTTAGTAATGAGATCCTTGATCTGTGTCCTGTAATTTGTATGCTCATGCTTAAGAGTTGAAATGGTTTTCTCTAAATCTTCTATTTTAAGTTTATAGTCATTTTTAGCTCTTTTAAAATCAGCTTTTAAAATATTCAAGGACTCAAGGTCGGATCTCACTTCCAAATCATAGGACCTATACATGTTAACTTTAGCAATGCATTCAAGGGTAGAGAGATGTTCCAATACCTTAGCTTCTTCAAGATCAGCCATCAGTGCTTGGTTTGGAGAGGAATCTTCCACCTGAAAGCTCCAGTCAAAGCCTACTTCTTCAACAACAACCACAGCATATTGTTTGGGTTGGCGTGGCTTCTCAGTTCATGGAGCTGTATCAGTGTAGGTTGGTCTGGTTTGTGCTTGGCCACCATTTGTCCTTGGTGCCTTACACTCTCTAGCAAAGTGGCCCATCTGGTTATAGTTGTATCACTTCACTTTGCTTTTGTCCAGTCCAACTTTCCACTGGCCATATTGCTGGAAAACTTTCTTCCAGTCCTCTTATAGAACTTCTTGGCCCTGTGAGTGAGAAGAGCCATCTGTTGGACTATCTCCATGTACTCCAGATCATCTAGATGGATACAGTTTAAGTCCTCCAGAGTGAAGAGAATGTTGCCACAACTTTCATCAGTAGACACAAAGGCTTATGTAGAGCTTGTCTCTTGGAATGGGCTTCCTTGGATGTAGCTCTCCCTTGGTGTCTCGGGGAAGGTGATGAAAGGACCCTTTTGTGAGTTTCCAGGGAAGCATATAAGATGATGTTGTGGTTCTATGCTATCCCTTTCAACCACATGAAGGGCTGAACTCTGCTGATTATTGGAAGAGCTGCTTGAGGGATTTTGCATGTTCATCTCCATCTGGTAGCCACTGAGGATACCATATAGCTCTATGAGAGTAAGGGTAGAGAGGTTTTCAGTTCTCTTGGTGGCCACACAATAGTGAGTCTATTGTCTGGGAAGACAGAACATGAACTTCCTTACTATGTCCTTATTCTCAATTTTTACTCCAACATCCATTAGAGTATCCCCAATTTTAACATATCTGAAGTACTGTTGAGTCATGATTTCACCTGTCTTGTAGGTGAAGTTCACAAACTGCTGCTTCATGAGGTCTTTCTTGTTCTCTTTGGCTTCCTCAGACCCCTCATACATGAGCTTCAATGCATCCCAGAGCTGCTAACAGTCTTGCACTTCTTGAAGCCTCTATATATGGAGTTAGGAAGAGTAGTTTGCAGGGCAGTCATGGCTTTCTAATCTACATCAATCTTCTTCCAGTCTTCCTCAGAGTAGTCAGCTATTTCCTTTTGTATCATCCCACCTCCAGTAGTAGCTGAAGAGGTGCTTGCGATGTGAGGTCCTTCAACAACAAATCTCCACATCCTGCTGTCTTGAGACTTGATGAACCCTTCCATATGTTGGTACCAAGTATCAAAGTCATCAGGAGTGATTAGTGGAGACTTTGTCATAGTACCGGTTTCCATATCAGCTTTAGCAAGAGCTGCCATTTGTGTTTTTAAGTGTTCTGTCAAACTGAAGTGATAAAAGATAGTGAGATCTTACAATCAAGAGCCTGAAATGTTCTAATACCAATAGCAGGACCGGTGAAGGGTGGTCAATGCAACAGTTTCATAGGATGGAGAGATAAGAAACACTTAGCAGATCAAATAGGAAACCGGTTAGAGATGATGCAAAGAACACAAGCAAAAGAACAAGAACAACAACACTCAAATATGGTTATCAAGACTGATGTCTATTGCTCTCAAGTTCTTTCAAGTGTTACAAAGCATACATAAAGATACAAGTACTTGAGACACTTTATACTACATCCTACAGCCGACCCTACTTTGAAGGCCAGCTGGATACACTAATCTAGATAACAAGATCAATGTAGAGTCAAAAGGCAGATTGTCTTTTGACTAGTGACTATGACATGCCATAGCTCACATCCTTATCTATTACAAAAAGGATAAAAGTACATAGTTGCAAAGTTACAGACAAAAAACCTTAATCTACAGTTGACAAAAGCATGGACTTTGCACCAACTCATATAAGTTGGTGAGTCTTCAGAGTGGTAGCGAAAAGTGGTTCAGCTTTTGCCAAAATGTGATTCAGAGAAAGCATGTCTTCTCTGTCTTCAGAAGAAATCAGTCTTTGGCTTTGGAAGACTTTGTCCTTGAAGCTTTGAATACTTCATCTTTGGCTTCAGAAGATATGGTCTTTTGGCTTTGGAAGATTTGACACTTAGCATAATTCACTGAGTTGTATCAAATCTTTTGAAGTAACTTCCATGTACTTCGTTTTGCATGCTGAGAGATCTTGGTTGTTCTTTGGTTGCATTAGCCTCTAAGTGTATTCCTTACATTGAGGTCTCCTCATTCCAATACATCCCTTATGTAGTGAAACTGCGTGAGTATTATCTTTACTCTATGATGTGACTTTGGTTGTTTTACCTATGCTATGGAACTAATGTTGCCATATAATACCTCAATAGGATTTTGTATGTTGGGCACTAAATTAAGATCAACTATGAAGCTCTTTGCTAAAGTAATATTTCAGATTTATTAAGCTTGGATCTTAGGATTCATCATATTCATGACCTAGAAATCAAAATTTGGATGGGTGTATGTGTGTGAATCAAAGAACAAAAAGATAGATGATGATAATTGTTATGATTTCATTGATATTGATGAACAAATTACAACGATAATCATAGATGAAAGATGAAGATCAAACCCACCCAAAGGAGGAATTCTCCTTGGATGGTGATTCACTCCATAGAATTTTCCTTATTTGCACTAGTGGGTGTCTATTTATATTGTTCTAATAACTATTACATCAAACCCTAATTTTGAATTTTCCTTTTGTCTTAACGTTGACTTTGTTATGTTGACTTTGTCTTGTATTGTTTTTATTGTTATAATCAACTTGGTCTATGAACTTGTACAATGAGATCTTCAGTCTGCAATTATTGTTATTTGGAAAGCTTTAGTTTCTTGTCTTGTTGAACCCAACAATACTCCCCCTAAACTGTTGCTTGCCAAACTTTGAACTTGAAGATATTCTCTGTCACATGTCTTCTTGATCATCTTATCTTTTGACATAATTCACTGATGTTCTCCCCCTAGATTAAGCTTCTCCTAATATATTTTTAACAAAGGTTAAAATCTCTTGAGAATACTTCTTGGTATTAGATATAGGTCATATCATTCTTGGATTATTGTTATATCACAACTCGAAGGATTAGAATGTATTAGGCATATGATGAGGTTTTGAAATTTAATAAACTACATCATGAACATGAATCAATCTTGAACACACTTCAACTTTTTTGAATCTCTAAAATGACTTGATACATGACATTTTTCAGATAATAATTATTCCCCTTGATTAAAGTCTGTCTATCTGTTCCGGTCATTTGATTGTAGTTTCACGAACTTCAGAGAGTGTATGCGACAATTGTACAAATCCCTAAATAACGCAATGGTTTTACGACCAAAGTTGATTTCTGTTCTGGTTTTTCTTTCTAATGAATGCAAAAAATGGACGTGCATATTGGTTGCATTCATCCTCATTCATGATATTGTCTTTTTATTGTTTGTTGTTGTTGTTTGTTCATCATCATTTGGTCTTGATCAAATTCTTTTACTTGTTATCGTCATCTGTTCATCTTGATTGGATGTAACACAGATGTGTTTGTCATTCACATTTCATGTATGACAGTTGCATAACACATCCGTATTTGTTTTATTAACTCATCCGTATTAGATGTCATTGCACATTCACATCTGTAGTTGTTCCATGATTCATCCAAATTTGTTTGAGGTTATCCTTATTTGGACTTGTTCTCATCCGCATTTGTATGATGGAAACTTGCATGTGCATCCGCATTTCTTGAATGACTCATCTGCATTGGATAATTGCTTAGCCGCACTTGTGTATGCAAAACAAAAAGGCATATGCATTTGTTGAACAGAGCAGCCGCATTACTAGACATGCAAATCTAGCATCCGTATTAGTTCATGTTCTCCCATCCGTATTTGTCAGTTCTGGAGATAGCATCCACAATAATGCTTAATAGCCGCATTAGTCATTCATGCAAGAAGTCATCAGCATTTCTTTTATTCTTCAATTACCAGTCTCATTTAATTATAACCATCCATCCTCATTCGTATTTGTTAATCCATAAACATCCACATATGGCAGCTGCATTCATTGAATGAGACACAAATGTGAATCCGGTTTTGTCGACCATAAAATCATAAAGTCATACAAACCCATAAAATTCTTGATGAAAATCATAAATTAATGATGAGTCATCAACTATCATGAACAATAAATATGATTTTACCTCTGAATTGCTTGAAACCACTCAAAATTTCTTGACAATTTTTTGATAAACAGTATTGACTTTTGTTTCTTCAGTTTTCTTCATTTTTGAAGATAATCTTGTTCAGTTGCATCAAGTATTGAGTAGATAGTCAGTAAACTAATGAATCATTTTCAATTCGTACCAATTTGAATAGATTTATTGATTTTTCTTTTGTATTTTGTGGATGAACATAAGGGTTTTGATGAATAGTGATCTTGTCCTTCGTTTTTGTTGTTGTATTCATTGTTCTTTACATCATAAAGTTGAAATTTAGATCTAAAACTAGATGAATCCAGCAACCAACAGCTTTAATACCATTTTACTAGAATCAATATTTTAGATTTATTAAGCTTGGATCTTAGGATTCATCATGTTCATGACCTAGAAAGTCAAAATTAAGATGGGTGTATATGTGTGAATCAAAGAACAAAGAGATAGAGATGATAATTGTAATGATTTCAATGATGCTAATGAACAAATTACAATGATAATCATAGATGAAAGGTTCAAGATCAAACCCACCCAAAGGAGGAATTCTCCTTGGGTGGTGATTCACACCATAAAAAACACACACCCCTATTTGCACTAGTGTTTATATTTTCTAATAATTATTACATCAAACCCTAATTTTGAATTTTCTTTTTATGTTGATGTTGACTTTGTTATGTTGACTTTGTCTTGTATTGTTTTTCTTATTATGATCAACTTGTTCTCTAAACTTGTACAATGAGATCTTCAATCGGCAATGATTGTGATTTGGAAAGCTTAAGTTTCTCGTCTTGTTGAACCCAACATTCTTTATCCAAATAGCTTTTTTTGTAGTATCCAATGCGACAATGTATTCTGATTCTATAGTGGATTAAACGACCATGCTCTACATTAAACTTTTCAAATTATAGCTCTACCATTTAGAATGAATACATATCCTAATTATGATAAAGAATCAATTTAATCTATTCGGAAGCTAGCATCAATATAACCCTTAACATTTAGCTCCTTTTCCACTCCTCCATACATCATAAACATATTCTTAGTTCTTCTTAAGTGATTAAGAATATTCTTTAAACTGATTAAGTGAGTTTCCCCTTGAATCTATTGATATTTACTTGTCATACTCAACTAATTAAGTGAGTTTCCTTGGAATATATGATGCTTCACCAAGATCTTTCATTAAGAAACATTTTCTTAACCATGAATTTATGTCTTTAAGCATTGGTATGTTGTTTCCATTGAGTAGTATGTCATCCACATACAAGATCACAAAAGTAATTTAACTCCCATTTGCTTTCTTGTAAACACAAGGTTCATCTTTACTTTTAATAAAACCAAACTCTTTGATTTTTTTAATGAAATGAAGATTTCAACTTCGAGATGCTTATTTTAATCCATAAATGGATTTATTTAATTTGCACACCCTATTATGATTATTTGGATCCACAAAACCTTCAAGTTGTACCATATAGACATTTGCACCAACTTATCTATTCAGGAACGTAGTTTTGACCTTCAATTGCTATATCTCATAGTTATAATATGTAGCAATAGCAAGTAGAATCTTGACTGACTTAAGCAAGACTACTGGTGAGATAGTTTCCTTATAATCAACACCATGAGTCTAAGTGAACCCTTTTGCTACTAGCCTAGCTTTGTAGGTTAGTAATTTTCCATCAATGTCAGCTTCTTCTTGAAGATCATTTACATCCTATAGTTGATATTGGGAAGAAAATCAACCAAGTCCCATACATGTTTATCATAAGTAGATCGCATCATTGCTCTCACGACTTCCAACCATTTCTAGGATTTAAAATCTAAAACTGCAGACTTGTAATTAGTAGGCTCACCTTAACCCTACTATCAGGATGTTGAAATTTCATGAATTATGATATACTTATCGAGTTCATGCTGATTTCTAATACTTTTTTGTGGATGCTATGAGTAACTAAAAAATTCTTGAATCCTCTCAGGTTCAGGTTCAATAACTCCTTGTTGATCGATGGTTTTAGCTTATGATTCAATTAATGGTGTTTCCTGGATTTTTCTGGATTTCCTCTAAATCCAAATGATTTTCTCCAATAACTCATGCAAGTAGTTCATACTCTACGAAGCTAGCTCTGCATTTTAGGATAACCTGATTTTTAGTAGAATTGTAGAAATACTAGTCGATAGTTTTAAGGTATCTGACAAAAAAAAACTTTGTCTTCCCAGGTTCTAGTTTATCTGAAGATTTATGTGTAACATAAGCTTTGCATCCCCAAACCTTAAGGTTGGACACTTTAGGTTTGTTTCCATGCCAAATTACAGAAGGCGTTTTGTCCACCTTCTTAGTCATCCCTAAAGAACCAATAGTCATTTGAAGAAAACTTGTTAAAGAGATCTCCAAAGGTCAAGAGTGAAGACCGAGTACTCCATAAGAATCTCAGGATTTAGTTACCTTCATTTTTCTTATATAGAAGGAAATATATCAATATAGAACACACAACACACATTAGCAATTCACTATGTAACACTCAATATTGATCTGGGTATTGCTCTCGTATTGTAATTCTTACTGCAATCAATAAGAACAACAAGAGGTAGAGTGACGATTAGTCACCTCCCGAGGTTTTATACGGGAGTTCTCAAGGGATCAAGGGCTTTCCTCATAATCATCTATGTTAATTTTTTAATCTTATTATCACACTTACACAAATTAATGAAGCACACTACCTCACATATGATTTTGATCACATAGTTATTATTGCTAATTATTGGTCAAAACACATATAACATGTCCGTCTTAGCAATATATTTTGTATTGTTGATGTAAAAAGCAACAACAATCACTACAGGACCGGTGAAGGGTGGTCAATACAACAGTTTCACAAGGTGGAGAGATATGAAACACTTAGCAGATCAAATAGGGAACCGGTTAGATGATACAAAGAACACAAGTAAAATAACATGAACAAGAAAACTCAAATATGGTTTTCAAGAATGATGTATATTGCTCTCAAGTTCTTACAAGTGTTACAAAGCATACATAAAAGATATAAGTACTTGAGACACTTTATACTACATCCTACAGCTTGAAGGCCAGCTGGAAACACTAATCTTGATAACAAAATCAATATAGAGTCAAAAGGCAGATTGCATTTTGACTAGTGATTATAACATGCCATAGCTCACATCCTTATCGTTTACAAAAATGATAAAAGTACATAGTTGGAAAGTTACAGAAAAAAGACCTTAATCTACAGTTGACAAAATCATGGACTTTTCACCAAACCAAATAAGTTGGTGAGTCTTCAGAGTGGCAGCGGAAAGTGGTTCAACATTTGTCAAAAGGTGATTCGAAAAATGTATGTCTTCTCTGTCTTCGAAAGAAACCAGTCTTTAACTTTGGAAGACTTTGTCCTTAAAGCTTTGAAAGAATTCATCTATGGCTTCAGAAGATATGGTATTTTGGCTTCGGAAGATTTGGCACTTAGCATAATTCACTGAGTTGTGTCAAATCTTCCGAAGTAACTTCCATGTACTTCAGTTCTGCATGCTGAGAGCCTTGGTTGATTTTTGGTTGCATCAGCCTCTAAGTGTAGTCCTTACAATCACTATCATAACTTGATGTAGACATTAATGTCGATAAGATTATTGTTAACATTCTTAAAATAATATCAATAATTTAGAAATGTTGTATGTTGACTTTTAACCCGCTTTTTATTGAGTTACTAGTTATTATTTTATATGAACATTAATAACCTTATAGCTCAACCAATCAAATATTCTTATTTGTTTTAAATCATGACTGCATTTTATTGCATGTGTTATACCTTTCCACTCGGTTTGTAAACTTGCACCCACTCCTTCTTGAAGTTGACTGCTCGTTTGACCAACTTTAACCAACAATTAATCAGGATGGGCTTGTATTTGACCCATTTTTCAAACACACTAAGTTTATATCAAAACATCAACAAAAAATAGTCTTCCAACAAAACATCACTACAACATTAATTCTTTACTAAAAGCCCATATACGATACCCAACCTCCACTATTGCTACTTTTAGCTGCCACGACTGTCACCTTTCGCTGCTGCTTCGTTGGAGAGTGTTGTTAGACTTCCAAAAAGACTTCAGATCTCATTGTTAACCACACATCCAACCATAAAACAACCATTATCATATGGAACACTTTCAACCATTATCTGGTTGAATAACACACATACAGAAGAGAGTCAGTTTGCTTATGGGCTCGCTGGAGTTTGACTAGAACCTGGCTGGAACACTAATTCAGTCGTAGAAAATCTTAAAGCAAAAGTTCCATTGTTCTAGGTTCTTGAATCACCCGATCACGGCCAATGTTACACCAAGATTCTCGGGTTTGGACTGATCTCACCATAATCACCATCCACCTGGATACCATCATAACTACCACACAACACCACAGCCTTCAAGGGCTCGGAGGTACCACAACCATCACCATCGATACCTCATTGCTGAAACATCACCATTATTGCCTGCTTTACTTGGTTATTTGAGGTAACATAAGCAACCTTAGTAATCAAAGATCACCATGTCGCCAATGTTGGTCTAGTGTTGACCGACTCATTAAGAAAGAGACATTGCAGCATGAGAACGTTGCGCATTTTTGGAGCTGCTTTGACCGAGATTGAAGGAAGACCTGGTTTAGTGGAAGTTAGTTGTTTTAATTTATTATTTAAGCTGCTAGTAGTCATCAGTTTTTATTATTCCAATTAGTCGAAATCCTCTATAATCAATATCATAAGCTTTTAAGCATTTCACTGAAATAAAGATTACAGCCGACTATTTCATTTGTTCCCTGTTTTCTTTTTGATCAATTTTCAACTGAACCAGAACCAAATCTAACATTTGGTATCAGAGCAGCAGGCATTGATTCAGTATATGCCAAAACTCTTTCGATTCAAAACCATGTCGATCATTACAAATCCGAACTCCTCCAAAGAAAATTCAGTTTCGTTTCAGTGCCCGATTCTCACACCTACAAACTACAATACCTGGTCGATAAAGATGGAAGCAATTATGGATGCTCACGGGTTGTGGGATGCTATCAAGCCACCAACCGGAGTGGTTGTAGATGAGAAGAAAAGCAATCAAGCTCGTGCTTTTATCTTTCAATCTATCCCAGAAGAAATCTTGTCACAGGCTGCGAAGAAGAAGACCGCTAAGGAGGTCTGGGATTCACTAAAATCTCGATATATCAGGGCTGAAAGAGTCCAGAAGGCTCGGTTACCAATCCTGAAGAGTGAGTTCGAGGGGATGTAGATGAAGGATAATGAGACTATAGATGATTATGCTGGTAAACTATCAATTATGGTCTCGAAATACAATTCTGTAGAGGCTACAATAGAGGATGAGGAGCTGGTTCGTAAATTGTTCAACACCGTTCCAGAAAAGTTCATCAATCTGGTAGCATCAATTGAACAAAGTTTTGGCATTGAGAAGATGGCGTTTGAGGAAGCGATAGCTCATTTAAAGGCATATGAAGATAGACTGAGGCTCCGCCAAGCCAAGCAACCGAGTGAGAGCAGCTTGTTGCTCATGAAGGCTGATGCTCAAATGAGTTCAAAGGTGCAAGGCAAAAATCATCAAAGTACTAGCGGGCGAGGTATGGCAGACCGGGGTGGTCGCAGTGGTTTCTGGGGACGTTGTCGTGGTAGGGGTAGTCATGGTGGACACACAGGAAACTAAGATCAAAGAAACAGGTTAAGAACAAAAGATAAACGACATATAAAGTGCTTTAATTGCCATGAATTTGGCCATTGTGCCTCTGAATCAAAGGAACCGAAAGAGAAAAAGGAGGAAGCTAATTTAACACAAGCCAAAGAAGAAGAACCTGCCCTTTATTTGAGTGTTCATGGTGATGACACACCCTCGATGGTACTATTAAATGAAGATCGGATGTTCCCAAGAACCGGTGAGAACAAGGATGTTTGGTACGTGGATAACGGCGCAAGTAATTATATGACATGTATGAAAGAATCATTCGCTGAAATTAGATCGCAATATAACCGGTTTTGTTCATTTTGGGGACGGGTCTAAGGTACAGATTGAAGGAAAGGGCCCATTGGTGTTTGAAAGCAAGATCGGGGAACACATACTCATTCCGGATGTGTATTACATCCCTGCCCTCACTAGTAACATTCTTAGTCTGGGAAAACTAACGGAAGGAGGTTATGATATCATCATGCATGACAATACACTAAAGTTGTATGACAATCATAAAAGACTAATCATGAAGATTCAAAGATCGACCAACATGTTGTACAAAATTGGCCTGAAGGTTGCAAGGCCAGTTTGTTTAGCAGCACACATGGAAGATGAAGCGTGGATTTGGCATTCAAGAATGGGTCATGCCAATTTCTCTGTACTAGAGTCCATGGCTATAAATGACTTGGTGATTGGAATGCCTAGAATATCTCAACCAACATAGGTTTGTGAAGGGTGTTTGGTAGCTAAACAAACAAGCAAACCATTTCCAAAGGAAACTCAATGGAGGGCTAGTGAACCATTGGGTCTAGTCAATGCAGATCTGTGCGGGCCAATAACACCAAAAACTGCGAGAGGTAACCAGTATTTCCTCTTACTTGTTGATGATTATACTAGATATATGTGGGTGTATCTAATTGACACAAAGGACCAAGCCTTCCAAAAGTTTAAGATCTTTAAAGCACAGGTTGAAAAGGAAAGTAAACACAAGATTAAGATGTTACAAACCGATCGGGGAGGCAAGTTTAATTCACATGCTTTCAACGATTATTGTAAAAGAGAAGGGATAAAGAGACAGTTGACAACTCCATATACACCCCAGCAGAATGGGGTAGTGGAGAGACGAAACCGAACGATAGTAGAGATGACACGTTTGATGTTAAAGTTGATGGACGTACCCGAAGTACTATGGAGGGAGGCTGTAAGACATTCTGTCTACATACTCAACCGAATAGCAACCAAAGCTGTTAAACGAACAACGCTGTATGAGTTGTGGAAGGGTCATAAACCAAACCTCAATGATTTGGGGGTCTTTGGTTGTGTTGGATATGTGAAGAAGATGAAGGCTCACCTTAGCAAACTGATGACAGGGGGCTGGCTATGATTCATTTGGGAGTTCAAGATGGAACAAAGGGATATAGAATGCTAAATCCAAAAGGCAACAAGGTGGTTGTTGCAAGAAATGTCGATTTCATTGAAGAAGAAAAATGGGCTTGGAGTGAGCCTAATGTAGAAAGGCTTGTGACAAACTGGGCTAATCTACAGAACAACAGCCCAGGTCCTAGTGGACCATCTCAAATTGAAGAGGAGCCTGCAAGCCCAGGTACACCAATTCATAATGTTTGTCAAACACCTTTGTCTCATGCTACAGGTCCCAAACATGGAGAAAGTACCACAGTGCCGTTCGATGACACACCATCTCAAGGGTTTCACTCAATTGGAGGAATATATAGAAAGACTATAGCAATGAATGATGATGAAATTCGAAACCTATATGAAGAGAATCAAGAATTGATGCTAGTAGATGACGAACCATTGTCGTATGATGAAGCAGCAACAAATGAAGACTGGGTGAAGGCTATAAAGACCGAGATTGATTCAATTGTATGAAACAACACCTGGTCTTTAACACAATTACCTCCGAGTCATAAGGTAAGCGGGTTAAAGTAGGTGTTTAAGCTCAAGAAAGATGCGAAAGGAAACCTTGTATAGCACAAAGCACGTGTGGTAGCCAATGGATACGTGCAACAGAGAGGTGTCAATTTTGAAGACGCTTTCGCACCAGTTGCTCGGTTAGAAACAATCAGACTCCTCCTCACAATTGCAGCAAAAAGAAACTGGCTTGTGCATCATCTTGATGTCAAGTCGGCGTTCCTTAATGGCGATCTTAAAGAAGTAGTATGTGACACAGCCAAGTGGATTTGAAGTTATAGGAAAGGAGAGTTACATGTATCAGTTGCATAAGGCTCTCTACGGTTTAAGGCAAGCTCCGAGAGCCTGGAATGCATGGCTAGATAAGGTTCTTAAGGAGCTTGGGTTTAACAAATGTGTGCATGAACAAGTTGTGTACAAGCTACATGAAACTAGGTCAATTCTCCTTGTAGGAGTGTATGTTGATGACTTGATTATGACCGGATCAAACGAAGGTAAAATCTATGAATTTAAAGAAAGGATGAAGAGAGTGTTCGACATGAGCGACATGGGAAAACTGTCATATTATCTTGGTATAGAAGTTGAGCAAACAAAGAAGGGAATTCAAATAAAGTAGGAGGCTTATGCGAAGAAAATACTTGAAATGGCAGGGATGTCGGCATGCAATGCTACAGCCTTTCCCATGGCACCAAAATTGCAGCTTAAGAAAGATGAAGATGGTGAGATTGCTGATGCAACCAAGTATAGAAGATTGATTGGGTGTCTTCGGTATTTGATTCATACTCGACCAAATCTCAGCTACTTGGTTGGTGTTTTGAGTAGATTTATGCAATCTCCAAAGAAAAGTCACTATGCAGCAATCAAGCAAGTCTTGAGGTATGTCCAGGGCATGCAAGGATATGGGCTGAAGTATGATAGTTGAGGTAGTGGTAAGTTGATCGGATATAGTGACAGCAGCTACGGTAATGATGTAGAAGATCGACGGAGTACGACTGGTATGGCATTTTACTACTCAAACAACTTAATCACGTGGTCGTCACAGAAACAGAAAACTACCACCCTTAGTTCCTGTGAAGCGGAGTTCATGGCAGCAACGTCAGCGGCTTGCCAAGCGTTATGGCTAAGAAACTTGGTTGGTGATCTGTTGGGAGAAGAGGCGCAAGCTGTGATAGTCTTTGTTGATAATGAGTCTGCCACAGCCTTGATGAAAAATCCCGTATTTCACGGGAGGAGTAAGCACATCGATACAAAGCATCATTTCATACGTGAATGTGTAGAACGAGAACAAGTGTATGTCGAACATGTTAGCGGTAATCTGCAGAAAGCGGATATTTTGACAAAGGCATTACCTCGGGTTAAGTTCAGAGAAATGAGGAGCCTTGTCAGTGTGGAAGATCTAAACCTAGACGTCAACACTACGGGGGAGAGTGTTGGTCTAGTGTTGACCATTTCATCAAGAAAGAGACGTTGCAGCATGTGAACGTTGCGCATTTTTGGAGCTGCTTTGACCGAGATTGAAGGAAGACCTGGTTTAGTGGAAGTTAGTTGTTTTAATTTATTATTTAAGCTGCTAGTAGTCATCAGTTTTTATTATTCCAATTAGTCGAAATCCTCTGTAATCGGTATCATAAGCTTTTAAGCATTTCACTGAAATAAAGATTACAGCCGACTATTTCATTTGTTCCCTGTTTTCTTTGATCAATTTTCAACTGAATCAGAACCAAATCTAACAGCCAACTTCTGTCTCTGTTGGACTCAGATACCACCACCATCATGGATGCTAGGAGCACAAAAGAACCGCCACCACCATTGAGGATCACAATCACCATTGAAAACCACCATTGTTATCACGAGAATACCTAAGCCATCACTACCATCATGATCAGTGGGTCGAATTCTACCAGATCATAAACATCATTCACCACCACTCTTCACAAGGGCTCACCATAGTGGCGGCCGGTCACCAGAACCCTAGAGGGTTCCCTTCTTTTTCCCCATACTCATCCACCCTATCTAAATTGTCTCTCTTTCTCTAAAACTTTTCTTTTGTGTGTTTACATGGTGTAATAAATGTGTTTAATAGGGGCTACGGCTTCCATATGGTTGTATTTTTAGTTAGGCTAATTGTGAGTGCCTTCCGACACAGTGTACTACTGACATTGCTTATTTCTAGTATCATGTCTCCTCTTAAGATTTGTTTTATCAGTTTTAGTTTCAAATAAATTATTTCATATCTAAAATGACTTAAGTTTTATGATAATGCGTTATTAATTATTTACCGTTTAAACCTAAAACTTATCAATCTATCTAGGCTGTTCACATTCGGTTTCGTATGAGTCGATTCTCTAAAATAAACCTTATATTTTGTTTTTTTTTCTAATATACCAATCATAATAATTTAATATGAGGGTTTATAACATTTAATGCGCAGTTCCTCTAATTTAATCGATGGTTGGTGCTGGTACCGTCAGTAACTGCGTTTTTCATGCGGTTCATAGCTAAATACACTTATTGTATTAGAATCATCTAAACTAACCTTATACTTACATATGATTAATAGTCATGAATATTTTATATGTTGAATACTTATTGTAACATAGTCAAGGATTGTATTCAGCTTTTCAGACCCATTAATTGTCATAAACTTACGTTGCGATCGTTTATTCTACGTATCAGTTTTTGTCTGCTAGTATTTTTTCTTGTATTATGGCTTATTATCGAAAGTTAAATGTTGAAATTCAGTGATATATAAATTTACTGGACTAATATGGGCCTATATATTCTGTTAGGTCTTTATTGGGCCTAGTTTGTTTATATACAATGTTTTGGGTCAAATAAAAAAATTTCAAGGCCAAAGTTAGGGTTGTCACGTCAGCTAAAAACGATAGAGGTACAAACTTTAATTAAAAATATTCATTTATGTCAAGATATCCAACCTTTTTATCAAAGTTTCGATGTCTAGTGTAAAGATTAGTTGTTATAATTTTATCGGATGTCCACGAAGGGACAGTTGTTATAATTAAAGCTACGATCTTTTGGTAAAAAACAAACCTCTTTGACAAATAGAAAAGCAAGATCGTATAAAAGAATGTTTAAACGCGAGTAAAAGTGGCTTTGATACCATTGTTGGGTATCTTGTATCGGTTTCAACCGTTATATATATGATGTTAGTATTAAATTTTTAAATAGTTTTGAGTTTTAGTAGCGGAGGCTGTTTTATACATTTAGTTAATTAAAATTAACACCCAAAAACAGGCATATAGTTACACATTATTAAAAAAAACCAAATGTAACCATAGAATGTGTAAATATATACCTTTGATGATTAACCAAAACTTCACACCTTGGAAGCAATAACAGGTTCACTAGTTGACTTCATTCACGAAAAAGTACACAACTTGCAATGATGGTAATAAGCGGAACAAGCCGGAAACTATGATAGCGCCTTAAGAAAGCAGTGGTCCGGTGATGAATGGTGGTTGACGACCGAAAGGGGCCAAAGATGGAGGGGGTTCAATGACTATTTATAATCAATGCGTTAGGTTTTCCCCCAATCCCTTATTTATAATTAATAACATTTGATAATTAACGTTTAATTCCCAATAACACTCGATGTTTTATTAATTAACATTTAGTTACATAAACCTATAGACATTTAAATGTTTAACTTTAAACTTTGAACCACTTAATCCTTCTATTAATAAGTTCATTAAATAATTAATCATTTATTTTTCTCTAAATTATCAACCACCTTAATTTAATCCATGTTTTGTGAACCATAACATGTAAAAAATAGATGTTATTCTTCATTGTTGTCTAAAGTGTAACTCTTTGGATCATAACTCAATTGTAACGTTGATATTATCGATGATCAAACACCTAATATCGAACAATAGTGACTATGATCAATTTCGGTATTGTTGTGAACAATGCCTACAAACTACAAGTTTGATTGCAGAACTTCATTTATAAAAACTGTACACCGACTATAAATACTTTATATAAACTACAAACTCACCAGCTTCATAGCTGACTTGTATTTTGAGTATGTATCTAGGTACTTTGACCTATTAGACTTAGATATTAGCAATTTATCACAAGCTTGCATGGCAATCAATGGCTCTCTCTAGAAGATTCATACGATAACTTACACGGACTGTTGAAGAAGGTCTCAAATGATATTAGTCCAGACTATTTGTTTATATATGGCTTAGTTTTTTATATTCTAAGGATTAAATTGTAAATTTTGTTAGTATTAACTTATGACTTATTATTAATCCATACACATGTATGTTTTGTATTAAACAATCACAACGTCTAGGCCCTCTATCTGGTTGTAACAGATTGGTAACAAAGCCAAATGTTTTATTGAATTAGGTCTTCTAAAAAATTCTAGCCTCTAACCTAGACTCTAGTGACCTGACTGTTAAGGCTCTTACATTTTTAAGATTCCAAATATGATTAGTTCTCTTAAGTACATCAAACTTCATCTTATAGAAACCTCAAGACTCGACTTAGGTGTATACTTGCATACCTAGATGTAAATCAATAATGCACTAGAACCTAATTTCATATCTCTAACATGATAGTTTGTAAAAATACTTGAGTTTTGATATTAAGGGGAGACAATAGAGTGAACATGTATAGTAAATTGTTACATTCACTTTATCAACGAAATTATGAATTTACAAGTACATGTGAATTATGATGAATCCTATGGTTCTAAACAATTCTTATGATATAATAATATCCTAAGAACTATAATGTATGATACAAACCATTAACTGTATATACGGTGATCAAAATACACATACCCGTTAAGATCAGCCTAAGTCGTCTTGCAAGTGAGAGTCTGTTAAGGACACACAATTATATTCATCCTTTTTGTTCTTAATTATGTCTTAATGAACCCATTATATATATATATATGTATATACATATGTATATGTATATACATATGTATATGTATATACATATGTATATGTATATACATATGTATGTATATACATATGTATATGTATATACATATGTATATGTATATACATATGTATATGTATATACATATATATATATACATACATAAATATATATACATATATATATATATATGTATATACATATGTATATATATACATACATACATATATATATTATACATACATAAATATATATACATATATATATATCTACATATATATATATATATGTATGTATGTATGTATGTATATATACATACATATATATATATGTAGTATGTATGTATATATATATATACATATATATGTATGTATGTATATATATATATACATATATATATATATATATATATATGTATGTATGTATGTATGTATGTATATATACATACATATATATATGTATGTATGTATGTATGTATATATATATATACATATATATAGGTATATATATATATACATAATATATATATACATATATATATATTGGTAGTGTTTTTTGAGAGAGGCTGGTTCAAATAAAAAATTAATTTGGGTAAGAAGCCTAAGAAGCAATATGGGTAGGACACATGAAAATATTTAGAATTTAGTATGAAGGGTAATGTTGTTATTTTGCAATCATCAAGATATCAAACAGCACCAATAATGGTTTCTTCTGTTTTTTTAACATGCTTCTTGATTTTGAAATCTAATTTTATTTAGCAATCTATTATTAAGTTTTTGATTTCATTAAATCAAAATTCAATTTAATTTTAATATAAAATCAATTTCTTCTCTGGATCTGTTTATTCTGATGAATGTGTTCTTGAGCTCTTTTTCATCAACTTCATCTTCTTCATCTTCTGATGTTTTAAACAAATGTAGTTTGATATTGCATTCGTTTTGATTTTGTTTTATACGAAACATATACGTATCTTGTTTTTCATTAGATTTAATTTAGTTTTGTTCATATTTATAGGCTGAAACATCATACTCTATATAACGAAGGTTGTTTTTACTCAAGAATCACTTTGATCTGCTCAATTTTCTACTTCACGAGTTATACCATGTCTTCAAACATAATCAGTAATATTCAAGTTAACCATATAATTCAATCAATTGATTGTGTTTCTCATTATTGAGATTTGATATACGATTTTTATACTGTTTTTGATATTAGCATAATTGATTGTACTGTTTCTTAAGATTTGATATACAGTTTTTATACTATTTTTGATATTAGCACAATCGATTATACTATTTACCATATTGTGTTGTTTTCCTGACAGTGTACTTAATGTTCTATGTATATTAACTATGTCATTTTATCATTTTTTTTCTTTATTTTTTGTTAAGTTCAGGCTTTCGTATCTCCCCTTGTAAGAAGTATTACGCTCTCAGATTGCTGATTCATGTAAACCTAAGTTTGGTATGGTGTATTCTTCCTTTGATGAAATGTGTCATCTCTATGGTGCTTATCCTAAGTTACATTTGTCGAATGTGCTGGATTTGATCAAAGAGATAAGGGAATGTGCTGGATTTTATAGCATGCGATTAAATACTCAGAGCGTGTTATTTCCCTCTTAAACAACACAAAATGTGCTATTTTACGGTACTCGTAATAGAGAATACTTTTTTATGGTACATCAGTTAAGAGTGTGTTGTTTACTTTAAATCAGCACACAACATGCTATTTTACACTATATCAGCATAGAGCATGTTGTTTTACATTAAATAATCATAGAGCTGTTATTTTAGTTAAATCAACACCGATCGTGTTACGTGTTGTTTTAGGGTAAAACATTATAGAGCATGGTGTTTTACCTTAACTCGTTGTTGTAATGTAAACAACACATAAATGTATGTTGTTTATATGATGTACTACCCTAAACAACACATAACCTAATGTCTTATCATAAATCAACACATAACGTGAAATAACACATAAAGTGTTTTTCTTATCGTGAAACAACATAGAATGCATTGTTTAATCGTGAAATAGCATAATTTCACAATAGGCTTATATGATGTTTTAAGATAAAACAACACAAAGCATGATGTTATACCCTGAAACAGCACAAAACTTGTTGTCTTACCTTAAAACTATACAGAAGTATTATTTTACCATAAAACAACACATAATGTGTTGTTTTATTATAAAACAATACAATTTCATAACATTATTTTTTAAAAAAAATATAGCAATATTATACTAAAATTAAGGAGAAAAAAACGCTTGATTTTATATTGCATTTTTTTAAAAAAATAATATTAAATAAAAAAGTTTTAAACGTTTAAATAAAGTGGGGGAATTTGTATAAAGTCAACAAAAGTAGCTTTTACTATAATACCCTTGGGACCACTTTTTCTTCTTAATATTGATCTTAACCATTAATTTATGTAATAAAGGGTTGAGATCACTTCTTATACTTTTTAACCAAATATATTTTTTTTTTATTTTAAACAGCCTCTATCTTGAGAACTATTATTTTCTATGAAAACTCTAGTAACCAATATGAGACACATATTCTTGTTACATGCAAATCACATGTTATTTTCTTCTTTTTTTAAAAAACGCTCATAACTTTTTTTCACAACATAATTTTTTCAAAAAATTTTCACCATGAACTTTAGTATTTTTTTTTATCTTTCCAACGCCTATCATATTAATATACTTTTTTTTAAAGAATCGTCCACCTGTTATTTACACATGTGTAAATCCGGTTATACACGTGTGTAAATCCGGTTTTAGACATGTGTGATTTTTTAAAGTTTTTTTAATTTTGTTATGAAAGAGGGAAACGAGAGAAATATTTTTGTGTATTTATTATTTTTATTTTCATATTATTTTTTGTTTTATAATTCTTTTTATTATGTTTTTATATTTTTCATTTTGTCATTGAAAACTAGTGGCTCACATTGGTTTCTAGAGTTCTTATAAAAAAGAAAGTTCTCATTTGATTCCTCTCAATATATATATATATATATATATATATATATATATATATATATATATATATATATATATATAAGAGAGGGATCACTTGAAAACCATATTAAATGAAAACCATGAAAACCAGGGGTTACATATATGTAAGTACATGTTACAAAGTGAACAACTAAGAGTTACGTATATGCAGGGGTTATTTATATATAAGTACGTGTTACCAAGTGTACAACTAAGAGTTACGTACATGTACCTCATACAAGTTACGTATACGTAAGTCGTTTCGTCATCATCGTCGTTTCTTGTAGTTTAAATTAAAAAATATATAATGACCTTAAAAAATGAGGTTGAAGTTTACTCAATATACTTCAAACAGTTAAAAGTTAAATCGATTATAAGTTATGTAGTTGGGTAGTGTTGGTTTTCACGGTTTTCAATTATAAACATGGTTTTGATCCCTCTCATATATATATATATATATATATATATATATATATATATATATATATATATATATATATATATATATATATATATATATATATTAAAATGCTATGTCGCTTACTACAGTAACCTCTAGTAACCAGTGATTGGGCCACGTGTTGCCATTGATCCATTTATTCTTCTTTTGATCCACCACACTAGCTTCGATGAATAACTATATAATCCACCCACCACCACACCATCGTCCACCCACACAAAGAGAGTGCTTCTTCTTTGGGAGACACCCCTCACCATCGTTTTGATCGGGAAGTTCACATGCACGCGTAGATTGGTGAAAGATGGAAACAAGAGCATTGTTAAAACCATCAACGGGGGGAAGAGATGTTCATACGATGATGAAAAAGAATTTTGAAAAGGAAGACAACAAGATATGTCTCGTCACCGATCTAAACCCAGATCCTCGCAATTAGACCTTCGATCAACCATAGTCGCCGCCATTTACGGGCTGTTTTGAGTTGTTTGGTGGTAGTAGTAGCAAGATAAAGAGCGAACAACTTAAGAAAGAATGTTTCGCATGAGATATGTGCAGATCTCATGGTAAGCGGCGGTGGACATGGTCATTTGGTGGTGGCATAAGCAAAGTGAGACGATAGAGAGGTGGAATTGTGGTGAGGGAAGTGAAGTGATCGACGATTTGGAAATCGATTGTGGTTGCAAAGCATTAGTGATGTTGGTGAGCTTCTTGTGGTGGTTGATGGAAAATATGAGGGATGTAATTAGGATATATGTGAAAAGAAGGGGATGGAAACTAGAAACCAAAAAGGTTCTGTAAATGAAATGTTATATCAATGCTAATATATTTTTATGGGTTCCAATATTTAGACACCCTCCCAATATAGATCTAAACACCCTCATATTTTTATACGTGTCGTACACTCCTAGGAGTTCATATAACCCTATATGGGGTGTCTAACTCTTCAAGCAATCCTTTGAATTTTTTCTCGTCTTCAGTGCTAAATAATGCTATACGCATTGTATAGTACTATATGAGGTGTATAGGGGGTCGTATAATGTTATATGAGGTGTATAGTTTTCTGACAGCCCATTAATTTTTCTTTGATTTTAGTGACGTCAACTCTATACGCCTCATATACCCTATATGAGGCGTATAAGGAGGTGTCGATTAAAAGTGGGTGTTTTAATATTATAACCCTTTTTATTTATTAAGTTAGGTAAAATTAAAATGACTTTCAATAAAAATACATTTAAATACTCCATTTACTTTTTTATAATCGAAATTCAAATACTTAGTATTAGTTGTTTTTGGATGGGTTATTGCACTAAATTCATAATAATCTTTCATCAAATGTTCATAGTATGTTCAAATATTTAATATTAGTTGTTTTTAGTTAGGTCATTGCAAAAAATTCATTGAATGTATATGACATGTTTACTTGAAATTAGTTTTTAATCATCAAATTTGATCCTATAAACCATTTCTAGTTTAGAAATTATATTTTATACGATGACTTTACGTGTTTTCTTATGTATTATTTAATTTAATTTTGATTGTAGTTTATTGCACGTATGAAATTCCAGTCATAAAACGCTTGTTGCAATGCGTGAGGCATAAACTTAAAAAAAATTGATGATTTCTTGCTCTTTTATGTAAACACCACATATCGTTGACATGATGCAGTAAGAACACGCTCGTGGCAACGCGCTGAATGCCATTTCTAGTTCAATATAATTATAGTTGTCTTCAAGAAAATGTATAAGTAGTAGCTTATTAATAACAGCTTATTAATGAATAATAGAGGTTGGTGTCGGGTCGGGGTTAAGAAAATTTAGGGTTGGCCCACTTTGATTTTCTTAAGTCACGGCTAACCCGGAATTATCGGGTCCAACTGAGGCCAAATAACGGATCACCAACTAGCTGCAAGGATTTTCAACCTTTCCCAAACCCACTAAAAAGGATTTTACTTTTTATATTTGTCTTTCAACCTTTAAATTAAAGAAAAAGTGATCCAATTATATTTTATAAGAAAAAAATAAATAGCTATACATCAATTTAAAATACCTTTTTAACTTAAATCAAAACAAATATCTTTTATTTTAATGAAACGATATCATTTATAAAATCATTATATGACACGGTTTTATTAACTAAATGAAGTTAATTTAATGTATTTTTGAATTATTTTAATTTTAAATTAATATATTATTTCTCATATTATATATTAAATTAGGGTGATAGTAAAAAAATATTTAATCTAATAAGCCTAAAAATGATTGTTTTTACATGTATTATTCTATTGTTTTTAATATAATGAAATTTTGGTAATTTTTTAAATACATCAAGTCATTATGCCTAATATCTCAGGTCATTGTGTCAAATATTAGTTAATTATGTCAAATATATTTTTTTGTCATTTATTATGTGTATTCATTATTGTGTTTTACTTTTAAATCATTTCGTGTTATTTTATCATTGTTTTTTTAATATATTATATAACTTATTGTTATCTTATCATTGTTTATTAGAATTAGAGAATGTGAGTTCACCAACGTGTTTTTTTCAAACTCATTGTCTTCGGGATAATACAATGACAAGCAAAGAACGCAATCAAACATTTTATCATTATATTTTACGTTTTATATCATTTTGTGTTATTTTAGATTAATTAGTTGTTAATTATCATTTTTACATACTAGAATTACACAATATTATGTTATTTCATCATTATATATTTTTTTAGAATTCATAATTTAAGAAAAACACAATAGTTTTTTAAAAAACACAATAACTAATAAAATGACACAATAAACTGCACTAAAAATACAATAACGAGCAAATTTCATATGAGCTGAAAACATAAGAAAATTATTATTATTTTATATAATGATACTATACTCGTTTTTAAGATAAAAAAATTTTGTTTTTGTGGTGAAATTTTTATAAAAAAAAATAATGTCACATATAAAAGTTGCGAACGTTTTAAAAAAGTATGGAAACTTGAAAATAGTCAAAAGAGTGGTTATATCTAAAATAAATCGTAATAAATTTTTTTCTTAGAATTTGAACTTTTTTAGATTTATTAGCCTTTACATTTGTACGTTTTTCTATATATCACATAATATTTAATATAAACTAGTGTTTTTACTCCGGGCGCGTTGCGCGCATGGTAAACATGTTGAAGCAATGCTCAGACAAACGTAAGTAATCCAACGATTATAACATCTCATTATTAATGCGTTATCATTACAGCTTCCAAATTGTATTAAAAACCGAACGTGGAAAGGCTTATACTACAAATCGTTAGGCTCAGAAACATAAACGGAATGTGGGCATCATGGCTGCAGAGGGTAACAACCGACCGTCCTCGAGATCAGTCCCGCCAAGACTGCACCTGATTCAAAGTCTATCTATTACATTTAACGTCATCACAGTCATGCAATAAAGCCCAACCAACAATTCTTAACCACATTAAGATCAAGATCTCAGTGATGCCTCAGACCATCTACTACTTGCCATCATCAGCCTAATAATAAACAAAAAGGGAGCCATATCAGACATTCAAAAACATCATATTAGTCCCGTACGCACCCAACCAACATCAGACGAAGCAAGGTTTATACCAGTTATTGTTACCCCATAAAGCCCCAAAAAACTCTATCGAAGAACAATAAAGAAACAGATGTGCAAATGAATCCTCATTCAGTATGAAGACAATGAAACACTAACCCAAAACAGAAATGCAATAATGTAGTGACCAGACACTAATGCGAACCCAAAAAAGATGATTTACCTGCATATGCTGAACACACCTGACGCATTCCACCAACCGATACAGAGCCTACAAAGCGAAAAAGTTAATCAGAAACAAATCTTTTACTTTTTGTTTGGAATGTGTAACTTTGATATTATAATTTTTTTTACCGTAGCTCAAAAATTAATCTTATCTTATAAATAAAAACACAGAGCAACAAACTGCTAGTTATATTTATTATAATACTTATAAAATACGTATTTCCTACTTTCTCAAACAATAGACAACAAACCGCTTTTGGCTTACATATTTTAGCTATAGATCTACGGTCGCATATTAACATAGCCATAACTAACAGGAGCAAAGAATAAGTCAAAGGCTTTTAACCCAATCAAATCTAATATTATAGGATGCCTAAAGCACATCCACTTTATGCAATGTTAAAAGGGCATATTACATATCAAAACATACAGGTAATTGTAACAACAAGCTTTCAAGATGAATGTAACCATAAGATATGATGGTAAAACTATATTATAAATCAAGCAACGCATATTAATGGACTAAACACCAATGCTAAACTGCAAAGTAGCATGAAGCAATGTAAACAAAAGACCAAATCGAAATATATAATTAATCATAGCAGTAGGTTTTCCACGTGGCAACCATAAGATCCCATGAACAAAACTATATAACAAAATGAAGAAGCATGCACTAACGGATTTAAACGTTAATGCTATATAGATTTTCAAATCGCAACACACCTGCTTACACTTCCAAAGACAAAACTCAAATAACTAAAAGCAAAATGCGGGCACACAGCTAAACATGAACACATCTAGGCAATTAAAAAGCATAACACTAATACTATAACTGAGAAAATTGGTACCAAGTTTGTGTTGGTTTTTTAATTTATTTGATGAATTTCACGATAACAAGAAGGCTATATTTATAGCCACAAAAGAAACAATAATAAAGCCAAACATAAAGGCAACAATTAAGGAACAGCTAATAAAAAAGAAATGACATCTAATTTCTTTACTCCCCCTCAAGCTGGAGCATGAAGGTCTCGAACGCCAAGCTTGCCAAGAAGGTACGATAGTTGCTGAGCACCCAACGCTTTGGTGAAAAGGTCTGCGACTTGGTTCTTTGAGTCGACATACGATGGCACGATTTCCTTAGATTCCACCCTTTCTCGAACGAAATAGCAGTCCATTTCAACGTGTTTAGTTCGCTCATGAAACACAGGGTTGTTAGCAATATGGCGGGCTGCAACATTATCACAGAACAAAGCTGTAGGGCCTGATTGCGAAGTTCCCAATTCGGAAAGAAGCCATCTTAACCACAATGTTTCACTAACAGTGTTGGCCATAGCACGATATTCTACATCAGCTGAAGATTGAGAGACAACTGACTGTTTCTTGGTCTTCCAAGATATCGAAGCACCACCCAATAGTAAAAGATATCCCGTTCGTGAGCGTCGTGTCAACGGACATCCCAACCAATCTGCATCACAGTAAGCGACCAAATCTGAACCTCCTGCTTTGGGTAATAGAATACCTTGACCGGGACTGGTTTTCAAGTATCGAAGGATTCTGTTGACGGCGTCCATGTGTTCTTGTCTCGGGTCCGAAACGAATTGGCTCAAAATATTGACGAAGTACGCGATATCTGGACGTGTGGCTTGAAGATAGAGTAGCCTTCCTACGATAAGTCTGTAGCGATCAGCGTCAACCTTCTCGCTATCCGTGCAGCCACCCAGTTTGAGATTTTGCTTCATGGGGAAGGCACTGGGCCGACACCCAATAAGACCACTATCTTGTAGAATGTCCAAGGTATATTTTCGCTGACTAAGAACCATACCTTCTTTAGTTCTAGCAACTTCAATACCCAAGAAGTACTTGAGAACCCCCAAATCTTTTATGCTGAATTTTTGATTGAGAAAGTCTTTGGTTTGCTGAATCTTTTTGGGATGGGTGCCAGTGATGATCACGTCGTCGACGTATATGAGAATAGCAACAAAGTTATCCTGATTTTTGTCAGTAAATAACGAGTAATCAGCTTTTGACTGAGAAAATCCGATTTCGAGTAGCGCAGCAGTAAACTTTTGGTACCAGTTTCTCGAAGCTTGTTTCAACCCATATAAGGACTTTCAAAACCGACAAACTCTTGTTTCACCCTGTTTGACAAAACCTTGTGGAAATTTCATGTAAACTTCCTCCTTTAGGTCTCCATGCAAGAAGGCGCTGTTGATGTCAAGTTGATGCGTAATCCAATTACGTTTAACGGCGACGGCTAACATGGTTCGAACTGTAACAAGTTTTGCGACGGGAGCAAACGTGTCATGATAATCGACTCCCTCTATTTGTGTAAACCCCTTTACGACTAAACGAGCCTTGAATCGCTCGACTTCTCCATTCGGTTTGTACTTCACCTTATAGACCCACTTGGAATCTATGGGACGTTTTCCTTGAGGAAGTTCCTCAAGAGTCCACGTTTCATTAGTTTCAAGAGCTCGTATTTCCCGTTGCATCGCCTCTTTCCACCGTTTATCCTTCATGGCCTCACGAAAATTTTTGGGTTCATTGCTTTCACTAATGGTTGTGAGATAAACACGGTGTGATTTAGAGAATTTTTCGTAAGAGACGTAGTTTGCCAAAGGATGTACCGTAGAGGGAGACTGAGTTGATGTGGTGTGGCTATGGTCTACCGAAGGGGGCAATTTGACTTCGTACCCGTCTAGCCGTTTAGAAGGCATTCTGGTTCGTTTGCTTGTTGTTAGAGCAAAACCATCAAGAACAGCTTCATTTGTATCATGGTTGTGAGGTATTGACACATTTGGGGCAACTTCTTCTGAGTTTGGTATGGTCTCTTGATTTTCGGTGTTGCGCTGGCCATTAACTTCGACTTCAGGCCCAACTAGATCATTTTCTGGACCTGTATCTTCAATAACATTTGGGTTGAGGGAGGCAGGTTGTGGGCCGCTGCTTTCAGAGGTACTTGGGCCAGCCACATCGGTCGTTTGTTCAGGCCCAGTTTGCTGATGCATATCCTCCATTCCAATCTCCATTCCAATGCTAGTGAGGTTGCCACTTTCGTAAGAAAATGGGGGTTCAAAAATGGAAGTATCTTTCACTTGTTGCTTAATTTTCTCAAAAGGAAATTGGTCTTCAACAAAAGTAACGTCCCTAGAGTTCGTTATCTTCCCGGTTTCAATATCGAATACTTTGTAACCTTTCGTACCAGTGGGATAACCAATAAATAACCCCCGGTCTCCCCTTGAAATCGAACTTGTCTCCCCCGGTCTCCGTGTTGCGGTAGTAGACGAGACAACCAAAAACACTTAAAAGATCATAATCTGGTTTTTCATTGAAAATAATCTCATAGGGAGTTTGATTATTTATCACCTTCGATGGCAATCTGTTTATCAAATATGTAGCCGCTTGTATACACTCACCCCGGAATTTCTTAGGTAAGCAAGCTTGAAACATCAGTGCTCGGGCTGTCTCAAGCAGGTGATGATGTTTTCTTTCAACCACCCCGTTTTGTTGAGGGGTGTGGGGACAGCTAGTTTCTAACAAAATACCCTCATCCGCATAGAACCTTTTCATTTGGTTAGAGGTAAATTCACCCCCATTGTCGTACCGCATTCTTTTAATTTGTTTGCCGAACTGTGTCTTTACCATCCTTTGAAAATCTATTAAACAATCACTTGCTTCACTTTTGTGACCGATAAAAAACGTCCAAACTGCTCTACTGAAATCATCAACAATAGTTAGAAAAAATTGTGCGTACGATGTTGACTGTTTTCGATATTTACCCCATATATTACAATGAATTAAATCGAAGCAAGCAATCGTTTTTATTGAGCTTCTGGGATATGGTAATCCCTTTTGTTTTGCCTTACAACAAGCATCACAAACGTTGTCTTTATTAAAAGAAATACTTTCAAGAGAATCGACCCGAGAAAGCTTACTATAAGATGGATGACCCAATCTCTTATGCCACACTTCAGCATTTGTCTTTGACATCATGCCCCTTCTATCTTCAACAACCATGCCCATCCAGTAGAGACCGTTTACGCACTTTCCCACACCAATTAGTTTCCTCGAGCTTAAGTTTTGCAAGACACAAAATGTCGGAAAGAAACTCACTGAACAATTCAAATCTTTAGTCAAACGACTGACTGAGAGTAAGTTGCAATTAAAATTTGGAACATAAAGAACTCTCCGAATTTTAATGTCCTTTGTCAAGTAACAATCCCCTTTTGCTTCAACAGGTACGTTTTCTCCGCTTAGGATTACTACTGGTGTTTCAGATTTATTTCTGATTATGTTATGAAGGGGTCGAAGATTATGGAGGATGTAGTCGGTGGCTCCAGAATCGATGATCCAATCTTCGCTTTCGAGTGACATACCTGCCATGTTGACTCGAGAGATTTGATCACCTTGTGCTACGGATCCTTTTGACTCAGGAAAAAACTTCAGAAAGCTTTGATTGTTCTTCACTTAGTCCAGCAACCATGTTAGATTCAGCGTGGCCGACTTTATTCCTTCCTTGTTCACGTTTCGTTTTCCCAGGCCACCACTTCGGGTATCCAACAAGTTTAAAACATTCTCTTTTGACGTGTCCATTCTTCCCACAGCGTGTGCATATATCGGTTCTAGTAATCACCATTGCAATTTATAGACTATATTCCTTTCCTTCTTTCTTAATTAAGAAATTGTGCTTTTACCTTGGTCAAAGAGCAAAAAAAAAAAAAAAAAGGATCCGCCTTTATCTCCTTCAAAAGAAAAAGGAACCTGCAACTTCAAAAAAAATAACTTTGATAAAAAAAAATGAGATCTGCCTCTTATCTTCGTCAAATCTAGCGACAACCGTCGCTTCCACCGGATCTTTCTTCGTCAAAAAACGGATTCCACAAAACAGGATGATTCCACAACGGCTAGGGTTTGTCTCGTTTCTTTGTAGAGATTTCAGAAGGTATGTTTGGTTTTTAGGTTGTGTTTTTGGTAGATGACTAACCTGGCTCTGATACCATGAGAAAATTGGTACCAAGTGTGTGTTGGGTTTTTAATTTATTTGATGAATTTCACGATAACAAGAAGGCTATATTTATAGCCACAAAAGAAATAATAATAAAGCCAAACATAAAGGCAACAATTAAAGAACAACTAATAAAAAGGAAATGACAGCTAATTTCTTTAATAACAACTACACATACATACAACTCAAATAGATAAAACTAAAGTGCAGCTTTAATCAAAGTCCACTCAAACACTAAACACCACAGGCTCACAATGCCTTAAAGATGCCATGTTGCACTATACCCTGAAAATCCACCGAGTAAAAGAAATCCCATTCATTGCCGATCAGTAACACACATTATACACAATGCTTTCACCAAACAATAATGCTACACAAAGACACAACCCACAAAAACAAGAAATCCACAAATTAAAGAAGCATAAAACATATAAACTCCCACCACACAAAAAACAATCCACCGAGCTCTCCTATCGAAAGCTAGAAGTCTAGAACCGGTAATCAGACGCAAGGGCGAAAACACCGATCCAGAAACAACCGGAGTCAATGCGACATCCAAATCGAGCAATCCAACAGAAAGAAGGTGGTAGAGGAACGAGGTCAGCAAAATCAGGCCTAAACAGACACATGCATCAAAGAAGGCGGCATAATACATATATTGAAACTTACAAAACAGAGGAATCGGAGAAGGATACCGATGAAACAGAAAGGCAGAGAAGAAAAGAATCAAGAATCAAGAATCAAGAATCAAGAATCAAGAAAAGAATATAGAGTAAGCACGTCAACAGAAGGCACAGCAGGAGGGTACACGTGTAAAAACACAAAACCCCAACATAGATGAAAGAGAGCAGCAAACCCCTTAAAGGACAAAAATGAGAAAAAAACCAATCAAAAATCACCATCTAGCAAAAGAACCAATCAAAGTGCCAACGACAAGCAAACCGTGCAGGTAACGCAAGTCCGGCGGCAAACAAACCCTAAAAAGGACTATGTTGTGACGGAGGCGGTTTAAACAACCGCGACCACCACAACATTTCCACCACCACACAGCCATTTCGGAAAAGGGAACACCAAGCAACCACCACTTAGATACTGAAACTCCGACCGGCGATACCTCGCACCCATCGACCATGCAATGAGACCCAATCACCGGAATCAACAGCCAACAACCAGAACACCACAATAGGTAAATCTAAAACCCTGAAAGGGCTCATAGAGACACAGAGATAAGGGAGCAACAAAGTTGGTCGCACCACCACCATCGACACTGTCAACGGCTACAAGAGCGCCACTTGCTCCACCTCAACCACAAAGGGGAGGTAGAGTGGCAAAAAGCTCCACCGCCACCGCCACATTAAAAATAAAAAAGACAGAGATCCAAGCGAGGCTCTTAGGGCCGGTGAACCTATGGAATAACCAAAGTGATATCTGGATTTCCACCATCAGACATCGGGGACATCAACCGCCGATCCGATCTACAGAGATCTGAACCGACATCACCCCACGAACCAGGAGACGCCATAAGGGATAACACCTGCGACAACGGAGACCACAAGCAGGAATAAACAGCCAAAATGGCCACCACACTCTCACTTTAAGGGAGGAGGGAACCGGAAACCATCAATCACACATCACAATCCATCAATCATATATTATCACATCATAAGTACTTTACGCTGCCTGAAACACCTAAAAAACTAAAAATACAAAGTTAGACTACCCTAAAATTTTTATTTTTACATTTAAATAATTCAAAAAAAAAATTAACATTTTTACTAAAAATTAAAAATTATATAATTAAAAATAAAACATTACATAATTAAAATAAAAGATTACATAATTAAAAATAAAAATAGTACGTAATTAAAACTAAACATTACAAATATTAAAATTAACCTATTTCTCGTCAGACTATTTTTAAGAATAAACGTTTCGACATACGATACCTTCCTCGAAACGTTTGTTCATCGTATTTCGAATCGTCATCGAAATAGTCGTTCATAAGTAGCTCGTGACCCGTTACACGATTGCGTGGAACATATTTTTTTTAGAAGAACTACTTGTCGTATCCTCCGGGGCTTTGTCGACAAGATGCTTCATAAAATATAAACTGCTATCATTCGAATTCAACGAATCCAAATCGTTTTAGGGAATGTACAAATTTGAAAACTCATCAGACATTGTTGTGTTTGTGTAATTGTTGTGTTTTTATGATTTTGTTTGAGTTTGTGTAAATAATAGTGTGTATGTGTGTGAGTATTTATAGGGTAAATTTTTTTTTTGTGAAAATATAGGTCGAAAATAACGGCTTTATAGCCGTTATTTTCTCGGCTACCCCTTGGTGACTACTACCCAGCCACTCCTACCCGCAAGGGCGGCGGCGGTGTACCCGACCGGGTACTCGCCTACCCGAGCTAGTACCCGAGGGCGCCCCCTCCTCCCTAAAACACCAAAAGACACTCCAACAACAATATATCTCTTCTTTTTATGAAACCCCAAACCGGCCCCCCACATGAAAAGCCGCATCACAAGAATTCCGAAATGTATGAATTGCCTTTGATCTATATAGTTGGCATTTATACCCTAAAAAGAAACAAAATAAAGTATTCACACTTGTGTTAACAAATAATAATCACCTATAAATATTTTAATATGTATATGAAGTAGAGGTGCAAAGAGAAAATGCAAAGAAGAGATAGTAAACAATTCACATTTGTTTTGTTTATACAACCACACTCATATATATGTGTATAGATTCAAATAGATACTAAACTTTGCCCAAGTATCCTAAGAATGGTTTTAATCACCTCAAAACGGGTTTGAACATATTCCGATTGAACTCATTCTAGCGGCGTTGGAATCGACTAGACGTATAGTTGGATCTATTATCGACAATAAACCAATCCCCTAACTGAAAAATTGGTTTTATTTGCTAGTTTAAAGCAACCAACACAAATTTATAAAGATAACATAAAATTCAATTAAACAATAAAAATTATAAAACAGACGGTACAAAGTTTCATTAAGCAACACATATTTTAAAATAGATAACATAATTGTAAAAAGACAACACATTCTTAGCCTTTTTAGAAGATGGTTTTGGTACGAACTTTATGCTACTTGAACCATAAGAATAGATATGGTGCTTTATTTAAATAGACTAAAGGCTAATATCAGTGTCAAGTCATTAGTATTCAATTAGCTTAACATTAAATTAAAAAATTGTCAAATTAGTAATTCGTGCTTAATTAAAATTTCCAAAATAATGCGCATAGTAAAACTAGAATCTTTAGTATGTTGTCTTTTCTCAAAAAATAAAAACTACCATGAGAAAGATTCCTGGTTCATTAGAAAAGTCATGCCTCTAATATCACCAATATATTTTGGGTGTATTAGCACTGGATGAGAGGAAAATTCCACAGTTAGCGTGCTCAAGTCGTAGCAATCCAGAGATGGGTGACCTCCCTGGGAAGTTTTGACCCGGGTAACCAAAAGCAAATCCGTGAGCTCCTTGTGGGCAAACTAGACAATATTTGTGGTATGAAGGACCGGATGTTACAATTATGTTGCAAATCCAAGAGATGTAACAAAAATCCAGTGTATTAAAAAACAAAAATACAACATATTGTTATGTTGTATTAGAGTCTAGCACGCTATATGAAAAGGACGTGTTGTATTATGTTAGAATATAATGTTTTGTGTTGTATTATGGTAAATAACATAATACGTGTTGTTTTATGGTAAACCAAAATGTTTCGTGTTGTTTTATGGTAAAACAACACGTTTTGTATTGCTTTATGATAAACACGAGCATTAAAGATTGTGTTGTTTTGTGTATCATTTTAACAAAAAAAACTGCACTTCGTGTAACGATTTAACAAAAAATAGCACATTACCTACACTATAAAATCTAGTACAATATACCATAGAACAACACAACAACCTAACATAGAACAGTAGCATAGAAATCACACAATAAACTCACACAAAACAAAAACATTAAAACAATACAAGAAACCATCACTACAAACCGATAAAAAAATAGCAAAACAAATACTACATGTAAAATTACTATGTTATCCTTAAGCACATTTGGAAAGGTAACAAGAATACGAATGAGAAAACATGCTTCCATAGTCATCATTTATATTCAAAGATTATTAAAAGAATACATTTCAATTTGTTATAGTAACTAAAAAGCTCAATGCAACCATCAAATGTGATCTTAAAATTAAAGTGATTTTAATTATACATGAACTTTATAAGACTTTATCTTATCAACCAAAACATAAGAACATTTGTCAACAACAAAACCTAATATGTTGATCACATAACCTAAAACAGTCTTGATTCAGAACCACACAATTTACAATAAAGCAACACCAAAAGTCCAAAACTATTGTGCAGGACCGGTAATGGTTATGCAACAATTTCACAAGATGGAGAATACAACACTTAATAGATCAAATAGAGAACCAGGCAAATGAAACAAGTAACAAAAGTGAAAACACACAAGAACAAAGAGATTGATTTTCAAGATGATGTATATTGCTCTTAAGTGTTTTACAAATGTTACAAGGCTTAGTCCTAAGGACTGGTTACATGACACACTTTATACTACATCATACAACCGGCCATACTTTGAAGGCGAGCTAGACACTAATCTAGACAACAAGATCAATGTAAAGTCAAAATGCATATTACCTTTTGACTAGTAACTATGACATGCCAAAGCTCATATCCTATTCTATTACAAAAAGAATAAAAGTACAAGAGTGAAAAGTTACAAACTCAAACACTATAATGTACAATTGACAAAATCATGGAGATAATCACCAACTTGTATAAGTTGGAGAGTATTCAGAGATGGCAGCGAAAAGTGGTTCAGCTTTTGTCAAAAGTAGTGTCAGAGAAAGCATGTATTCTCTTTCTTTAGAAGAAATCAGTCTTCAAGCTTCAAAAGACTTGTCTTGAAGCTTCACTTTTGGCTTCGGAAGATTTATGTGTTTGCCTTTGGAAGATTTGACGCTTATTGAATTTTCTTTATGGTTTGTCAAATCTTCCGAATTAACTTCCTTGTACTTTAAAATGCATGCTGAGAGATCTTTGGTTAGCATCAGCCTTTAAAATAACTCTTACAAACTCCCCCAGAGTGATGCTATCAAAACTTCCTTGTATACCATAATGTAAAGTTGACAACAGTATGGAGATAATCACCAACATGTATAAGTTGGTGAGTCTTTAAAGATGGCAGCGAAAAGTGGTTCAGCTTCTGTCAAAAGTAATGTTAGAGAAAGCATGTTATATGTCTTTGGAAGAAATTAGTCTTCAAGCTTCGGAAGACTTTGTCTTGAAGCTTCAGAAGACTTCACTTTTGGCTTCAAAAGATATAAGTGTTTGGCTTTGGAAGATTTGACACTTAGTGAATTTTCTTTATGCTTTGTCAAATCTTTCAAAGTAACTTATTTGTACTTCAAAATGCATGCTGAGAGATCTTTGGTAATCATTAACCTTTAAGATAACTCTTACAACTCCCCCTAGGTTGATGCTACCAGAACTTGAGGATGACTATGAGTCTTGATCAGATCTTTACTTGTTTATAACCATTATTAGAACCAGTGTTATTCCTCTCTACATCAGTTGGTCTTGATTCTTAAGACTCTCATAGTACCTCCTCATGTCCAAGAGATCATGCTAAGGAAGGTCAAGCATATTATGCCAAAAGTATATGTTTTGACCTTCTTAATCTCTTGTGACATACCATCTGTTTGGGTTTGGAGAGTAAGCCCAGGAAATGATAGGTCTCTTAGCTGTAAAAGGCTCTACTTGTAATGGTGTTGGTTGAGCAACCTCTTCTGGTTCACCCTCAGGATGCTCTGACTCATCCAGCGGTGTAAAGGTGGTTGCCTTAGATGACTTCTTCTTCTTCTTTAAGTCCCTTCTAATGGACATCCTCTTCCTCTTACTGTACTTTAACTGAGAAGGTTAGTCTTGATCATTAGGTCTTCCTTCTTTATCTTCCTTAGTTTGGTCCTTTCCCTTTGTAGGTTCAGAAGAAGGTTCAGGACCCTGTTGTGGGTCAGAGTATGAAGCTGGTGGTGGTTTAGCACTAGGTCCAGGTTACGTTGTCTCTTGGGGTTCAACCTTGACCTCGGCTTCAGGTGCAGCTTGACTTGGTGGAGAATGAAAGTCTAGAAGCTCACCCCTCTTGATCTTCTACTTGATCACCCTAATGTCCTTATCTATTATGGATAGAGACATTGGATCAAGCCTCCTTTCGAAGAACTCATACAACTTCAAGAAGCTCACATCTTTTGTCTATCGTCAGACTTATTTTGGTTAGCTCTGATGGTGGCTCTTGACTTTGCATCTTCCTCCCTCGTCTTTATCATAGAAGCTTTCTTTTCTTTGAGGACCTCTTGTTCAAGCTACTTGAGATATTAAAATTCAATGTACGCATACGATAGAGGGAGTAAAGCTAAAGCCTGAGAGAGACCTGTGGCACTCAAGTAGGTTATCATGTTTTTTCTGTCTTATTCCCTACCTACTTAAGTTTCTTCTTTAAAAGCCACAGACTCCACTTCAGGCCTTTCTTGAACTGGAGAGAGGACAGGGGAGTTTTTTTTCTTTTCCTTTATTCTTTGATCTTGAGGAGCAATTTAGCAGCCTCAGCCTCCTTCCTCTCTTTAGATACTTCAGTATCAGCCAGTTCATTTAATTCTTCCAAGGTAAGAGAGACCAATTCATCTATTTTGCAGTTCCTAGACCCCAGATAGTTCAATCTGGCTGTCCTTAACACATCTTACTAAGTGTTTGGCCTGGGAGCAGACCTGATTGCAGCTTGCATGAAGCTGGGACTCTCTCTCATCCTCTCTTCCCTTGCCTTCCCCTTCCTCTCCCTCTTCTCATCCTTAATCTCCTTCAAGGTTAACACCTTCTTTCCTTTGTCAAGCATTGGCTTGTGTGACTCTGGAAGGAGAGAGCTTTGGACTTCTTGAGCTGGTTCTGCACTTGAGCTCTGACCAGGGAGAGGCTGTGAGACACATTCACCAAATGGTTTCTCACTGAGGGTAATGGGTGTTGCAAGAGTTATAGTCTTAAGATTCACAGGTTCAATAGCTGGGCCTTCAACTGAGGTTTCCCCATCGAAGCTAATCTTAGGGTCTGACTAAATATCCAGTTGACCAATCATTTTTCCTGCTAGCCTCTGTCTATATAAGCAGGTTCTTCTCTTGAACTTCTTAGACACCCTCAGCTAAATCCTCTTAGCTAACCTATTAGCTTGTCTGTTTTGGCTTGGGTTGGCAAGTGGCATGACAACCAAAGGAAATCTTTCATAGAATCTCAAGGTATGGAAATTAAACACTTCTTGTTGACCCTGATATCTAGAAATCACCAAAGCTCTTCTATCATTGTCATAGGTCCATCATACTATTGGATTGTCATCAAGATGGGAAGGAGGTGACATGGCCCTTGGTACACCCTCCTTAAAGAGACTTTGACAATGGCATCCATATTGATGTGGGCCTAAGGAGGTTGTTGAGTCTGGACAATTGCAAGTAAGGGTGGTGAGTACTCAATGTCCATACTCTAGGCAATGCGCCTAAGTTCTATGGTTGCGGTAATTGTCTCTCCCTTTTTGGTAGCATCACCTCCTTGCACATGTGAGCTAGAGGTTAAATCCACCACATCCATCGGTTCTTATGGACTTGGTTGAGCACTCCTGGCAGGCCTCTCAGCTAACTTGCTCTTGAGATCAGTGATCTCAAGTTGCATATTAAGGACCTGCCTTTGTAAGGTAGCCATCTGAGATTCTAGGTGACTAACCTTAGAAACCATATAGGTGCAGGTTTTTGTTAGTTTTTCAACCTTTAGTTACATACTCTCCTTATATTTATTAGAAGAATCATAGGGTATGAGAGTACATGACCAAAGTCATCTCCCTCACCACCAGATATTGTTTCTTGGTCTCTAGATTTCCCCTGCTCAATGACATATTCATATTAACTACCAAGGAGCTCGATTGCCATGGTTGAGGTATTAAAGATGTTATCACTTGAGAAGTAAGAGCCTCTTCCACATGGACCTCCTAAACATGTTTAGAAAGGTCCACCTAAGTCATTGGTAGATGATGAGGGCTAGATATAGGAGTAGCAGGAGCACCTATCTCTCCTTAAGCAGGGGAGGAGAAGAGAGACTTATGGTACTCATTGAATCCCATATCCATATTATCATAGAATTCTGAGTTAAGGATTGGTTGGTTAAGGTCCAAAGGCTAGGGATGGAAACTGTCCCTTAAAGGTTGTTCATCTGAGTTTTGAGACTCAGGATGAAGGCTTAAGGCTGGGGTAATGTGTTCATCAGGCTAAGCATGAGGAACCTTAGCACTGATCATTGAAGGAATGGGAATGGTTTGCTCCTCAGTGGAAGTGGGAGCGCTTGGTTCTACTTCAACTAGCATGGATGAGTATATACGGGCCTGCTCAATCTAAATAGACTGAGTAGGGGTTTGTTTGGATTTTCTCTTATAGATGATGGTTATTTGAGGTTGCAAGGGTGTTAAAGATGAAGAAGGTGTGGGTTCAACATTGGCTGGTACTGCCAAGTTGTCACCTTGAGCAAGAAGCTCTAACATTTATGGGACAAGGGCTATTTCTACCCCGAAAAAACCAACACTGGTTTTCCTCATTATCTTGAAGATGACAGGCGTCTATCCTAATTTAAGAATATTACATGTTCCCCTCAACTATGAGCCTAGTTAACATTTGAGAATGTACTGGACATATCTAGGTAACATGTAATACTCTAAGGAATCGAAGTTAACAAGTAAATTTGTATATACAAACTGTGAGTACTTGAACTTGATCCCTTTGACCATTCCATGAACTATATAGGATAGGTCTGCTGGAACTTGGTCCTATCCTCCATGTTTGTTTGATGATGAATGGATTACAACATGAAGGAGATATTTCCATTGAAAAGAGACCTTACCCTTTTTGAAGGTTTTCACAGAGTAATCGCCTTCATAACCCATCAGCCGGAATGAGCGGTTGACTGCCTCTTTTGGGAAGGACAACTCACCATTTTTTGTCCGTCGTTAGAGTTCTTCTTGTTCGCTCTGATGGTGACTCTAGACTTTGTAGCTTCCTCCCTCATCTTTCTCTTAGTAGCTTTCTTTTTTTGAGGACTTCTTGTTCAAGCTGCTTGAGATATTCAAATTGAATGTACTCATAAGATAAAGGGAGTAGAGCTGAAGCCTGATAGAGACCTGTGGCACTCAAGTATGTTATCATGTTTTGTCTTTCTTGTTAGCTACCTACTTGAGTTTCTTCCTCAACAGCCACAGACTCCACTTCAAGCCTTTCTTGAACCGGAGAGAGGATAGGGGCTTTATATAGTTTTATTCTTTTTCTCTCTTCTTTGATTATGGATCATTTTAGTAGCCTCAGCCTCCTTCCTCTCTTTAGATACTTCAGTATCAGCCAGTTCATTTAATTCTTCCAAGAGAATAGAGATCAATTCATCAATATTGTAGTTCCTAGACCCTAGATAAATCAATCTAGCTGCCTTAACTCATCTTCATGAGTGTTTGTCCTGGGGGCAGCCCATATTGCAGCTTGTATGAAGCTGGGGCTCTCTCTCATCCTATCTTCCCTTACCTTCCTCTTCCTCTCCCTCTTCTCCTCCTTAATCTCCTCTTAGGTTAACACCTTCTTTCTTTTGTCAAGCACTGGCCTGTGTGACTCAAGGAAGAGATAGCTTTGGCCTTCTTGAGCTGGTTCTGCACTTGAGCTCTAGCCAGGTAAAGTTGTGAGACACCTTCATCAACTGGTATCTCACTGAGAGTAATGGGTGCTGTTGGAGTTGTAGTCTCAAGGTTCACAGGTTCTAAAGCTGGGCCTTCAACTGAAGTTTCCCCTTCGAAGCTAATCTTAGGGTCTACCTTGATATCCAGTAGACCAACCATTTTTCCTGCTAGCCTCTGTCTATATAATTTGGTTCTTCTCTTGAACTTCTCAGACACCCTCAGCTGAATCCTCTCAGCTAATCATCAGCTTGCCTATTTTGGCTTGGGTTAGCAAGTGGCAAGTCAACCAAAGGAAAGCTTTCATAGAATCTCGAGGTATGGAAATTGAACACTTCTTGTTGACCTTGATATCTAGAAAGCACCAGAGCTCTTCTATAATTGTCATACCTCCATCCTACTATTGGATTCTTAGTATGATGGGATGTAGGTAACATGGCCCTTGGTACACCCTCCTCAAATAGACTTTGAACAATGGCATCCACATTGATGTGGGCCTGAGGAGGTTGTTAAGTCTGGATAATTGCAAGTGAGGCTGGTAAGTCCACAATGTCCATACTCTAGGCAATGCTCCCAAGTTCTATCGCTGTGGTGATTGTCTCTCCCTTTTTGGTAGCATCACCTCCTTGCACATGTGAGCTAGAGGTTAAATCCACCACATCCATAGGTTATTATGAACTTGGTTGAGCACTCCTAGCAGGCCTCTCAGCTAACTTTCCCTTGAGATAAGTGATCTCAAGTTGCTGATTAAGGGCCTGCCTTTGTAAGGTAGCCATTTGAGATTCCAGGTGACTAATCTTAGAAACCATATAGGTGCAGGTTTTTGTTAGTTTTTGCAACTTTAATTGCATACTCTCCTCATATTCATTAGAAGAATCATGGGGGGATGAGAGTACATGACCAAAGTCATCTCCCTCACCACCAGATATTGTTTCTTGGTCTCTGGATTTACCCTGTTCAATGACATTTTCATATTAACTACCAAGGAGCTCGATTGCCGTGGTTGAGGTCTTAAAGATGTTATAACTTGAGAAGTCAGAGCGTCTTCCACATGGACCTCCTGAACATGTTTAGAAAGGTCCACCTAAGTCATTGGTGGATGATGAGGGCTAGATATAGGAGTAGCAGGATCACTTATCTCTCCTTAAGCAGGGAAGGAGAAAAGAGACTTATGGTACTCACTAAATCCCATATCCTCATTATCATAGAATTCTAGGTTGAGGATTAGTTGGTTAAGGTCCAAAGGCTGGGGATGGAAACTGTCCCTTGAAGGTTGTTCATCTGAGTTTTGAGACTCAGGATGAAGGCTTGAGGCTGGGGTAATGTGTTCATCAGTCTGAGCATGAGGAACCTTAGCACTGATCATTGAAGGAATAGTAGTGGTTTGCTCCTTAGTGGAAGTAGGAGCTCTTGGTTCCACTTCATCCAGCATGAATGAGTATATAGGGGCATGCTCAATCTAAATAGACTGAGTAGGGGTTTGTTCAGATTTTCTCTTATAGGTGATGGTTATTTGAGGCTGCAGGGGTGTTAAAGATGAAGAAGGTGTGGGTTCAACATTGGCTAGTACTGCCAAGTTATCACATTGAGTAAGGAGCTCTAACATTTATAGGACAAGGGTTGTTTCTACCCCGAAAAAACCAACACTGGTTTTCCTCATTATCTTGAAGATGTCAGGTTTCGTCTGTTCCAATTTAAGAATATTACCTGTTCCCCTCAACTATGAGCCTAGTTCATAGTTAAGAATGTGCTGGCAATCTAGGTAACATGTAATACTCTAAGGAATCCAATTTAACAAGTAAATTTGTATATACAAACTATGAGTACTTGAACTTGATCCCTTTGACCATTCCATGAACTATATAGGATAGGTCTTCTGGAACTTGGTCCTATCCTCCATGTTTGTTTGATAATGAATGGATTATAACATGAAGGAGGTATTTCCATTGAAAAGAGACCTTACCCTTTTTAAAGGTTCTCACAGAGTAATCGCCTTCATAACCCATCAGCCGGAATGAGCCGTTGACTGCCTCTTTTGGGAAGGACAGCTCACCTTCTTCATCATCCAGCCTCAGATGTTGGTTGATGGTGGCTGGAGTGATGAATACAGTCTTCCCCTGCACTAATGCAGACAGTGCCTTCTCACCATGCAAGATAACCCCTTGGCAGGTACTCCAAAACACTAGCAGTTGATCTTCATACAGTGGAGGATCTATGGTGAGAGTGGTGAGGTATGTTGAGTGAGAAAGAAAGCGACAAACATCTAAGAAACCAGGATCTTTCTCAGGGACAATAGAGCAACCTGGTTGTGTTGCCTATGTAGGTGCATGACAAAGGGGGGCTGTTTTTGAGGTTCAGGGTTGGCCATTTCCTGAAGCTTTTTATGAAAGAGAGTGGAAGAACAAAAAGGGTTTGTGGGTGATTTAGGTCTAGAAGATTTCAGATGAAGAGGAAGAATAAAGAGGGGGAACCATTGTAAAGGCTATTTATATGCTTGGATGAGAGACAAAGTTATTACAAAAGGATAAACTTTGAAATCCAGATCTCGATCCCACCTCTGAAAAAGTGCCCAAAAAGGTAGTTATCTTGGAAGTTGAAAATCTTCTGAAGGTAATTTTCATTCAAAGTTTTAAAGAAAGCTTCCAAAGCAAATTGACATTGGAAGATATTCCTTAGTTCCGGAAGAATTACTTTGAAGACTTAATTGCTTTCGAAAGAAAATTGTCATTCAAAACATATAAGTACTTAGAAGCAAATTTAAGCTTCGAAAGACATATTAGAATTTATTTCAAGGTTAAATCTCTTAATAGGTAGTTATAAGTTTTGAAGACATAATTTTCTTCCAAAGTCAATTAAATGTGCTCTGAAAGAAGATTTGTTCATAATTCTTGAAATTCTAAGGAATATATACTTTGAAAAATTTCATCCAAGATAAACAGGGCTTATGTGAGTGATAAATTAGACAATTTTAAAGACACACATGTTTGAAAAACAATTTTGAAATTAATTTAAGAAAATCTACTCAAAGTTAATCATTCCAATAGCTGATACGCAGGATTACTTCTTGCATTGCCATGTGACTATCCTTCCACCAAGGAATTAACATCCCCCGGATGTAGACTTTGCAGTCATGTTGTAGCCACCATAATCACTACCTGTATAGGTATACAGATTGAAGTCAGAATTCTTTGGATACTAAAGTCCTAGTTTGTGAGCTCTTTTGAGGTATCTAAGAATCCTCTTAACAACAGTTAGGTGAGACATCTTGGGGTTGGTTTGATATCTTGCACATATGCATGTGGCAAACATGATATCAGGCTGGCTGGCTGTTAGGTACATAAAAGACCCAATCATAGCCCTATAAAGATGTTCATCAACACACTCCCACTCAAGATCAGGTCCTAGGGAGTGGTTTCTAGCTATGGGAGTCTTAGCAACCTTGTAGGCAGTTAGATGAAACCTGGTTAGTATGTATTGTACATACTTTTACTGGTTTATGAAGATGCCATTATCAACTTGCTTCACTTGAATTCCTAGAAAGAAATTTGATCTGAGTTGTGTAAGTTGTGTGCTCATTTTTAAGAGTAGAAATTGTTTTCCCTAAATATTCTATTTTAAGTTTATAGTCATTTTATGCTCTTTTAAAATTAGCTTTTAAAATATTCAAAGACTCAAGATCAGATCTCACTTCCAAGTTATAGAACCTATACATGGTTACTTTAGCAATGCATTTAGGATTACAAAGATGTTCCAATACCTTGGCTTAATCATGGTAAGCCATCAGTGCCTGATTTGAAAAGACATCTTCTACCTGAAAGCTCTAGTCAAAGCATCCCTCTTCAATAGCAACAGCAGCTTGTTGCTTTGGTTTGCTGGGCTTCTCAGTTTTGGGAGCTGCAACAGTGTAGTTTGGCCTGGATTCTGTTTGGCCACCATTTGTCCTTGGTGCCTTACACTCTCTAGCAAAGTAGCCCATGTGGTTACAATTGTAACACTTTAGTTTACTTTTATCCAGCCCAAACTTTCCACTGCCATATTTCTTGGGAACTTTCTTCCTATTCTCTTATAGAACTTCTTGGCTATGTGAGTGAGAAGTATCTGCTAAACTATCTCCATATACTACAGATCATCTGGATGGATGCAGTCCAAGTCTTCAAGAGTGTAGAGAAAGTTGCCACAACTTTCATCTGAAGACACAAAGGCTTGAGAAGAGCTTGGTCCTTGGAATGGACTTCCTTGAGTGTAGCTCTCCCTTGGTGTCTCTGGGAAGGTGATGAAAGAACCCTTTTATGAGTTATTAGGGTAGCAAATGAGATGATGCTATGGTTCTCTACTATCTCTTTCAAAGACATGAAGGGCTGAACTCTGTTGATTGTTGGATGAGCTGGTGGATGGTTTTTCCATGTTCATCTCCATTTGGTAACCACTAAGGATACCATAAAGCTTAGTGAGAGTAAGAGTAGAAAGTTTTTCAGTTCTTTTAATGGCCACATAATAGTGTGTCCATTGTCTATGAAGAGAAAACATGAACTTCCTCATAATGTCCCTATTCTCAAGTTTAACTCCAACATCCATCAGAGTATCTATAATCTTAGCATACCTGAAGTATTGTTGAGTCATCGTTTCACCTATTTTGAAGGTGAAGTTCTCAAACTACTGCTTCATGATATCCTTCTTATTTTCCTTGGCTTAATTGGACCCTTCATACATCAGCTTCAGTGCATCCCACAGTTCTTTATAGTCTTGCACTTTTTGAAGCCTTTATAGATAGAGTTTGGAATAGTAGTTTGAAGAGTGGTCATGGCTTTCTGATCTATATCAATCTTCTTCCAATCTTCCTCAGAATAGTCAGCCACATCCTTTGGTATCACCCCACCTCCAGCAGTTGCTGTAGTACTGCTTAGGATGTGAGGTCCTAATACTATAGATCTCCATATCCTGTTGTCTTATGACTTGATGAAGTGTTCCCGCTCATACACCAAGTAAAGTCATCAGAAGTGATCAGTGGAGATTTAGTCATGGTGCTGATTTCCATATCAGCCTCCGTGAGAGCTGCCATTTAAGCAAGTAAGTGTTTTGGGAAACTGAAAAGATTTAAGATGGTGAGATCTTAAAATCAAGAGCCTAAAAAGCTCTGATACAGATTGCAGTATCATTAATGGTTATGCAACAGTTTCACAAGGTGGAGAATACAATACTTAATAGATCAAATAGGGAACCAGGAAAATGAAACAAAGAATGAAAGTAAGAACACACAAGAACAAAGAGATTGGTTTTTAAGGATGACGTATATTGCTCTCAAGTGTTTTACAATTATTACAAGGCTTAGTACTAAGGACTGGTTACATAAGACACTTTATACTACATCCTACAGCCAACCATACTTTGAAGGCCAACTTGACACTAATCTAGACAACAAGATCAATGTAAAGTTAACAAGGAAGATTGCATTTTGACTAGTGACTATGACATGCCATAGCTCACATCTTATTCTATTACAAAAAGGATAAAAGTACAAGAATGGAAAGTTACAGACTCAAACACCATAATGTACGGTTGACAAAAGTATGGAGATAATCACCAACTTGTATAAGTTAATGAGTATTCAGAGACGGTAGCGAAAAGTGGTTCAACTTTTATCAAAAGTAGTGTCAGAGAAAGCATGTCTTTTTTGTCTTTGGAAGAAATCAGTCTTCAAGCTTCAGAAGACTTTGTCTTGAAGCTTTGGAAGACTTCACTTTTGGTTTTGAAAGATTTATGTGTTTGGCTTCGTAAAATTTGACACTTGGTGAATTTTCTTTGTGCTTTGTCAAATCTTTCAAAGTAGCTTCCTTGTACTTCAAAAAGCATGCTGAGAGATCTTTGGTTAGCATCAGCCTTTAAGATAACTCTTACATATTGATTACTGATAGCATATTCATAAAATGAAATAACCATAGTTGTTGCTCCTCTGTTTTGACTTCCAAATGCATGTTTAGGCCCTTTAGTTTCTCCATGAAGCTCTTCCCTATAATGAATCTAGGTCTAGTTCCTTCAAAAATTGGTGGTCCACTATATGCACAAATAATATACTAATTAAACCATACAATATGCAAATGCAACAAGTAGCATTTTTGTATTATTAACATTGGGGTTTAGGTAGTACTATAAAATCCAGGAAGAAGTACGATAGATCTTAATTCATCAAACACAGAATGAATGATGCTTGGAATGGTGAACACAATCATAAGTCATTATCAACTAAATAATTAACATGTAAATAAGTTTTCTTTCTGATCTATGATTGCTCAAGCTTTACAAAATATGACAAAATGACAAGTGTTACAATTCAAAGCTATTGAACAAGTATATATATACTAACTAGTGAAGTTTTCTCCTAGACCACCATTTTCTCGCAGCTCCCATATTTTCACATGGTATAATGTTTTTGCCTGCTTTTCAATGTTTTTACAAGATGAGATTTGTTTGATTTCCCAAGCCTATTTATTTGACCTCTACAAGCTCCCCCATGGCTTGGCGAATCAAAACATCAAAAATCTACATCAACACAATTATAATCACTTCCATAGGCGTACATTTTCTTCTCAAGAGGATTGTTGATCATCCAATCGAATTAAGCTGTTATAAAGTGAACTAATTCATTGACTTCAATTTGACAAGTCTGAAGCATCATCAAATCATCTTTTTCGAACTTTAGTAGATCAACTAGATCAACAATTCTAAAGTCTTTATCAACAAAAAATATCACTGCATGACCGGTGTTCTTTTCACATACCCATCTCATAAGCTTGGATAAACTGTTTACAAGTGCCAAAGAATGAATAGGAATCTTCTTAACAATCTTAGGATGCTTGAACACATGTATCTTCATTAAAATTTTGGTGTTTAGATCTATTATGGATTCATATGTAATCGCCTTTGACTTTGTTGCTTTAATTATTTAAGTTAGATTTGCTATGTCTTTAGATATAATTTCTAATTCATTTTGCTTTGCCAAAGTTGAATTTAAGATTGGAACTCTACCCATAGCATACAAATCTGTAGATAGCAAAATAAGAAAATCATACTCGTCTCTATAATACTTAATGGCACCCACTCTTCTCTTTATCACGTACAATATCTTCTCTTCATCATGACACCAGCTCAACACAGGTTTTGAATTTCCATGTCATGTGTTTGGTTTGGCAGATCGCAAAAAGTGTTTCCCTTTGGGAGGAGGAGGAGCTCTAAAAGTCAAATTTCCAACTTGCATCATAACTTTAGCTCATCTTTGATCAAAAGAATCAGCTAGAGTAGCTGGTTGCTCAACTCTAGAAGACGATGCAATCTATCCTTCTTCAAGGTGAGAATCTTCATATAATCGTTTTAAGTTGTTTCTAAAAATGTCAGGTGATTCCACCAATTCATTCAGATCAATAAAATCTCCAAATTCATCATCAAAGTCCATAGTAATGTAATTATTTCTAAAACATGTAAAAAGTTTCCCATACTGACTCTCGAGTTTAGGATCTAATGGCTGATAATCCACTGGATCATCTGGACTTGGTCTGTAGACATTGTTAGTCCCATATTCTCTAGAAGGACCTACTTTATTGCCCGTATTTCCTCCTTGGTCATCATTATCATCTACCTTATCATCTTTCTTTGGCTCATCATCTCCATCACCACCATCATCATCATCTTTATGATCATTCACTTCATAATCAACTGTGTTGAGAAAATCATCTTTTTTTAACAAAAGTTCTCTATGATAGTTATGGTTCAATCATAACTTCACAACTTCAGCTTCTAACATATCCACATCTATAATCTTAGCAACAAGTTCACTTGGATCAACATCTATTTGGGCTTCTTCAACTGGTTCAGGTTCAATAGAATGGTATCCACTAGTTTCCTCAACCTCTCTTTCACTTTCTAGTTTTACTTGAGCTTTTGAGTGGCAGTTGTGGAGGTCAAAGTTCTTATTTGATTTTCCAAGCTCTGAACATAGTTAAATAAAAAATTGCATTTAGTATTCTAGATTCTTAATTCTGACTTCCTTAATTGATTATCCAGATACAAAACATCTATCTAATTTGACTTATCAAAACTTTCCTTTTCAAGATAAGTAACTTGTTGTTATAGAGAATTTTTGTCTCAACGGGAGTTTCATGAATGTTCAAGCTTGCTTAGACTGATGAAAACTTTCCTTCTTAAGATAAGTAACTCGTTGTTGTAGAACTCTAGGGCTATTATTGGCTGAGTCTCAGTAATAATTAGAGTTATTGCTTTAGTAACTGTTATTGGTATCTCTTGAGTTTGTGCACAACTTGCGATAGCTTTTGCTTCAAAAGTAAGAATCTCCTGACTGATATCCTTTGTAGTCACTGGACTCCTTGGCTTCCTTATAACTGTACTTCAACCTATCCCTTTTCCTCTTCTCATGCTAATGTCTAACCTTTTTCGAGCTACACTCTTTTTGCATTTAGTGTTTGGGGAATAATCTGGAAGGTAATCCGTATCTTTTTCTTTAGCTATTCTTTTCTGAGCACCAGATGGAGGAGGATCCATTGGCCTTTTCTAAAGACAGTATGGTACGTTTCTAATCTTATTACTATCTCTTTCAAAGTCAGATTCTATACTTGGATCTTACATTTCCTCTATCCCCTCATCATCATTTTTTTCTTTCCCGTTTGAAGAACTTTCTAGAGTGTCAACAGGAATCTGGGAAGATCAACCAATAGGTGCATACACCTATGGTTATTGCTATGCTTGTTGTTGAACTATTTGTTATTGTGGTGGTGGTTGTTGCTATCAGTGTTCTTTAATTTCAACAAACCTGCCAATGTTGGTGAATCTATCTCCCGTGCATGCATTTCAACATGCACGAAGCATGTAAGTAAGAACATCTCTTGTCATGATTTTGATCTTATAAGCTGGACATTTAAGATTGTTAAGTCTAGATGCAATGAATTAATCACAAGCTGAATGAATCTTGGATACATCAGGAAATTTTTCTTCCAATCACCAACACAATCTTCTACATTTTAGCAAATATAACTTTAGAAATGCTGTATGGATGATCTTCAATTAGTGAAATTATAAGTGAACCAAAAAATAGCACTCAGTCTATCCATCTTGGCTTTTAAGCTACTTTGGCAATGAACCACGACATGAAATAAATACTTCTACAGTGGCAAATATATCTTCTTAAGAGATAGATAATAGAACTCATATCCCACTCTTGTTTAATAATCTCTACAACTACATCATCAATCTCAGTATGCATATCAGCTTGATCTCCAAGATGTTAAACTTTATTAAGAATTTTATTAGTAATAGTCATGTTCTTATCCTTGACTTTAGCAACTATGCATGGATTTCCTTGAGTATCTCTCTTATTAAAACCTATTTTCTAGAAATCCTTTATAAAAAGGAAGACTTTAGGGTTTATAGATATAGCATAGTAAATTTTGGATTGCTTCAATCATTCAACCAATGATGTGAAAATGCCTTTATCATTTGAGACGTCTTCAAGAAATGCTATAACGTAGTGATTCTTAGCAAACATTGACGTTCTAGCCATATGCATAATCACAAGAAATTATATCAGCAACATAATCAATTTTATCAAATTTCACAAAATTATCTAAGTTGATATCAAATTTTAAGATGTTTTCGCATATGGTATATTTTCACCTGCGAAAACATTGATGTATTCGCGTCAATCAATCTTAGTCATTTTAGACAATGTTTTTTATCAAAGTTTTAAATGTTTTCGCATCTGTTTGAATTCCCCATAGGTTTTTTCTTGCTATAGTAAACGAGAACACATTCAAAAACCGAATTCAATATTTGATCATTTTGAAAGTTTTATCCACAAATCCTAGTTACACACTCATCGATTATTATCATTAAGTCCAGACTTAAGTCCAATTTCTCCGTTTAGTTACTTATTCAAACTTTCTCAAAGTTAGTTCGACTTTAAAAACAACTGAATCTTGTTCGAATCATCTTCATACCTGTCTACAATCAACACATAGCATAATGCGACACTTAGCAACACAACAAGCAATGGAGATATTCGATTTTTAATTTAGAGAAAATGAGTACCATCTATGCTAGAAATGAGATGTTCTCTCAACTGAAACGTATATATAACACACGATGCTTTTGTATGTGATGTAGTGTATTCGCATGCTGATGTTTTTGCATGCGATAACATTAATTTCCAATTCAAAAACTTCAATACTATCCAACCTTTTGAAAATTCTTCTAACTTTTAAAAAAACTTTTTCAATTTGATAAATCATGTTCACCAAGTTATGAACAATTAACCAGAAATTTTACTTTTGTAACTTTTAACAAAAGAAACTCAAATATTTTTCGTATTTTTTAGATATTTTTTTTCAAAATTTCAAAACCACAAAAATTCAAAGTAAAACTAATATAAATAATTATAATTTTGTGAATTTTTTATTATAAGATCATATTTTATAAAATTAATTATTAATATCTTCCGGTTGTGTTTAGAATAAGACATGTTAAGTTGACTGCCAATATATTTTATCCATTTAAATTCATGCCTTAGTCTTTACTAAGATAGCATGTTGTGATAATTGTCATGTTTTGATTTGATTATATAAAGTTAATGGATCCTATAATCAGATATCCTGTAAAATGCTTATCTAAATTCATGACACTTTTGAGATTTCAAGTCACCTCAATTTGACTTAAACCTTTCACCTCTAATCAGCAACTTTATTTGCAGTACCGGTTAAGGGATGGTCATTACAATCAGTCTCACAATGAGGAGAGTGTTAGAACACAAATAGGGAATCGGGTTTATGTAAATGATACTAAGAACACAAGTAAATGAGACAGATGTAAGAACAAGAACAGACTAATATTATTTTCAAGAATGCTGTATATTGCTCTCAATTTCTTTTACAAGTGTTACAAAGCATAAAAAGAAATACAAGGACCTGAGATACTTTATACTACATCCTACAGGCGGCCATACTTTGAAGGCCAGCTGGAAACATTAATCTAGACAACAAGATCAATGTAAAGTCAAAAGGCAGATTGCCTTTTGACTAGTGACTATGACATGCCATAGCTCACAACCTAATATATTATAAAAGGATAAAAGGTACAAAGTAGGAAGTTACAGACTCAAGACCATAATCTATAGTTTACTAAAGCATGGACCTTTTCACCAACATGTATAAGTTGGTGAGTCATCAGAGTTGCAACGAAAAGTAAGTCAGCTTTATGGAAAAGTAGATCAGAGAAAGCATGTCCTCTCTGTCTTTGGAAGAAATTAGTCTCCACTTCATTGGCTTCGGAAGACTTTGTCTTTGAAGTTTCGAAAGACTTCATCTTTGGCTTTGAAAGATTTGATCTTTGGCTTTGAAAGATTTTAGACTTAGAATAGTTTCTGTGATGAGTGTAAAACTTCTGAAGTAACTTTTACCTTGTACATCAATGCATCCATGCAGGAAGCTCCTTGGTTGTTTTGGCCTCTTTGGTTGCATCAGCCTTCTAATATAACCTTACAAACTCCCCCTAGGCTGATGCTACCAAAACAGAGAAGTTATTCACATGTTGACAGTCCTCATTAGGATCAAGACCATACCTTTCTTCATCATCTGGTCAGGATCCCTCAGACTCTCATAATATCTTCTCATGTCATGGAGATCATGTAAAGGAAGATAAAATATGTCTTGCTAAAAATAGATATCTTAACCTCCTTGATCGTTGATGACATACCACCCTTTTGGATTAGCAGCAAAAGTCCAGGACAATATGGGTCTTCCAGTTGCAAAAGGCTCTACTTGAGTGGGAGTTGGTTGTGCAGCCTTTTCCTACACTATCTCAGGATGCTCTGAGTCATCCTGAGGTGTAGAGGTGGATGCCTTGGTCTTTTTCTTGGAAACACTCTTCATGGCCATCATTTTCCTCCTCTTTGAAGCTTTAACTGAGAGAACTGGTCTTCAGCACCAGGTTGTTCTACTGTGTCTCTCTTAGTTGGGTTCTCTTCTCTCACAGGATCAGAAGGAGAGTGAAGAGGACCCTACTGTGGATCAGAAGATAAAGTTGGCTGAGATGCATCTTTAGGTTCAGGTTGTTTTGTCTCAGGGGGTTCAACCTTGACCTCCACTTTAGGTTGAGCTAGACTTGGTAGAGAATGCAAGTCAACAAGCTCTCCCTTCTTAATCTTCTACTTGATCACCCTGATGTGCTCATCCATAGTGGATAGAGATATTGGACCAAGCCTCCTTCCAGAGAATCCATACAACTTCAAGAAGCTCATCATCCTTTGTCTATCATCAGACTTCTTTTGGCTCTTTTGGATGATGGCTCTTGACTTTACAGCTTCTTCCTTTAGTTTTCTCTTAGCAGCCTTTTGTTCCTTGATGATTTGTTGCTCTAGCTGCTTGAGATACTCAAATTTAACATACTCATATGATAAGGGAAGAAGTGCAGATGCCTGATAGAGTCCTGTGGCACTCAGGTAGTTGATCATGTTCAATCTATCAGCTTCCTTGTCTACATGAGGTTGTGAAGTTGCCACAGCCTCTTTCTCAGGACTTTCTTGAACTAGGGAGAGGGTAGGAGCATGCTTGTAGAGCCTTTTCTGTTTCTTTTCTTCCATGTTTTTTAGTAGCAATACTGCATCCTCTGCCGCCTTTCTCTCCTTGGACAATTCCTTTTCAGCCAGTTTATTCAGTTCATCTAAGGGGAGAGAGAGTAGTTCATCCACATTGTAGTTTCTGGTCCCCAAGTAGTTTATCCTGGCTGCCCTCAACACATCATCCTGAGTATTTGGCCTGGGGGCAGCCCTAATGACAGCTTCCATGAAGTCTGGTGACCCTCTTAAACTTTCTCCCCTTAGCTTCCTCTTCCTCTCTCTTTCCTCCTCCTCAATCTCCTCAGAAATCAGTTTCCTTTTCCCTTTGTCACTCATAGGCCTTGGTGACTCAGGGTAGAGAGAGCTTTGGCCTTTATTGCTTGATTTAGCAGTCAAGCCCTGGCCAAAGAGAGGTTGTGAAGCACCTTCATCAGCTGGTGCCTCACTGAGGGTAATGGGTGCTAAAGAAGTTCCCATCTCAAGGTTCACAGGTTCAACTTCTGGGCCTTTGGTCAAGGATTCCCATTCGAAGCTAATCTTAAGGTCCACCTTAACATCCAGTTGACTAAAAGTCTTAACTGCTAGCCTCTGTCTATATAGTCTTGACCTCAGCTTGTAGTCTTCAAACACCCTTTCTTGAATCCTATCTACTAATCTTGTAGCTTGTCTGTCTTGACTTGGGTTGACAAGTGGAAGATCAATCAAATGGATGCTCTCATAGAAGCTTAGGTTGAAAAAGTTGAAAATTTCCTGTTGACCTTGAGATCTAAAGATGACTAGTGCTCTTCTATCAATGTCGTACCTCCATCCCATGATTGGATTCTCAGAGTGAGGAGATGGGGTAGGCATAGCTCTGGGAATACCCTCCTCAAACAAACTTTGTATGAGTGAGTCCATATCCATGTAGACTTGAGGAGGTTGCTGAGTATGGACCATTGCAAGTGAGGGTGGTGAATCCTCAAAGTCCATACTCTATGAAGAACTCCCAAGTTCTGTGATTGTCTGGACTTTCTCCCCCTTTTTGGTAGCATCACCTTCTTGCATAGGTGAGCTTGGGGTTGGGTCTATCACATCCATAGGTTCTTGTGGACCTGGTTGAGTTTTCCTGAGTGGTCTCTCAACTAACTTGCCCTTGAGATCGGTAATCTCAAGTTGCTGGTCCTTGACCCTCCTTTGTAAGACAGTCATATGAGATTCCTAGTGACTTATCTTTGAGACTAAATAGTGCATGTTTTTGTCAGTTTTTGAACCTTTAGTTTTAGACTCCCCTCATCTTCATCAAAAGAATCATGAGGGGATGAGAGAATAGGACCAAGGTCTTCTTCCTCATCACTAGCACTTTGTTCTTGGCTGCTAGATTTGCCCTGCACCATGACAGCTTCAAGTGAAGTGTCAATGGGCTGGGTTGCCATGGTTGAGTTCTTAATGATGTAATCACTTGCTGAAGTGAGAGCCTCTTCCATATGGACCTCCTGAACAGGTTCAGGGAGATCCACCCCAGTAGTAGGTGGATGATGTGGGCTAGACATGGGAGAAACAGGAGTACTCATCTCTCCTTGAGTAGGGGTGGAGAAGAGAGACTCAAGATACTCATTGAAGCTCATGTCTTCATTATCATAGAATTCAAGGTTTGGGATTGGTTGGTTTAGATCAAGAGGCTGGGGATGGTAACTGTCCCATGAAGGTTGTTCACTAGAGTTTTGAGACATTGAGTGAAGGCTTGAGGCTATGGGGTTGTGAGCTCATCAGGCTGAGCATGAGAAACCTCAGCACTGATCAATGGTGAGATGGGAGTGGTTTGCTCCTCAGGAGAAGTGGGAGCTCTAGTGTCCACTTCCTCCTGTATGGGTGATGATATAGGGGCCTGCACAAACTGAGTAGCATGTACAGGGGTTCGTTTGGATTTTCTTTGGTAGGTGATGGTTATTTTGGCTGTATAGGTGGTTGGGAAGTAGAAGGTGTGGGTTCAACACTAGTTGGTGCTGTTAGGTTGTCACCTTGAGTAATGAACTCTAATATTTTTAGGACAAGGGTTGTTTCTACCTTTGAGAAGCCAACAGTTGGCTTCCTCATAGTCTTGAAGATGTTGGGCTTCATCTGTCCCATTCGGAAACCCAAGCCTTGGTCTTGGGCTTATCAAAGTGATTTGAAGACAATGTAATAGCAAGTGATACTATTTTCAAGCTTTAAGGATCATTAGCTATTGTTGATGAAGAACTTTAAGTCACTTGGTATTCCTTCATCTTCCACACAATCTTTGGAAGATTAGACTTGACCTTCAACACTTCAGAAGTTTTGACAACTCCAGAAGTTTTGGAGACTGGACCTTTGGAAGATCTTGCTTTCACTACAGCAGGCTTCAGTACTTCGGAAGCATTCCTTTCTACCGAGACCAATTTTTCTTCCGAAGGAAAGGTTTCACTTGTCTTCTTTTTCTCTTTGATCATGTGAATAGTACCATTAGGATTGTAGATGCAATCCTTAGCAAGATGAGAAGTACTACCACACATGATGCAATCTATTTGCTTCTTTTTGAGAGTCTTCTTTTGAGAGAAAGACTGAAATTGATAACTTTCCACCTCCATCTTCATCTTTACCGATGATGCAACAAGCTTCTTAGGGTGAGGCTTGCTTTTGGAACTGGATAGTTCAGGCTGTGTAGCAGTGGTACACAACTGATTAGCCTTCTTCTCTTTGCTGGAATGAGTTGCACATGAACTAGAACTCCTGGTACTATAGTTCATAGTTGAGTCTTCAGCCTTCACCACTTCAAATCCTACAGAGATGAACACTTGTTTCTGCTTAGATTTGAAAGTGGCCTTGATCTCTTGAGCCTTCTTTGATTTTCTCTTTGCTTTCCTGATCAAGTTCTTCCTCTTAGACTTGGTCATCCCAGATTCTTTTCTCTCTTTATGAGAATAGTGACCCTTCTTAGGATGATCTTCTTCACTCTTCTTAGAATCATCCTTCACTATCTCCTTTTCATCCTCTTCATCTATGGGGTCTATGAGGGGAAGCTCATCTTCATAGGTTCCATACCTTGGAGATCTTACAGACAATAGAGTGTATGGAGGAGTTATCTTAGTAGATCCCAATCCTTGCTTATTCTGATAATAAACTTTTGCATGCAAGGATGAGGATATCATGTTCTTGAAGGTCTCTTCTTCAAGAACATGTTTTTCTATCCTAGCTTTTCTGATCACAAGCTCAACCTGGCATTCAGTTAACTTAGTGATGAGATATTTTATCTGAGTCCTATATTTGGTATGTTCATGCTTAAGAGCGGAAATGGTTTTCTCTAAATCTTTCGAGACTTAATTGCCTTCGGAAGAAACTTGTCCTTCAAATACATGTAAGTACTTAGAAGTATATTTAAGCTTCAAAAGATATCTCAGAATTTCTTCCGAAGGTAAATTTCTTATAAGTAGTTATTTGACTTGAAGACATTATGTTCTTCCGAAGACAACATGAAGTCTTCTATTTTAAGTTTGTAATCATTTTTAGCTCTTTTGAAATTAGCTTTTAAAATGTTTAAGGGCTTAAGATCAGTTCTTATCTCTAAAATATAGGACCTATATCTGTTAACTTTAGCAATACATAGATGTTTCAATACCTTGGCTTCTTCATGATCTGCCATCAGTGCTTGGTTTAGAGATGCATCCTCAACCTAAAAGCTCTAGTCAAAGCCTCCTTCTTTAATAACAACTGTAGCTTGCTGCTTGGGCTTCTTATTCTGGAGAGCTCTATCAGTGTAGTTTGGTCTGGTTTGTGCTTGCCCACCATTTGTCTTTGGTGCCTTGCACTCTCTAGCAAAATGTCCCATTTGGTTACAGTTGTAACACTTCACTATGCTTTTGTCCAGCCTAAACTTTCCACTGGTTGCATTGCTAGGAAACTTCCTCCTTATCCTTTTGTAAACCTCTTGGCTCTATGAGTGAGAAAAGCCATCTGCTGGACTATTTCCATGTACTCCAGATCATCTGGATAGATACAGTCCAGGTCTTCAAGGGTAAAGAGAAAGTTGCCCGTGCTTTCATCAGTAGACACAAAGGCTTATAAAGAGCTTATCTCTTGGAATGGGCTTCCTTGGATGTAGCTCTCTCTTGGTGTCTCCGGGAAGGTGATAAGAGGACCCTTTTATGAGTTGTCAGGGTAGCAGATGAGATGATGTTGTAGTTCTCTGCAATCCCTTTCAACCATATGAAGGGTTGAACTCTGCTGATTGTTGGAGTTACCAGATGGATTTTGCATGTTCATCTCCATCTAGTAGCCTTTGAGGATACCATATAACTCAGTGAGAGTAAGGGTCTTGATGTTCCTAGTCTTCTTAATGACCACACAATAGTGTGTCCATTGTCTGGGAAGAGAGGACATGAACTTCCTCATAATGTCCCTGTTCTCAAGAGTTACTCCAACATCAATTAGAGTATCCACAATCTTAACATACCTGAAGTATTATTGAGTCATGGTTTCACCTGTCTTGAAGGTGAAGTTCTCAAACTGCTGCTTCAAGAGATCCTTCTTGTTCTCTTTTGCTTCATTTGACCCCTCATACATCAGCTTCAGTGCATCCCATAGTTGCTTGGCAGTCTTGCACTTCTTGAAACCTCTGTAGATAGAGTTTGGAAGAGAAGTTTGGACGGCGGTCATGGCCTTCTGATCTATGTCTATCGTCTTCCAGTCTTCTTCAGAATAGTCAGCCACTTCCTTTGGTATCATACCCCCACCACCAGTAGCTGAAGAGGTGGATGGTACGTGAGGTCCAGAGACAACAGATCCCCACATCCTGAAGTCTTGAGACTTGATGAAGCCTTCCATTCTTTAGCACCAAGTATCAAAGTCATCAGGAGTGATCAGTGGAGACTTTGTCATAGTACCGGTTTCCATATCAGCCTTTGTGATAGCTGCCATTTGAGTTGTTAAGTGTTTTATGAAACTGAAGGGATTTAAAATGGTGAGATCTTACAATCAATAGCCTGGAAAAGCTCTGATACCAATTGCAGGTGCGGTTAAGGGATGGTCAATACAATCAGTCTCACAATGAGGAGAGTGTTAGAACACTTAACAGATCAAATAGGGAACTGAGTTTATGTAAATGATACTTAGAACACAAGTAAATAAGATAGAATTAAGAACAAGAACAGACTAATATGGTTTTCAAGAATGTTGTATATTGCTATCAAGTTCTTTTATAAGTGTTACAAAGCATAAAAAGAAATACAAGGACGTGAGATACTTTATACTACATCCTACAGCCGGCCATACTTTGAAGGCCAGTTGGAAACATTAATCTAGACAACAAGATCAATGTAAAGTCAAAGAAAGATTGCCTTTTGACTAGTGACTATGACATGCCATAGCTCACATTCTAATATATTATAAAAGGATAAAAGGTACATAGTTGGAAGTTACAAACTCAAGACCATAATTTACAGTTTACTAAAGCATGGACCTTTTCACCAACTTGTATAAGTTGGTGAGTCTTCAAAGTTGCAGTGGAAAGTAAGTCAGCTTTATAGAAAAGTATATTAGAGAAAGCATGTCCTCTCTTTCTTCAGAAGAAATCAGTCTTCACTTTATTGGCTTTGGAAGACTTTGTCTTTGAAGCTTTGGAAGACTTCATCTTTGGCTTCGGAAGATTTGGTCTTTGGCTTCGGATGATTTTACACTTAGAATAATTACTGTGATGAGTGTAAAACTTCTGAAGTAACTTCTACCTTGTACATCAGTGCATGCATGTAGGAAGCTCCTTGGTTGTTTTGGCTTCTTTGGTTGCATCAACCTTACATCATTGATTGTTAATTTTCCAAATATAGTTACTTGAGTATAACTAGCCTGCGAAACATTTCTGAACACACAATATAACAAGTTTTAGGACTTACTACAAGCCGTTTGGTCTTACGTTGCCTTCTCAAGATATTTAGGACTTATATGCACAATAATTTTTAGGACATCTGTTATTTATATATGGCCTTTGACATCTTTTTGCTCTTATTTTTCTTTTTGATCATTTTTTTTGTAAGGCCCCATTACCGGAACGCTTACAGCTGGTCAATCATCGCACATAAAACATAGAACATATATTTTCATTTGCTAAAACATCGCAGCGAAATACTGAACAAACCATTTCTTATATTAATGACCACTTTTGCAAGACAATACAATCATTGTTATCCATTACAAAAATCTCATTGTTTGCATTACATTACAAAAAAGTCATTTGTCATGAAATGGATGCCATCCTAAAAACACCAAGTAGCCGCCCCGTGCCATCCTCAGCAACGTTACCTGCCAACTGGAAATTACATAAAAGTCAGCGTTACTGAGTGAGTTCTAGTTTTATAACTAAAATACTTTTCTTTTGTTTAAAACCGTACTTTACTTTCGTAAGCGATCAGACATCATACGTACAAATAGATAATCTCACTATTATCTTCCATCATCGTCAACTTACATTCATTCATTCTCTTTCTTATCATACATTTCATTCATCCATTATTACTTTCACTTCTCTATGCTCCAGGCTAATGCCTCGAGCTATACCCCAAACATCATGCATAAGGCGGGTACTGGGCTGAAGACTATAAATAGACTTCAAACATCATGCACTAGGCGGGCACCAGCACCAGGGTATCATCATTTGGACCATTGCCATGTGCTATACCCTAAACATCATGCACAAGGCGGGTACTGGGCCGAAGACTATAAATAGACTTCAAACATCATGCACTAGGCGGGTAACAGCACCAGGGCAAGCGACAATGGTCCCATATGTATGGTCAGTCACAAAGACTAGACCCTAGTGTGCATCCTTCTGGGGTAGCTAACCCACACACCGTTGAGCTAACACCCTTCATTGGGTGTGAACCTCCTTACAGTGCTTGCAAGACTTTTCTTACTTCCGTTTGTTCATTAATGCATGCATTCATTCTTTCTTACTTCTCATTAGTTATCTTCCACTTTCGTTAAGTACTACTTTGCATAAGCATATTCATACGTCATACCACGTAAGGTCAAGACATAAACATAACATGGAACAACATCATCACAATAGCATGCAAATCGTAAACAAGCACAGTCCCCCGTAAAACCGCCTTTCTTAACACTTAAGCTCTACATCCCAAAATCTCAAAAAATTCTGTCCCCTTAAAGAAATGCGAATGAGCAAACAAATGCGGATGAACAGACAAATGCGGATGAATAAACAAATGCGGATGAGTAACCAAATGCGGATGAATAGACAAATGCGGATGAGTAACCAAATGCGGATGGACACCTCGGAAAATATTCTAAGTGTCCCAAAGAAATGCGCATGAACACTGTAGCGAATGCGCATGCATAAAGCACATGAAAGTTTTCAGAAAATATTCCGTCCAATGAAGTGCGCATGAACCAAATGCGGATGACTGAAGCAAATGTGCATGGACAAAACAAATGTGGATGAACATACAACAAATGCAGATGAACACTTAGCAAATGCGGGTGAACAAAATAGTCGACGTGTTCATCAAATGTGGATGAAGACTTAACTAATGCGGATGAACAACACTTATGCAAATATTCAAACTTAATGCGGATGATCAACTAACCTGAAACCGCATCTTACACTATAATCAGTTCCCAATCCTCATTCTTATACATTCATTGCACCGATCTAGCATGCTAATCTCTTAGAACAAGCATACAACCACAGAAACCGAGCAAAACATGCAGGCCCTAACACACCCACTAAAAGACAGGGCCAAACTTACGGTACAAAATACTGGACATATTAAAAGTTAGTTACATGCATTTCCAGCCCCAAAACAGGTTTAAAACATAGAAACCGGGGATCTAGAACTCACCTTATGCAATCTTTCGGGCAAGACTTCCTTCAAACCCAAATTCAATGAGTTCACACACCTAAAACCCATCAAAACACAACCCAAACACAAACAAACACACATAAGCATGCAACCGAGGCATAGGCCGGCCAAGAACAACTTAAAACGATGAATTCTTACCTTGAATTCGATCTCCTTGTTCTTCTTCTCCAAAACCCGAAAGCTTCTCTGCTTCTTTCTCTCTCTACAATCAGCAGAAAAAGGTGAAAAGTAATATGGCATGGGCGGCCATGTTGCTTTTGTACAAAATTATATTATATTTTGTACCTTGCACACTTTTAACCCCTCTATTTGGGTTTAATTGCATTTCCTTCTTTTCTTCACTTTTATTCTAAAAAAAATCCGGGTGTTACAAGTCCACCCCCTTTATATAGGTTTCGTCCCCGAAACCTGTTATTCCTCAAACAAATGTGGGTAATACTGCCTCATCACTTCTTCAGTCTCCCACATAGACTCGGATCCCTTCCTGTGCTTCTACTGTACACGTACCAGGGGAACCACTTTATTCCTTAACCTCTTCTCCTTGCGATCAATGATTGCCACTGGTTGCTCCACATAATTGAGCCTTTCATCAACTTCAATGTCTTCCAGTGGTACAACCATATCTTCATTAGCTAAACACTTCCGCAGATGAGATACATGGAATGTAGAGTGAATTCCACTTAACTCATCGGGTAACTCCAACCTGTAGGCCACCTCTCCTACTTGAGCAATGATTTGGAAAGGCCCTATGTATCTCGGGCTCAACTTGCCCCGCTTTCTAAACCGAATGATCCCCTTCCACGACGAGACTTTCAACATAACTCTATCTCCCACCTTGAACTCAATTGGTCTACGTCTCTTGTCAGCATACGACTTTTGTCTATCCTTAGCTGTCTTCATATAGGCTTTGATCCTTTCAAGCTTCTCAGTCGTAGCCTCGATCACCTCAATACTTCCCAACTCTCTCTGACTAATATCACTCCAACAAACAGGTGTTCTACATCTCCTACCGTAAAGCATCTCATAAGGGGGCATACCAATGCTGGCATGATAACTGTTATTGTATGAGAACTCCGCTAACGGTAAGTGGTCATCCCAACTACCTCCAAAATCAATGACGCATGCCCAAAGCATATCCTCAAGCGTCTGAATGGTTCTCTTCGACTGACCATCTGTCTGTGGATAATAAGCCGTGCTGATATGTAACCTCGTCCCCATTGCATCATGAATGGTTCTCTTAGATGTAAACCGAGTGTCACGATCAGAAACAATAGACACCGGCACATCATGACGAGTTACAATCTCCCTGATGAATAGATCCGCTAACTTCTCAGATGAATACGTCTCTCGGATCGGTAGGAAGTGAGCACTCTTCGTCAGACGGTCGACTATCACCCATATGGCATCGTACCCCTTCACGGTACGCGGTAGCTTCATGATAAAGTCCATGGTGATATGCTCCCACTTCCACTCAGGTATATCCAAAGGTTGGATCTTACCGTATAGCTTCTGATGCTCCGCCTTCACTTGCAAGCATGTAAGGCACTTACTCACGTACTCCACTACGTCACGCTTCATACCCGGCCACCAATAATCTTTCTTCATATCCTGATACATTTTTGTGGCACCGGGATGAATGGGGAATCGAGTCTTATGAGCTTCATCCATGATCTTCCCACGTAGATCCCCACAACAAGGAATCCACATTCGTCCGAATCGGGTTCTAACACCGAGAGTGTTTTCACCCAATTCCGCGACTAGACCTCTCATCCTTTCAGAGTTAAGATGATCTTCCTTCAACGCCTCATCTTGAAACTCCTTGACCTTCTTCATCACATCGGAGGTCAAAACCAATTGGTAAGCCTTCACCCAGATTGCTTCAGGCCTCTCTTTTCGGCTAAGGGCATCCGCCACTACATTGGCTTTGCCTGGATGGTAATGGATTTTACAATCATAATCCTTTATCAGTTCCAACCATCTCCTTTGCCTCATGTTCAAATCCTTCTGCTCGAATAAGTACTTCAAGCTCTTGTGGTCAGTGAAGATGGTGCACCTCGTCCCGTACAGGTAGTGCCTCCAAAATTTTAATGCAAAGACCACAGCTGCTAGCTCTAAATCATGAGTAGGGTAATTAACCTCATGAACCTTCAATTGTCGGGATGCGTAAGCTATAACCTTTCCTCGCTGCATCAGTACGCAACCCAATCCCGAGTAAGAAGCATCTGAATAAACCACTAAATCCTCACTCCCATCGGGTAATGATAAGACAGGAGCTTGAGTCAACCTCGTCTTCAACTCTTCGAAAGCCTTCTCTTGCTCTTGACCCAAACAAACTTCACATCCTTACGGGTCAACTTGGTCAGTGGAGAAGCTATCTTAGAGAAGTCTTGGATGAATCTCCTATAATAGCCCGCCTACCCCAAGAAACTACGGATCTCGGATGGCGTCCTTGGAGATTTCCATTGCATCACAACTTCCACTTTTGCCGGGTCTACCATAATCCCCTCGGGATTCACCACGTGACCCAAAAACTAAACCTCGCGCAACCAGAATGCGTACTTGGAGAACTTAGCATACAACTTCTTCCTTCTCAACGTCTCTAATACCTCTCAAATGTGACCAGCATGTTCCACTTTGCTCTTCGAATAAATCAAGATATCATCGATGAACACAATCACTGATTTATCCAACATCGGCCGACACAGTCCATAACGGGTACGAATAGCTGTTTTAGGAATATCCTGCTCCTTCACCTTCAACTGATGGTAACCAGATCGGAGATCTATTCTCGGAAACCAACTGGCACCTTGGAGCTGATCAAACATGTCAACAATCCTCGGCAATGGATACCGATTCTTCACCGTCAACTTGTTCAGCTCGCAGTAGTCAATACACATCCTCATACTACCGTCCTTCTTCTTTACAAACAAAACCAGGGCACCCCATAGAGAGATACTCGGTCTAATGAACCCCTTATCAAGCAAATCTTGCAGTTGCTCCATCAATTCCTTCATCTCAGAGGGGGCTAACCGATACGGTGTCTTAGCAACAGGTTGGGCACCGGGTATCAGGTCGATTGAAACTCAATCTCACGGTCCGGCGGTACACCTGGTAAATCTTCTGGGAACACATCTGGGAAGTCACACACAACCGGTACATCAGACAATTATGGTGTTGGCGTATCAACATCTTTTACGTAGGCCAAGTAGGCATTACATCCACGCCTCATACACTTTCCACCACCACCATTGAAATCACCTTCGGAATCGTAGTAACTCGATCACCGTAAATCGTCATCGAACTCCCGTCAGGCTCTGTCAGTCCAATCATCTTCTTGCGACATACGATATTCGCCTCGTAGGCCGCTAACCAGTCCTCTCCCAGGACTACATCGAAACCGCCTAAGGTCATAACGAACGGTCTAACAGGAAATTTATGACCTTCTACTTCTATGACATAGCCTTCCATCATCTCAGAAATCCTGGTAGACTTACCTATGGCAGTTTCTACATCGAAGGGCTCGTCAATACTCCCACTCCTTAAAGGCAACTTAGCATAAAAGGCAGCAGAAATGAAGCTCTTACTAGCACCGAAATCAAATAACACGGAGGCAAGAGTTTGGTTTACTAGGAACGTACCTGACACAACATCAGGGTCCGTCCTAGCCTCCACCTGGGTCATCGTGAATGCTCTGGCGCTTGCTTTCTGCCCTTCGGTTCTGGTCGTCTTATTCGCTCGAACTCTCAGCCCTTGGCTTCTTGCATTCCCTGCTCATGTGACCCTCTCCACCACAGTTAAAACATCTGGCCATACGACAATCCTTTGCTATATGCCCTGTCCTTCCACACAGGAAGCATACATTCAATCCCCGTCTACATTCTTCGAAATGCTCCTTTCCACATTTGCCACACCTCTTCGACCCTGCACCAGATGTGACCACACGGCGGTCATCCACCCGTGCACGCTTGTTGTTTGTCAGGGCACCACCCCTACCAAACCTCTTCCCATTCCAGTTCAGATCACCACCACCTTTCTTACTCACCTCAGCCACAACCACTTCCTGTTCATCATACAGCCTCCCTGCCAGATCAACCACTGACCTAAACGTGCTCGGTCGGGTGGCGATCATGTGCTTGCGGATGTCCGTCGGCAAGCCCTGAATGTATCTCTTAATCTTTCGTGACAAGGGTATCACCTGATCCGACACCAGCCGTGCCATCTCATTGAATTTGGTGGTATATTGCTGATGTGTCATGGTTCCCGCCTCCAGCTGTAAGAACTCCTTCTCAACCTTGTCGAGCTCTCGGTGAGGACAAAACTCCTCGATCACCAGTTTCTTCAACTCATTCCACCTCATCCTGCCAATCGCTCTACTACCCTCGGTCTGGACAATATTGTCCCACCAACATAGGGCCAAGTCCACAAATGAGTGGGTGGCGAACTTCACCTTCTGATCTTCCCGGCACTCGCTGATATCTAGAACAGCTTCCATCTCTCTCACCCACCGGTGAGCAGTAGCCGCAGTGCCATTTCCTTCAAAAGTCGGGGGCTTGCATCTTTGAAATGCCCCATAGTTACAGCCTCGTGCTATCTCCTGCACAGGCTCTTCTCCTTCTTCTTCACTGGAGACAACCGTCTCAGTCTCTGGTTGCTCCCTTTCCTCCGCGGGTCTCCTCCTTTCCTTCCTCCCTCCTTCTCGTACAGCCTTAATCACTTCGGTCACCACAGACGGTAGAATCGTCTGCATGACCTGGTGAACCTCTTCCACCACCGCCTCCTTCACTGAGGCCCTTAAATTGGCATTGTCATCACCACCCTCCGGATGAGGGGTCTCGGGCTCTTCGTGAGCCACCTCTTCAGCCCTAGGCCTTCCTCTCGTGACCCGTGGTCCAGCACCACATCCACCACGACCTCCACCTCGAGAAGCCTTCGAGGATCTACCACCGGCCATCCTCTAACACGTTATAAGATTCAAACACCAACACGGTCATTCAAGGTAACAACTCAGTTTATGTCAAGTATAGTAAGTCCCTAATTACAGTGGCCAGTTGTGATTAGCCACTTACTTTACTCTTCGTACCCCAAGCATTTTCTATCCTGACTTCATCAGTATCTAAATCTACTAAGAAGCACATAAATCACATAACATGCGCACGTAATACCGGTTAACATTAAGAAAATACCGGATGGCACACAGCTACTCGGACTGGCATCCCTTCCCTTTGTCCCATTCTCAGTTTAAGTTTAGGTTTCTTTTGAAAATATTTACCCGTTCCACTTAAACTTTGGCTCTGATACCAACTTGTAAGGCCCCATTACCGGAACGCTTACAACTGGTCAATCATCGCACATAAAACATAGAACATATATTTTCATTTGCTAAAACATCACATCGGAATACTAAACAAACCATTTCTTATATTAATGACCACTTTTGCAAGACAATACAATCATTGTTATCCATTACAAAAATCTCATTGTTTGCATTACATTACAAAAAAGTCATTTGTCATGAAATGGATGCCATCCCAAAAACACCAAGTAGCTGCCCAATGCCATCCTCAGCAATGTTACCTGCCAACTGGAAATTACATAAAAGTCAGCGTTGCTGAGTGAGTTCTAGTTTTATAAATAAAATACTTTTCTTTTGTTTAAAACCGTACTTTACTTTCGTAAGCGATCATACATCATACGTACAAATAGATAATCTCATTATTACCTTCCATCATCGTAACTTACATTCATTCATTCTCTTTCTTATCGTACATTTCATTCGTCTATTATTACTTTCACTTCTCTATGCTCCAGGCTAATGCCTCGAGCTATACCCCAAACATCATACACAAGGCGGGTACTGGGCCAAAGACTATAAATAGACTTCAAACATCATGCACTAGGCGGGCACCAGCACCGGGGTATTATCATTTAGACCAATGCCATGTGCTATACCCCAAACATCATGCACAAGGCGGGTACTGGGCCAAAGACTATTAATAGACTTCAAACATCATGCACTAGGCGGGCACCAGGATCGGGGCAAGTGACCCACACACCGTTGAGCGTCCTTCTAGGGTAGCTAACCCGCACACCATTGAGCTAACACCCTTCATTAGGTGTGAACCTCCTTACAGTGCTTGCAAGATTTTTCTTACTTCCGTTCGTTCATTAATGCATGCATTCATTCTTTCTTACTTCTCATTAGTTATCTTCCACTTTCGTTAAGTACTACTTTGCATAAGCATATTCATATGTCATACCACGTAAGGTCATGACATAAACATAACATGGAACAACATCATCACAATAGCATACAAAGCATGCAAATCGTAAACAAGCACAATCCCCCATAAAACCTCCTTTCTTAACACTTAAGCTCTACATCCCAAAATCTCAAAAAATTCTGTCCCCTTAAAGAAATGCGAATGAGCAAACAAATGCGGATGAACAGACAAATGCGGATGAATAAACAAATACGGATGAGTAACCAAATATGGATGAATAGACAAATGCGGATGAGTAACCAAATGCGGATGGACACCTCGGAAAATATTCTAAGTGTCCCAAAGAAATGCGCATGAACACTGTAGCGAATGCGCATGCATAAAGCACATGAAAGTTTTCAGAAAATATTCCGTCCAATGAAGTGCGCATGAACCAAATGCGGATGACTGAAGCAAATGTGCATGGACAAAACAAATGTGGATGAACATACAACAAATGCGGGTGAACACTTAGCAAATGCTGGTGAACAAAATAGTCGACGTGTTCATCAAATGAGGATGAAGACTTAACTAATGCGGATGAACAACACTTATGCAAATATTCAAACTTAATGCGGATGATCAACTAACCTGAAACCGCATCTTACACTATAATCAGTTCCCAATCCTCATTCTTATACATTCATCGCACCGATCTAGCATGCTAATCTCTTAGAACAAGCATACAACCACATAAACCGAGAAAAACATGCAGGCCCTAACACACCCACTAAAAGAACAGGGCCAAACTTACGGTACAAAATACTGGACATATTAAAAGTTAGTTACATGCATTTCCAGCCCCAAAACAGGTTTAAAACATAGAAACCGGGGATCTAGAACTCACCTTATGCAATCTTTCGGGCAAGACTTCCTTCAAACCCAAATTCAATGAGTTCACACACCTAAAACCCAACAAAACACAACCCAAACACAAACAAACACACATAAGCATGCAACCGAGGCATAGGCCGGCCAAGAACAACTTAAAACGATGAATTCTTACCTTGAATTCGATCTCCTTGTTCTTCTTCTCCGAAACCCGAAAGCTTCTCTGCTTCTTTCTCTCTCTACAATCAGCAGAAAAAGGTGAAAAGTAATATGGCATGGGCGGCCATGTTGCTTTTGTACAAAATTATATTATATTTTGTACCTTGCACACTTTTAACCCCTCTATTTGGGTTTAATTGCATTTCCTTCTTTTCTTCACTTTTATTCTTAAAAAATCCAGGTGTTACATTTTTCTTTTCCTTTCTTTTAATATATATATATATATATATATATATATATATATATATATATATATATATATATATATATATAGGGGAGAGAACTCTCTTTTTTGTGAGAACTCTAGAAACCAATGTGAGCTACAATTTTTAATGGTGAAATGGTAATTAACAAAAACATAATAACAAGTATTATAAAAAATAAAAAAATCTTATTTTTTTACGAAACTCGTTTTACACATGTGTAATATCGGATCTACACATGTGAAAATCCAGTATTACACATGTGTATAACCATATTTACACATATGTAAATAATAGGTGGAAGATTTTATGTGTGTTTGTGTGTAATGATGTTCTTCCAACAAAAAAATGATGAATGTGATCAATATTTAAAAGTTAACACGGTTATCGCAATAATAAAGGGTTAACATTTGATCCTTGTCTTATATATATATATATATATATATATATATATATATATATATATATATATATATATATATATATATCTATATATATATATGTATATGTGTGTGTGTGTGTGTGTACATATATATACATGTATGTATGTATGCATGTGTATATATATACATATAGATACATACATATATATATATATGTATATATATACACATGCATACATACATACATACTTACATACATATAGAGGATGGATCTGGTATAAACCTTGTGCTATCTAAAAACCATAAGAACATATCCGAGACGTTAAAATTTTAGATCTATGGTTATTATTGATGACACCTAATCAAATTACAATTAACGGAATTACTATATACAAATAAGGGCATTTTTGGTACTTTGTTGTTTTATTAAAGTAACCTCCACCAAAATCCCTAAAACATCTCACTATATTTAAATGATACGTTTATAAGGAACTGAAAAGTTAGCTAAATTAACACATTAAAATTTTTAACTTAAAAATTCAAACTGATACTTTAAGTGTTTGGATGATATCATATAGTTTTTATATTTATATTTAGAATGAAACTAGTTGTGTTATTTATGTGCTTATATGTAAAAATATAGAACACTTAGCAGATCAAATATGGAACAGGTTAGTGATGAAACAATGAACACAAGTAAAAGAACAAGAACATGAACAAGAACACTCAAATGTCATTTTTAAGAATGATATATACTGCTCTCAAGTTCTTATAAGTGTTACAAAGCATAAATCAAAGATACAAGTTCTTGAGATGCCGGCCATACTTTGAAGGCCAGTTGGAAACACTAATATAAACAAGATCAATGTAGAGTCACAAGGCAGATTGCCTTTTGACTAGTGACTATGAGATGCCATAGCTCACATCCTAATATATTACATAAAGGATAAAAGTACATAGCTGGAAAGTTACAGACAAAAGACCTTAATCTATAGTTGACAAAAGCATGGACTTTTCACCAACTCATATAAGTAGGTGAGTCTTCAGAAGTGGCAGCGAAAAGTGGTTTAACTTTTGTCAAAAGCTGATTTAGAGAAAGCATGTCTTCTCTATCTTCGGAAGAAATCAGTCTTTGGCTTCAGAAGACTTTGTCCATAAAGCTTCGTAAGACTGCATCTTTGGCTTCGAAAGATATGGTCTTTTGGCTTTGGAAGATTTGATACTTAGCATAATTCACTGAGTTATATCAAATCTTCCAAAGTAACTTCCTTGTACTTCACATGTGCGTGCTGAGAGCTTTTTGGTTGTTATTTAGTTGCATCAGCCTTTAAGTGTATTTCTTACAAACTCCCCCTAGGCTGATACTACCAAAACTGAAGAGACCTTTGAGTCTTGATCTTCATTTGTTGACAGTCCTCATCAGAATCAAGACCATTCCTTTTATCATTAGTTGGTCAAGATTCCTCAAACTCTCAAAGTATCTCCTCATGTCATAGAGATCATGAAGAAAGAGGTCAAGTATGTTTTGCTAGAAGTACATGTCTTGACCCCCTTGATCTCTAGTGACATACCATCTGTCTGGATTGGTGGCAAACATCCAAGACACGATGGGTCTCTCAGCAGCAAGAGGCTCTACATGAATAGGAGTTGGATGAGCAGCCTCTTCTTGAGCACCCTTAGGATGTTCTGACCCATCCTAAGGTGCAGAGGTGGATGCCTTGGATTTCTTCTTCTTCTTCTTGTCTCTTCTTATGGCCATCCTTTTCCTCTTTCTGTACTTTAACTAAGGAGATTGGCATGCAGTACCAGATTGTTCTTGTTTGTCTTCCTTAGTTGGGTCCTTGTCCTTTATAGGTTTAGAAGGACAAGGATCATGACCCTGTTATGGATCAAATGATGAAGCTGGCTGTGATGTAGCACTAGGTCCAAGTTGTGTTGTCTCCTGGGGTAACCTTGACCTCAGCTTTAGGTGTAGCCTGACTTGGTGGAGAATGCAAGTCAATCAGCTCACCCCTTTTGATCTTCTGCTTGATCACTCTAATGTGCTCATCTATGGTGGATAGAGACATTGGACCAAGTCTCCTTTTGGAGAATCCATACAGCTTTAAGAAGCTCACCATCTTCTGTCTACAAGCAGATTTCTTCAAGTTTGCTCTAATGGTGGCTCTTAACCTTGTAGCCATTTCTTTCGTCTTCTTCTTTGCATCCTTTTGTTTTTTTTGCACTTATTGCTCAAGCTGCTTGAGGTATTTGAATTCAATGTAGTCAAATGGTAAGGAAAGAAGGTCTGCTTCCTGATAAAGACCTGTGGCACTCAGGTAGGTGATCATGTTTTGTCTTTCTTGTTCCCTGCCTACCTGAGTTTGTTGTTTAGCAGTCACAATCTCTGTCTCAGGACTTATTTGAACTAGGGAGAGGGTAGGAGCTTTATAGATTCTCTTTCTCCTTCTTTCTTCTTTGATCTTGAGAAGCAATTCTGTTGTGTCAGCTTCCTTCCTCTCCTTTGACACTTCCATATCAGTCAGTTCATTTAATTCCTCCAAGGGGAGAGAGATGAGTTCATTAATGTTGTAGTTCCTGGACCCTAAATAGTTTAATCTGGCTGCCCTGATTGTAGCTTCCATGAACCCAGGGGTCCTACTTGAACTCTCTCCCCTTGCCTTCCTTTTCCTCTCTTTTTTCTCCTCCTCAATCTCCTCAGGAGTCATCTTCCTTTTCCCTTTGTCACTCACAGGCCTATGTGACTCAGGGTGGAGAGAGCTTTGGCCTTTATTGCTTGGTGCTGCACATAAGCTCTGGCCAAAGAGAGGCTGTGAGACGCCTTCACCAGCTGATGCCTCACTGAGGGTAATAGGTGCTAAGGGTGCTGAAGCAGCTCCTATCTCATGGTTCACAGGCTCAACTGATGGGCCTTCAACCAAGGTTTCCCCTTCGAAGCTAGTCTTAGGGTCCACCTCAGCATCCAGTTGACCAACAGTCTTGCCTGGTAGCCTCTGTCTATATAATCTAGTTCTTAGCTTGAACTCTTCAAGCACCTTTTATTGAATCCTATCAGCTAACCTTGCAGCTTGCCTGTTTTGACTTGGGTTGGCAAGTGGGAGGTCAACTAGATAGGTGCTCTCATAGTATCTCAGGTTACAGAAGTTGAAGATCACTTGTTGACCCTGAGACCTAGAGATTACTAGGGCTCTCCTTTCTTCATCATACCTCCATCCTAATATTGGATTTTCTGCAGGGTGAGATGGAGTAGGCATAGCCCTTGGTATACCCTCCTTAAATAAGCTTTGAATGAGTGAGTCCACATCTATGTGGACTTGAAGAGGTTGTTGAGTATGGACAACTGCAAACGAGGGTGGTGAGTCCTCCATGTCCATACTCTGAGAGGAACTCCTAGGTTCTGTGATTGTAAGTAAGACTTTCTCCCTTTTTTTGGTAGCATCACCCTCTTGCAAAGGGGAGCTAGGAGTTAGGTCTACCATATTCATAGGTTCTTATGGGCCTGGTTGAGTCCTCTAGAAGGATCTTTCAACTAACTTGCCCTTGAGATCGGTGATCTCAAGTTGCTGGTCATTGACCCTTCTTTGTAAGGTAGTCACCTGAGATTCTAGGTGACTAAACTTTGAAACTAAATAGGTGCAAAGTTTGGACAGTTTGTGCACCTTTAGTTGCAGACTCCCCTCATCTTCATCAGAAGAATCATGGGGGGATGAGAGAATAGGACCAAGGTCTTCTTCCTTATCACTAGCTTTAGTTTCTTGGCTGCTGGTTTTCCCCTGCACACTGATAGCTTCAAAAGAAGTGTCAATGGGATATGTTGCATGGTTAAGGTCTTAATAATATAATCACTTGCAAAAGTATGAGCCTCTTCCATATAGGCTTGCTGAACAGGTTTAGGGAGGTCCACCTCAGTTGTGGGTGGATGATATGGGCTAGATATAGGTGACTCAGGAGCACTCATCTATCCTAGAGTGGGGGTGGAGAACAGAGACTCATGGTACTCACTAAATTCTATATCTTCATCATCATAGAATTCAAGTTTTGGTATTGGTTGGTTGAGGTCAAGTGGTTGGGGATGGTAACTTCCCCCTAAAGGTTGATCACTAGAGTTTTGAGACTCTGAGTGAAGGCTTAACGCTGAGCTTGTGAGCTCATCAGACTGAGCATGAGGAACCTCAACACTGATCATAGAAATGATAGTAGTGGTCTGCTCCTTAGGAGAAGTGTGTCACACCCTCAAAATCCACGTGCGGGGTTTTACCGCGAGGCGTGTGAACAAACCAGGATCTCAGTTATTAGTTACTTAGAACGACTCTATATGAAACATTCAAGCAAAATCAGAGTTTAAAACCTTAAAACAGTACGGAAGCGTTCAGTAATCAAGACAAACCAAAGTAATGCAACATAAAGTAAAATTCACAAACACGCCCCAACCGTTGTTCAAAAAAAATACATAATTATTTCAATTGCAAAAACCACAATGGTTCCCAACAATGCTGACCCAAAATGCTGACCCGTGAGTGCTCCTAGGCTTTTCATTAACCATGATCTGAGAATAGCATACTAAAAGAGTTAACACAATGGTTGGTGAGTTCAAGAGTTTGCGTAAAACATAACAGTAACAGTTATAAAACATAAGAGTGTATTGAATTAGATAGCTAGTCTAAATTCACAAGTAATAATCGTAGTGATTTTGCAATCGAAGCTGACAGCATTTCGTTTGATTGCCTCCCGTCACGACTTACTAGGTTGTGACACTGTGTGATAGGACAATATTGCACCCGTTTGACCTCGAGTCGCACAGGTGGGGCTTGTCAAACCTAGTAGTACTACCCAAGATTTCCCGCTAGTTTCAATATTAATGATCCAAAAGTGTGAGGACTTTCATAGTATATCGCACTACATTACACTACACACAACTTATAATCATAAGGCTTTTCAGAACGAGTATGCTATCTCCCCCAAAAGAGAGTGTAAAATAAAGTGGGGCATGAACTCACCTGGTGTGCACACGAATGATATTAAAGCTAACTTGAGAGAGAGGTAAGACAACCTTCAGAGGTTACCTAGATCACACGAGTACATGAGTACATGTACACAGAATCATTAACAACCCTAAGTGCTCAATAAACACATTGATGCAAGGTTTTGGAAAAACAAGACACATTTGACCCAGTTGACCCGTTTGACCCATTGGTGACATTATTGTTGAAATCCCATTTAATCAAGCATAGTAATTCATCATACACAGTTATCATACAAGTTGTTCACGTATGTCACTTCATTAACCACTTTTTCTACCAAGATCATCATACAGCTTAGATTATCATACAACTCATGCGAATCTCAAGTAGTCAACATGCTCAACAAAATTATAATTACATCACAACTAATACATCATACATAAAGTCTAATCATGCACAACATGCCATATGAAGCCACTCACGACTTCACACCCTAAACCCTGCCAATCCTACTAAGTAGGGGCCTCAGAACGTGTGTATGACGATCATCATCACATTATTCAACAAGATTCATGCCAACCAACATACCTAACAATGATCTATTACAATCCTAAGCATGATTCCATAATCTCTTAACATAATCCATCATCATTTATAATCCATAAAAGTCCAAATTTCCCAATTGACCAATCAAGTATCCATACAACCCATTTAACACATTCCACCACATTAAACACCACCATTAAACATTCTAACATGATCCTAACATCATAAACATGCCCAATTCTCCTTATCCAATGTTCCACACAAATAAAGTTTCCCTTTTGGGAAGGTAACATCCCAAAATCAATGTAATGCTCAATTCAATCATGAATTCATCAACACAATACCTATTCAAGCTCATAACAATCATTTAAACATGTTCAACATCATCAAATCATCATAATTCACAAAATCTCATATCCAAAAGTTTCTACTTTTAGCAAGGTATGAACTACATGATTAATTCATGGATTTTCTTGTGTAACAATCACTATCCAACATTCATACAACATCATTAACATCATAACATCATCAATTCATCATCAAATCATCAAGTTCATGCACAAAAGTTGCTATTATTAGTAAGGTATGAACTACGCATCAAAACCACGAATTTCTTGTATAATCCACGTAAACTAACATCAATACAACCTAAATAACATCATACAATCAACCAACAATCAAAAATTCAACATCTTGAACAAAAATCGAACTAGTCGACCAACATAAAAAATCCATGAAAAACCTCAAAAATCTAACCTTTAATCGCGTAATTGACAAGAATTAAAGTTTCTAACGTGTTGTATTGCTTGGAACTCGATCAAATCTGATAATTATTGCTTGTTCTTGGTCGAAATTTTATAGTGTGTGTGTGTGTTTTTGGTGATGTCGCGGGCGAATGGGTGGGGAGGGGGGATTAGGGTTTTGTTTTAGGTAATATTATGTTTAAAATAGTTACCTTTTAACCCTTATATTTTATATTTTATAAAAACTAATCTTTTAATACTTTTTAAAAGGTTTTAACTACTAAACACCAAGTATTATTAACCAACAATAATAGTCATGTATATCTTTCATTAATTAACAAAACACATGAATTATAAATAACACGTTGACACGTTACAAGATAAAATTCACCAATGATATTTAAATCGCGTAAGCATATAAGCACAACTTAATAATCACATCATTAGTTAAATTATTACCTGTTTATCATTGTTAGATATTATTAAGTCACCAACGTTCAATGACAACTAGAGTGTGCTCACGACACGTGTATGCAAGACCTAACGGAACTAACGGAGTTTGGTAACGAAAATTACCGGATGTCACAAAGTGGGAGCTCTAGTGTCCACTTCTTCCTGCATGGTTGGTGATTTGAGGGCCTGCACAACCTGAGTAGACTGAGCAGCAGTTTGTTTGGATTTTCTTTGGTAGATGATGGTGATTTGTGGCTATGTGGGGGTTGTAGATGTAGAAGGTGTGGGTTCAACATTGGTTGGTGCTGCAAAGTTTTCACCTTGAGCAATGAGCTCTAACATTTTTGGGACCAGGGCTGTTTCTACCCCTGAGAAGCCAATAGTGGGTTTCTTATTTTCTTGAAGATGCCGGGCTTCATCTGTCCCACTTTAAGAATATTACTTGTTCCCCTTAACTATGAGCCCAGTTCATAGTTAAGAATGTATTGAACATATCTAGGGAACATATAATATTCTAGGGAGTCCAAGTTTGTAAGAAGATTTGTATATACAAATTAAGAGTACCTAAACTTGACCTCTTGTACCATTCCATGGACTATGTAGGAAAGATCTTCAGGAACTTGGTCCTAACCTCCATATTTGTTTGATAGGGAGTGGATGACCACATGGAGGAGGTACTTCCATTTGGATGAGACCTTACCCTTTCTGAAGGTTCTTACAGAGTAATCCCCTTCATAGCCCATCTGCCGAAATGAAATTTGTCTTACTTGTTTGGCCTCATCCAAATTAAACAAATCTAGGTAAACCCTCATGTTTGGCCTTTCTTGTCAAACACTTATTGCTATTGTCATGGGTGAAGTTAAGGATATATATCTTTAGTCATTAATTAAACACATCTAGGTACTTAATTATGATTATAAAAACTGGGATAAAACTTGATAATAAACAAGGTCGGTTTATGAGAGTTGATGGTGGCTGGTGTGATAAAAACTGTCCCCCCATGCACTGTGGCAGACAGTGCCTTCCCACCATCCAAGATGACCTCTTGGCATGTCCTCCAGAACTCCAAAAGTTGATCTTCATATAATGGAGGGTCGATTGTGATGGCGGTGAGGTAGTTGGTTAGAGACAAGAAGCGGCAAACGTCTGAGAAACGTGGATCTTTCTCAGACGATAACATAGCAACTTGATTGTGTTGCCTGTGTAACTGCATGGAGAAATCTGGTTGGTTTCCAGGATCAGTGTTGGCCATTTTGAGTAACTTTGAGGTGAAGAAAGGTAAGAACAAGGTCGGTTTATGGGTGAATTTAGGGTTTGAATCATGCAGATGAAGGAGAAAGTGAAAGAGGGGGAACCGTTGTACGAATATATATATATATATACATATATATACATATATATATATATATTTATATATATATATATATATATATATATATATATATATATATGATATGATATGGATTTGAGACAAAGTTAATACAAATGGATAAACTTTGAAATCCGGATGTTGGTCCCAACTCTGAAAAGTGCCCAAAAAGGTAGTTTTCTTGGAAGTCGAAAATCTTTCGAAGGTAATTTATCTTCAGAAGTTTTGAGAAAACTTCCTAAGCCAATTAGGCTTCAAAAGATATTCCTTAGCTTTTTAATAATTTTGCTTCGGAAGAAAAATACTTAGAGTATTTTTACTTCCTAGATAAATTTTGCTTCAACAGATATCAAGTATCAAAAATTTTATTCAATGAGAGAATAAAGCTTCCAAGACATTGCTCTTGGAAGAAAATAGTCTTTCAATACATATAAGTACTTGGTGACATATATAAACTTCGAAAGATATATCAAAATTTCTTCCTAAGGTTAATTTCTCAGAAGTAGTTATTTGTTTTGAAGACATAATTTTCTTTTGAAGACAACTTGATGTCTTCCATAGGAAAACATATCTAAAATTCTCAAAATTCTAAGGGATATCATTCTAAAATGTTTCTTCCAAAGTAAAATAGGCTTATATGGTGATGATATACACAACTTGAGACATACATATTTAAAAATAATCTTGAGTTTAGTTTAAGAAAATCTATTCAAAGTTAATCATCCCAATAACTGATACAAGATACTTAAATCTCTTTTCATCAAAATCTTTTGTGAATAGATCAGCATATTATTCATTTGTGTTAACTTTGACTAGTTTTATCAACCTTTTTTCAAAATTACCTCTAATCAAATGGTACCTGATATTGATGTGCTTTGTCTTTGAGTGCTGGACAGGATTCTTTATAATAGAGATAGCAATGTTGTTGTCTATGTGGATGGGAGTCTCCTTGAACTTGAATCCATAGTCTAGCATCTGATTCTGAATCCAAAGCACTTGAGCACAGCAGCTTGCAGCAGCAATGTATTCAGTTTTAGTAGTTGATGCAGACACACAGGATTGTTTCTTGCATTGCCATGAGACTATCCTTTCACCAAGAAATTGAAATCCCTATATGTAGACTTTGCAGTCATATTGAACCACTATAGTCACTATTTGTATAGGAATACAGATTGAAATCAGAATTCTTTGGATACCAAAGGCCTATTTTGGGAGCACCTTTGAGATATCTGAGAATTCTCTTGAGAGCAACTATAAGGCCCCGATCCCGGAGACCCCAAAGTTGGCCATTCATAGCATCATTCATTATAAAAAAACATATTTAAATAAATTAACATGAGAAAGTATTGCAGCAGAATAATTATCAAAAACCATTTCATGCATTAATAAATGATTTTGCCAAGTAATACATCGTTGATTAAAGTTATAAAAGAATACTTAGTTGTATTACAAAACAACAACATTATTTTTGCATGTGATGGATGCCAGTCTTTGCCTGCCAAGTAGCTTCACACCCACCCCCCCCCCCTCCCCGGTGCCATTCTCAGCAACATCATTACCTGCCAATTGAAAATGCATATAAAAAGTTAGCGTTGCTGAGTGAGTTCTAGTTTTATAAATAAAATACTTTGCTTTCGTTGTAACTTATCCTTTACTTTTAATCGTGATCACCCATCATACATACAATTAGATAATATTTATCCATCATAATCGTTCATTTTCATACTTTTTCATTAATATCTTCTATTTTCTTCTGGACCAATGTCATATGCCATACCCCAAACATTGTGCACGAAGCGGGTACTGGGCCGAAGTCTATAAATAGACCCCTAACACTGTGCACGAAGCCTAACACCAGTACCAGGACAAATGACAAGGGTCCTGTTTCATACATATTAGTCAATCACAAAGATTGACCCCTATGTGCATCCTCATGGGTTAGCTAAACCGTACACAGTTGAGCTAACAACCCCTCAATGAGTTGTGAACCTTCTTTCATTTGCTTGCAAGACTTTTCATTCGATCATTACGTTCCACTTTCATTATCATATTCTTTCACTTTTAATTACGTACAAGGGTATTAACACACCATGTAAAGTCACATAATAATAAGTAATATAGAACATCAACCATAACCCATAATCATACATAACATCAACAGGCATAAACAACCAAAACAATCAAGAACTTAACACTACATTCTACTTTCCAAGATTCCAGAAAAATCCTAAGTGCCCAAAGAAATGCAGATGAACATAAGCCAATGCGGTTGAATATTCAGCAAATGCGGATGAAAATCTCAGAAAAATATTCTAAGTGTCTAAAGATATGCGGGTGAACCAAATGCGGATGAACATGTCCAAATGCGGATGAACAAGTCCAAATACGGATGAACAATACTAAATGCGGATGAACAAAATACTTGCCTATTGAACATAAAACCAATGCGGTTGAAGTTCCATAAATGCGGATGAAGACCAGCAAATGCGGATGAACAAAAGACTTATGCGAGGGAACATTCAACCAATATGGTTGAACACTCAGTAAATGCGGATGTTCAAAACTAATCTGCACTGGAACTTATACTATTTCCAGTTCTCAATCATCATTCTAATATGTCCTTAGTATTGATCTATCATGCTAAACACTTAGAACATAGATTACCACTACACAGCAACAAAGAAGGCATTTAAAACACATAACACACATAAATTCAGTCGCAAACATAGGAAATTCAAATTTCAGTTTGTAAAACTTCAGTAAATATGCACATCAGCCCCAAACGAGTATAAAACAAGTAAAATAGGGGATCTAGAACTCACCTCTGGCAGCTTTCGAGTAAGACTTCTTCAGACCGAGAGCAATTGGGAGTTCTAGCACCTAATCACACAAAAAAACAAGTAGCCAAACACAAAAGAACACATAAAAATCGGTCCAGCAGCTCGAATCCAACTGAAACCGAATAGAAAATGCAAGAAAACCTCACATATAAGCAACTCTTCCTCTTTCTCTCTCTAGAAACCGATTGCAGCTTCTTCCTTTTTCTTGCAGCCAAAAGCAAAGTCTGTAAAAGAAGAAGTGTGGGCTGCCATGCTTCTTTTAAATCCCATAATGGGCAAGTTTGCCACTTGCACAACTTTAACCCCTTGACTTGGGATATTTCACCTTTCTTCCTTTTTCTTTTCCTTTTAAATTTCCGGGTGTTACAAGTCCACCCCCCTTATATAGGTTTCGTCCCCGAAACCTGTCATTCCTCAAACAATTGTGGGTAATGTTGCCTCATCTCTTCCTCGATTTCCCATGTAGACTCGGATCCCTTACTGTGCCTCCACTATACTCACACCAGTGGAACCACTTTATTTCTTAGACTCTTCTCTTTTTTGTTAATGATGGCCACTGGCTGCTCCACATAATTGAGCCGTTCATCCACCTCAATGTCCTCCAGTGGCACAATCATATCTTCATCGGTCTACGCCTCTTGTCAGCATACGACTTTTGTTTATCTTCTACCGCCTTCATAAAGGCCTTGATCTTCTCTAACTTTTCGGTCATAGCCTCGATCACCTCGATGCTCCCTAACTCCTTCTGCCCAATGTCACCCCAACTTACGAACATTCTACACTTCCTACCGTATAGCATCTCATATGGAGGCATACCAATGCTGGCATGATAACTGTTGTTATTTGAGAAATTGGCTAACGGTAAGTGTTCGTCCCAACTTCCTTTGAAATCAATGATGCATGCTCGGAGCATATCCTCAAGCGTCTGTATGGTTCTTTCTGACTGACCATCTGTCTGAGGATGGTAAGCCGTACTGATGTGCAACCTTGTGTCCATCGCCTCATGGAATCTCTTCCAAAACTTAGATGTAAACCGAGTGTCACGGTCACACACTATAGACACCGGTACTCCTTGACGAGTCACAATCTCTTTGATGAACAGATCTGCCAACCTCTCAGATGAATACGTCACGCGGATCGATAGGAAGTTAGCACTCTTCGTCAAACGATCAACTATCACCCATATGGCATCGTACCCTCTTGCCGTACGTGGTAACTTCGTAATGAAGTACATGGTGATATGCTCCCATTTTCACTTGGGTATATCCAAGGGTTGGATCTTCTCATATGGCTTCTGATGCTCTGCCTTCACTTGCAAGCAAGGCACTTGCTCACATACTCCTCTACATCGTGCTTCATACCCGGCCACCAGTAGTCTTTCTTCATATCATGATACATCTTTGTAGTGCCGGGATGAATCGAGTATCGAGTCTTATGAGCTTCATCCATGATTTACCCCCATAGGTCTCCATAACGAGGGATCCACATCCACCCGAAGCGGGTTCTAACTCCGAGAGTGTTCTAGCCCAACTCCGCAACTAGACCTTTCATCCTTTTAGAGTTAAGGTGATCTTCTTTCAACGCCTCATCTTGAAACTCCTTGACCTGTTTCATCATGTCAGAGGTCATCACCAACTGGTAAGCTTTCACTCGGATCGGCTCGGGTCTCTCCTTTCAGCTAAGGGCATCCACCACCACATTGGCCTTGCCCGGATGGTAGTGGATCTCACAATCATAATCTTTGATCAACTCTAACCACCTCCTTTGCCTCATATTGAGATCCTTTTGCTTGAAGAAGTACTTCAAGATCTTATGGTCAACGAAGATAATGCACTTAGTCTCGTACAAGTAGTGCCTCCAAATCTTCAATACAAAGACCACAACCGCCAACTCCAGATCATGAGTAGGGTAATTAGCCTCATGGGTTTTCAACTGTCAGGATGCATAGGCTATTACCCTCCCTCGCTGCATCAGCATGCAACCTAACCACAAATAAGAAGCATCTGAATAGACCACTAAGTGTTCGCTCCCTTTGGGTAACGTTAAGACAGGATCTTGAGTCAATCTCGTCTTTAGCTCATCAAAAGCATTCTCCTGTTCTCGACCCCATACAAACTTCACGTCCTTGCGGGTCAACTTGGTCAATGGTGACGCTATCTTGGAAAAGTCTTGGATGAATCTCCTGTAATAGCACCCCAAACCCAAGAAACTACGGATCTCGGATGGCGTCTTTGGAATCTTCCATTGCATCACCGCCTCCACCTTTGCCGGGTCCACCACAATCCCTTCAGAATTAACTACATGACCCAAAAACTAAACCTCGCGCAACCAGAATGCGCACTTTGAGAACTTAGCATACGGCTTCTCTCTTCTAATCGTCTCCAATACCTCGCAAATGTGACCGGCATGCTCTTCTTCGCTCTTCGAATAAATCAGGATATCATCGATAAACACAATCACTGATTTATCCAACATCGGCTGACACACCCGATTCATCAAATCCATAAAAGCAGCTGGCGTGTTGGTTAAACCGAAAGACATAACAAGGAATTTGTAATGCCCGTATCACATCCAAAACACATTCTTTGGGATATCCTATTCTTTAACCTTTAGCAGATGATAACCAGATTGGAGATCTATCCTTGAGAACCAACTGGCACCTTGGAGATGATTAAACAAGTCATCAATCCTTGGTAGTGGATGCCAGTTCTTCACCATCAACTTGTTCAACTCACGGTAGTCGATACACATCCTCATGCTACCGTCCTACTTCTTTAAAAACAAGACCGAAGCACCCTAGGGAGAGATACTCGGTAGGATGAACCCCTTATCTAGCAACTCTTGCAACTGGACCATCAGTTCCTTCATCTCGGAGGGAGCTAAACGATACGGTGCCTTGGCAACAGGTTGGGCACCCGGTATCAAATTGATCTGGAACTCGATCTCGTGGTCCGATGGCACACCTGGTAGATCCTCCGGGAACACGTCTGGGAAGTCACACACGACCGGTACGTCAGAAAATTGTGTTACTGACACATCCACATCTTTAACATAAACCAGGTAGGCACTACATCCACGTCTCATGCACTTCTCTGCCACCACTATTGAAATTACCTTCGGAACCGTACTGACCCTATCGCCGTAGATCATCACCGAAGTCCTATCAGGTGCGGTCAAATAAATCATCTTCTTGCGACACATAATGTCTACCTCATAGGCTGCTAGCCAATCAATCCCTAGAACCACATCGAATCCACCTAAGGGCATCATGAATAATTTAGCAGAGAACCTATGGCCTTCCAACTCTATGTCATAATTCTCTATCAGATCAGAAATCCTAGTAGACTTACCAATGGCAGTTTCTACATCGAAGGGCTCATGAATCTTTCTCTCCTAACAGGAAACTTATCACAGGAGGCAGTAGAAATAAAACTCTTACTAGCACCAGAATCGAAAAGCACAGTGGCACAAATTTGGTTTACTATGAAGGTACCTGACACAACATCGGGGTCCACCGCCTCCTTTTGGTTAATAGTAAATGCTCTGGCTTTTGCCCTTTGCCCTTCCTTCTCCTTCTCGATCCCCTTTCTCGCCCTGGAGTTCTCAGCCCTCGACTTTTTGTAGTCTCTGCTCATATGCCCAATCTCACCACAGTTGTAGCACCTCATCGCCCTATAATATTTTTCCATATGCCCTGCATTCCCACATTGAAAGCAGAGATTCAGTCCCCACTTACACTCTCACGTATGCTCCTTCCCTGACTTACCATACCGCTTTGTCCCCATACCTACCGACACTACCCTTCGATCATCCACCCTTGCCTTTTTGTTACTTGGAGTGAAGCCACCACGACCAAATCGTTTCCCATTCCAGTTTCTGTCACCATCACCCTTCTTGCTCACTCCACTATTGCCATCTCCTCCCTCTCATGATAAAGTCTCCCTTCCAGATCAACCATCGACCTAAACGTACTCGGCTGGGCGGCGATCATGTGCCTAGTGATATACCTCTTGATCTTTCTTGACATGGGTGTCACCTGATCTGGCACCAACCTCGCCATCTCATTGAACTTAGTAGTATACTGCTGGTGCGTCATGGTTCCCACTTCAAATTGCAGGAACTCCCTCTCAATCTTGTCGAGTTTCCTGTGGGGACAAAACTCCTTAATCACCAACTTCTTCAGTTCACTCCATCTCATCTTCCGAATTGCCCTGCTACCCTCGGGCTGGACAATATTGTCCCACCAGCATAAGGCTGAGTCCACAAACGATTGGGTAGCGAACTTCACCTTTTGATCCTCTCGGCACTCGCTAATATCAAGCACCGCCTCCATCTCTCTCACCCAACGGTGTGCAGCAGTAGCATTCCCATTCCTATCGAAGGTTGGGGGCTTGCATCTTTGGAATGCCCTATAGCTACACCCCCTTCCAGTTTCTTGCACTGCTTCTTCTTTCTCTTCGTCACTGGAGACAACCATCTCAGTCTCTAGTTGTTCGCCTTCACCAGAACCTCTCTCCTCACCCCCTCTCCCAATGGTCCTCCTCCTCTCCTCCTCTTTATTCTCATCCTCTCTCACGGCTCTAATAACCTCAGTCACCACAGACGGCAGAATCACTGCATGACCTAATGAACTTCCTCCACTACTGCCTCCTTCACAGAGGTTCTTAGATTAGCACTCTCATCACCGCCTTCCTGGTGAGGAAGCTCAGGCTCTACAGGAGCCGTTTTGGCTGTCTTAGCCCTGTTCCTTATGGCACGCGGTTTAGGACCGCGACCACCACGTACTCCACCTCTAAAAGCCTTCGAAGAGCTACCACCAGCCATCCTCTAAACACTATAAGATCCTTACACCAACACGGTCATTCAAGGTAATAGCTCAGATTATGTCAAGTATAGTAACTCCCTAATTACAGTGGTCAGTTGTGATTAGCCACTTACATTACTCTTCATCCCCCAAGCATTTTCTATCCTGACTACATCAGTATCCAAATCTACTAAGAGCACATAAATCAAGCAGCACACGCACAAAATACCGGTTAACTTCATGAAAATTTACCTGATGGCACGTAGCTACTTGGGCTGGCATCCTTCCATTTAGTTCCATTCTCAGTTTAACTTTAGGTTTTGAAAATAATTTACCCAATTCTCTTAAACTTTGGCTCTGACACCAACTTGTAAGGCCCCGATCCCGGAGACCCCACAGTTGGTCATTCATAGCATCATTCATTATAAAAAAACATATTTAAATAAATTAACATGAAAAAGTATTGCAGGGGAATAATTATCAAAAACCAATTCATTCATTAATAAGTACTTTTGCCAAGTAATACATCGTTGATTAAAGTTATAAAAGAATACTTAGTTGTATTACAAAACAATAACATTATCAAAAACCAATTCATTCATTAATAAGTAATTTGTTTTCATTAAAACTGATCATTTACTTTTAGTTGTGATCACCCATCATACATACAATTAGATAATATTTATCCATCATTATCGTTCGTTTTCATACTTTTCATTATTATCTTCCACTTTTTTCTGGACCAATGTCATAGGCCATACCCAAGACATTGTGCACGAAGCGGGTACTGGGCCGAAGTCTATAAATAGACCCCTAACATTTCGCAAGAATCCTGACACCAGTACCGGGGCAAGCGACAAGGGTCTCGTTTCATACATATTAGCCAATCACAATGATTGACCCCTGTGTGCATCCTTATGGGTTAGCTAATCCGCACATAGTTGAGCTAACAATCCCTCAATGAGTTGTGAACCTCCTTTCATTTGCTTGCAAGACTTTTCATTCATTTATTACGTTCCACTTTCATTATCTTATTCTTTCACTTTTAATACAATAATACTTTACGTACAAGGGTATTAACACACCACGTAAAGTCACATAATAATATGTAATATAGAACATCAACCACAGCCCAAATGCGGACAAGCAAATGCGGATGAAAATCTCAGAAAAATATTCTAAGTGTCTAAAGATATGCAGGTGAACCAAATGCGGATGTACATGTCCAAATGCGGATGAACAAGTCCAAATGCGGATGAACAATACTAAATGCGGATGAACAAAATACTTGCCTATTGAACATAAAACCAATACGGTTGAAGTTCAACAAATACGGATGAAGACCAGCAAATGCGGATGAACAAAAGACTTATGCGAGGGAACATTCAACCAATACGGTTGAACACTCAGTAAATGCGGATGTTCAAAACCAACCTGCAATGAAACTTATGCTATTTCCAATTCTCAATCATCATTCTAATATGTCCTTAGTATCGATCTATCATGCTAAACACTTAGAACATAGATTACCACTACACAACAACGAAGAAGGCATTTAAAACACATAACACACATAAATTCAGTCGCAAACGTAGAAAATTCAAATTTCAGTTTGTAAAACTTCAGTAAATATGCACATCAGCTCCAAACGAGTATAAAACAAGTAAAAGAGGGGATCTAGAACTCACCTCTAACAGCTTTCGAGTAAGACTTCTTCAGACCGAGAGCAATTGGGAGTTCTAGCACCTAATCACGCAAAAAAACAAGTATCCAAACACAAAAGAACACATAAAAATCGGTCCAGTAGCTCAAATCCAACTGAAACCGAATAGAAATTGCAAGAAAACCTCACCTAAAAGCAGCTCGTCCTCCTTCTATCTCTAGAAACCGATTGCAGCTTCTTCCTTCTTCTTGCAGTCGAAAGCAAAGTCTGTAAAAGAAGAAGTGTGGGCTCATGCTTCTTTTAAATCTCATAATAGGCAAGTTTGCCACTTGCATAACTTTAACCCCTTGACTTGGGATATTTCACCTTTCTTTCTTTTTCTTTTCCTTTTAAATTTTCGGGTGTTATAGCACTATTGTTGTCTATGTGGACGAGAGTCTCCTTGAACTTGAATCCATAGTCTAGCATCTGATTCTGAATCCAAAGCACTTGAGCACAACAGCTTACAGCAGCAATGTATTCAGCTTCAGTAGTTGATGCAGCCACATAAGATTGTTTCTTGCATTGCCATGAGATTATCCTTCCACCAAGAAATTGACATCCCCTAGATGTAGACTTTGCAGTCATATTGAACCACTATAGTCACTATCTATATAGGACTATAGATTGAAATCAGAATTCTTTGGATACCAAAGGCTTATTTTGGGAGCACCTTTGAGATATCTGAGAATTCTCTTGACAACAACCAGGTGTGACATCTTGGGGTTGGCTTGATATCTTGCACAAATACATGTAGCAAACATTATATCAGGCCTGCTAGCTATGAGGTACATAAGAGACCCAATCATAGCCCTGTATAAATGTTTATCAACACACTCCCCCCTCAACATTTGGTCCTAGAGAGTGGTTTCTGGCTATGGGTGTCTTAGCAACCTTGCACTCAGTCATATGAAATCTAGTAAGTATGTCTTGTACATACTTTGACTAGTTTATGAAGATGCCATTGTCAACCTGCTTCACTTAAATTCTTAGAAAGAAATTGAGTTCCCCCATGGCACTCATTTCAAGTATATTCTGCATCAGCTTCTCAAAGTCTTTATAGAGCTTCGGATTAGTTGACCCAAAGATAATGTCATATATATAAACTTGAACCAGCATCAAGTCATTTCCTATTTCTTTGACGAAGTGTGTTCCATCAATAGTACCTCTCTTGTATCCATGCTGATAAAGATACTGTGATAGTGTCTCATACCACTTCCTTGGAGCCTGATGCAGCCCATAAAGAGCTTTGTCAAGCTTGTAGACATAATCAGGATGATCTGGGTCAACAAAGCTAGGCTGTTGTTTGACATACACCTCCTCATCAATCACCCCATATAAAAAGGCACACTTGACATCAAGTTGGTAGACCTTGAAATCCTTGGATGCAGCAAAAGTGAAAATATCCTAACAGCTTCAAGTTTTGCTACAAGAGCAAAAACATCTATGTAGTCAATTCTTTCTTCTTGTGTGTATCCTTGAACAACTAGTCTTGCCTTGTTCTTGATGACAAGTCCTCTATCATACTTCTTTCTCCTAAATACCCACTTGGTATCTATCTTAGTCTTCCCTTGAGGAAGAGGACATAGATTCCAAACCTTCTATCTTTTGAATTGAAGCAGCTCCTCCTGCATTGCTTCAACCCAACTTCCATCCTTCAAAGCCTCATCAATCTTCTTAGGCTCTATCTAGGACAAGAAACAAGAGTGAAGACAAACATTTTTGTCTTGGGTTTGTCCTCTTATTCTCACCCTAGTCTCAACATCTCTAATGATGTTTGTGGTGGTATGGGACTTGTGGATTCTCAGTTGAGGAATCACAACAAGTTGTTTGGACAGGTCTAAATTGGTGCAATTAGATCTGGTGCTTGAGAGTCATCCACTACATCAACATACTTATCAAGTGTGACTTGATCCAAAGAGTGTGTTACATCATTGATATTATCTTCTATGGAGTGGTTATCAACATCAAGAAATTATTGATCACCATCACCACCTGTATCTCCTCCTACATTAAAAATTCCTTCATTTGAGTTATGTGCCTCTGTGCTAGAATTCATAGGAACCTCAGATGTATTAGCTGAAGAGTTTGTCATAATTGTGCTGACATGATTTCCAAATGCAGGGCCAGTTACCACTAGAGTTGAAGTAGTTTGAACACTTGGTCTTCTCAGCTCAAATCTTGGATCAGAATTTCCTATTGATAAGATACCTGTAGATCCTGAAACATCTTCACAAGATTTGTTAAAACAGTTGGTAACTAAATCAAGATCAAACAGCCAATCAGAACCAGAACCTTTCACACTGGTGTGTGGTTATTAAAGGTCATATTGGCTGACTACTCAACTACTTTGGTTTTGAGATTGTATACACTATAAGCCTTAGCTTGGGAAGAGTATCCAATGAAATGTCCATCATCTGATTTCTCAGAAAATTTGGCTATTTGATCCTTGGTATTCAAGATGGTGCAAGGACATCCAAATGATCTAAGAAAAAATGAAAGGTCTCCTTTTGTGCCACAGTTCATAAGGAGCCTTACCATGAGTCTTGACCACTAAAACTCTGTTCTGCAGATAGCAGGCAATGCTGAGAGCCTCTACCCAGAAGGTGATGGGCAGTTTAGAGTTTCTCCTCTCAGCAACATCATTTTGTTGAGGAGTCCTGGGAGCACTATATTGTCTTGAAATACCCTTTTCATCATAAAATGCATCAAGGATTTGGTTTTTGAATTTAGATCCTTGATATTCTTATGATCTTGACCTTATGATCACATTGATTCTCAACTTTCAGAATGAAACTCTTCAAGATCTCAGGGGTCTCATCCTTAATTCTAAGAAAGAAATCCCAAGTATATGTTGTGAAGTCATCTATGATCACCAAGCAATAAGAGGTCCTTCCTAGACTTATTACACTAGTGGAGCCAAATAGATCCATATGTAATAAGTGTAGGGGTGTAATGATGGAATTCATTTCCTTTGGCTTGTGAGACACCTTGTGTTGCTTCCCTTTTAGGCATGCAACACAATGGTCATCACTTGTAAACTCTTTCTTTGATATTCCGGTTACCAAATCATTCTTAATTAATTTATTCATGTTTTTAAAGTTTACATGGCATATTCTTTTATGCCAAAGGAAAGACTCGTCACTATTGTCTTTAGATATAAATCAAGAAACTTCTCCTAAAGAGAATGTTTCCTTCAAGTCCATCTTGTACATTTTCCTTTTCCTGGGGGCTCTGAGCAGGATATGCTCTTGAGCAATGACCACCCCGGGCTCAAGAATAATGCACTCATGCTCAGTAAAGAGCATATTATGTCTCTGATCATAAAATTATGATACACTCAAAAGATTGTACCCAAGCTCCTTGAAAAAGTTTACCTTCTCAATGCTGAGCTTACCATTTATGACCTTGCCCCTTCCAGTAATGTAACCTCTTGATTCTCCTCCAAAAGCAACTGGCCCTCCATCAATTTTCTTAATGTTTTGAAGTAAAGAGCCATTGCCTGTCATGTGCCTAGAATAGCCACTTTCAATGATCCATACATTCCCTTTGGTCTTTAGTTGTTCCTTAGCTTCTACATGATCAGCCATTAGTGCTTGGTTTGGAGAAGCATCTTCTACCTAAAAGCTCCAGTCAAAGCCTCCTTCTTCAACAGCAACAGCAACATGTTGTTTTGGTTGGCTTGGCTTCTCAGTTCTTGGAGCAACATCAATGTAGTTTGGTCTGGATTATGCTTGGCCACCATTTGTCCTTGGTGCCTTGAACTCTCTAGTAAAGTGTCCTATTTGGTTACAGTTGTAACACTTCACCTTGCTTTTATCCAGGCCAAACTTTCTATTGGCCATATTGCTGGGAAACTTTTTTCCTGTCCTCTTGTAGAACTACTTGGCTTTGTGAGTGAGAAAAGCCATCTATTGAACTATCTTCATGTACTCCAGATCATCTGGATGGATACAGTCCAAGTTTTCAAGAGTGAAGAGAAAGTTGCCACAACTTTCATCAGCAGACACAAAGGCTTGAGCAGAGCTTGTCTCTTAGAATGGGCTTTCTTGGATGTAGCTCTCCCTTGGTGTCTCAGGGAAGGGGATGAAAGGACCCTTTTTTGAGTTTTTAGGGAAGCATATGAGATGATGATATGGTTCTATACTATCCCTTTCAACCACATGAAAGGCTAAACTCTGCTGATTGGTAGAAGAGCTGCTTGATGGATTTTGCAAGTTCATCTCCATTTGGTACCCACTAAGGATACCATATAGCTCTATGAGAGTAAGAGTAGAGAGGTTCTCGGTTCTCTTGATGGCCATATAGTAGTGAGTCTAATGTCTGGGAAGAGAGAACATGAACTTCCTCACTATGTCCCTATTCTCAAGCTTGACTCCAACATCCATTAGAGTATCCACAATCTCAACATACCTGAAGTATTGTTGAGTCATGGTTTCACCTGTCTTTTAGGTGAAGTTTTCAAACTGCTACATTATAATATCTTTCTTGTTCTCCTTGGCTTCCTCGGACCCCTCATACATGAGCTTTAGTGCATCCAAGAGCTGCTTAGCAGTCTTGCACCTCTTGAAGCCTCTATAATGGAGTTAGGAAGAGCAGTTTGAAGAGCGGACATGGCTTTCTGATCTACATCTATTTTCTACCATTCTCCTTCAGAGTAGTCAGCCATTTCCTTTGGTATCATCCCACCTCCAGTAGTGGTTAAAGAGGTGCTTGGGATGTGAGGTCCTTCTATAACAGATCTCCACATCCTGCTATCTTAAGACTTAATGAACCCTTCTATACATTGGCACCAAGTATCAAAGTAATCAGGAGTGATCAATGGAGACTTTGTCATAGTACCGGTTTCCATATCAGCCTTAGAAAGGGCTTCCATTTGAGTTGATGAGTGTTTTGTGAAATTGAAGGGATTTAAGATGGTCAGATTTTACAATCAAAAGCCTAAAAAGCTCTGATACCAATTGAAGAACCGGTGAAGGGTGGTCAATGCAACAGTTTCACAAGGTGGAGAGATATAGAACACTTAGCAGATCAAATAGGGAACCGGTTAGTGATAAAACAGCGAACACAAGTAAAAGAACAAGAAAAAGAACACTCAAATATGGTTTTCAAGAATGATGTATATTGCTTTTAAGTTCTTACGAGTGTTACAGAGCATAAATCAAAGATACAAGTACTTGAGATACTTTATACTACATCCTACAGCCGGCCATACTTTGAAGGCCATCTCGAAACACTAATCTAGACAACAAGATCAATGTAGAGTCAAAAGGCATATTGCCTTTTGACTAGTGACTATGACATGTCATAGCTCACATCTTAATATATTACAAAAAGGATAAAAGTACATAGTTGAAAAGTTACAGACAAAAGAACTTAATCTATGTTGACAAAAGCATTGACTTTTCACCAACTCCTATAAGTTGGTGCGTCTTTAGAAATGGCAGTGGAAAGTGGTTCAGCTCTTGTCAAAAGGTGATTAAGAGAAAGCATGTCTTCTCTATCTTCAGAAGAAATCAATTTTTGGCTTCGAAAGACTTTGTCCTTGAAGCTTCGGAAGACTTCATCCATGAAGCTTTAGAAGACTTAATCTTTGGCTTTGGAAGATATGGTCTTTTGGCTTTAGAATATTTGATACATAGCATAACTCATTGAGTTATATCAAATTTTCTGAAGTAACTTTCTTGTACTTCACATATGCATGCTGGTTGCTCTTTGGTTGCATTAGTCTTTAAGTGTATTCCTTACAATGTTATAAGACAATTTAAAGAATTCTTTAAACAATTTATCTTGTATTATTTATATAATTACCTTATAAAATTTACAAATGCAATATGCTATTATGTGTTGATATAAAAAATGTTGTATTATCTATTTGTTGTTCATTAGCGTTTATTTTTTGTATTAGTTTTACTATTCTATTATGCTTATAAGTGTATACATTGTGCATGATTTTTCTATAAATCATGAAAATATTTTTTATTCTGGAATGAAGCTGTAATTATTGTTTAATGATAAAGTCATCCAGGATAAATGATAGTGATGATCTCTATTATTATCCTGAAAAAATGAACAATTATGTATTCCTATTTTTTTCGATGACCACACCCAAGATACAAATGGAAAAAATATATTGAATCTCATGGTTTTTAAACAAACAAAGGTTTGTATATGATCCTACTTCCATACATATATACATATATACATACATACATTCATTCATACATACATACATAAATACATACGTACGTACATACACAAAGGTTTGTATATGATACTACTCGCATACATACGTACGTACGTACATACATACCTAGATACATACATACCTACATATGCACGTACGTACTTACGTACGTACATACATACATACGTACATACATACATATATACATACATACATATATATAGGTTCTAATGTTAACTCTCTTTTTTATGAGAACTTTAATAATCAATCTCAACCACTCATTATTTTTTTCAATATTAAAAATATAAAAATAAATAAAAAAGGTATAATAGTAATCAATAAATTTTCTCTGTCCGCTCAATTAAATAATCAATTAATTAATTCCAAATCATATTTTCTCTCTCATCTCTTTAGTTTTTACTAATTTATACATTTATAAAAAATTGAACAAATCTTAACATTGATTGTATTAAAACTGATCAAAAAATCAAATTTTATTGTTTTATTATATATATTACTTTTTTACATATGAGTAAATGTACTATTTATATATATGTAAAATTTCAAAATGGTCATTCTTTCAACTTATTGTTTATTTACAATCATCAAAATTCAATTACTCGTCATCAAGGTTTCATATTAACCATTTATTTACACATATATGTAACTATGTGCAATTATACTATTTACATATATGTAAATCTATAAGGTGGTCGTTTATTTACACATATGTTAAATGAGACTTAATTACTTATATATTGTAAATTAATTATTAATGTATGCATAGAATCACATTCAATAATTATTTTACCAGCTTTACACATGCCTAAATTGACTATTTACGCATAAGTAAATCTTAATACTAATCATTCATCTTTCATGCTGATAGGTCTATTTATATATAAAAAAATTTTCAGACCGATTGTCTATATGTATAATACCATATAAAACCACTAGCAACTACGAAGTTACATATATGTAATTATGTATATAAGCAAAAACTATTCAAAAGTTGCATATATGCAATCTAGAGTAAAACACAAACAAAGCCAAACAATATATGTGACATATATGATGTAACACCAAAACTAAAACAATAAGTTTCATTTGATTAACATTACATATATGTAATCCTTAAATCTCATCGTAAATTGACTAATAATTCTATATTTCAAAATTTTGTCTTCAGTTAAAACAAGCTCCAGTCACCTTGATATCCACATCTATTTCCAAGCATTTACAAATTTAATAAATCAAAAATGCTTTGCCATCGAAATACTTCTTATCATCATGTTTTTCATAATTAAAAACATGTATACTTCAAGTTTTGGTGATTCTCGAGCTAACCACTTCAAGTTTGCTCTTTGACTTTCAATCAAACACAATTATTGCACATCACGAAATTGAGGATATTATATTGTTTAACCAAGTAATTACAAGTTTTATTTGATATAACCAAAAAATTCAAGATTTAAATTGAACCCATTTCATGAACCTGCTGGCCTTATTTAATTTTATTATAATCAATCATACTCTTACTAATTTAAAATTTTAATAATTTAATTATAATAAACTTGTTTAATGAACCTGTTTAGGACTTTGTTTTAAGTAGAACCCAAAAACCAAAATTGATATTTAATGTAGAATAAAATTTCTCATAAAAAGACCATACCTGAAATCGTGAACCATACTATTTCGGATCACATGGATCCAACCCACATTTGTAGATTTCTTAGTATGACTAAAAGTAGAAGATGATTTCATATATTCTACACCACATTAACGAGAGGGAGAAAGTGACAAATAAGGTAGGAGATAATTAAACCTTTTTAAGAGAAAATTATGGATATTTCTTAGAATGATAATAAATCATGCAAGTTATGGAAAGAGCTAAGGTAAAATATCTATATTACCCCTATCTCTATACAGAATATCCTTACAATTTTGTTTTATTACTATAATGCTATTATTAAGTTGAGTCATTGATTAAATGATCTAATGATTCAAATGAGTCCTATAGTTCTTAATTTATTTAGGAGTTTTGAAATGATCTTATCTCTCTCTCTCTCTCTATATATATATATATATATATATATATATATATACATATATATATATATATATATATATATATATATATATATATATATATATACACATATAAACTTGTTCAATGAACCTGTTTAGGTCTTTGTTTTAAGTAGAACCCTAAAACCAAAATTGATATTTAATGTAGAATAAAATTTCTCTTAATAAGACCATACCTGAAATCGTGAAGCATACTATTTCGGATCACATGGATCAAACCCACATTTGCAGATTTCTTAGTATGACTAAAAGTAGAAGATGATTTCATATATTCTACACCATATTAACGAGAGGGAGAAAGTGACAAATAAGGTAGGAGATAATTGAACCTTTTTAAGAGAAAAGTATGGATATTTCTTAGAATGATAATAAATCATGCAAGTTATGAAAAGAGCTAAGGTAAAATATTTATATTACCCCTATCTCTATACAAAATATCCTTAAAATTTTGTTTTATTACTATAATGCCGTTATTAAGTTGAGTCATTGATTAAATGATATAATGATTCAAATGAGTCCTGTAGTTCTTAGTATATTTAGGAGTTTTTAAATGATCTTCTCTCTCTCTCTCTCTATATATATATATATATATATATATATATACATATAGATATACATATATATATATATATATACACATACATATATATATATATATATATATATATATATATATAAATATACATACATATATATAAATATACATACATATATATATATATACATATATATATATACATATATACACATATATATATATACACATATAAACGGTTTTGAAAATGTATGCATTATGTTTTATTATACGTTATGTATGATGTATGGCTTTACGTGGTTTGATGTTTGATGTACGTAAAGTATTATGTAACGAAGTGAAAGACAATAATAATGAAAAGTGGAACGTAAAGAACGAAGGGAGTATTTGTGGCTTGAAGGGAGTCTTTGTGACTCGAAGGGAGTCTTGATGACTCGAAGGGAGTCTTCTTGACTCGAAGGGAGTCTTCGTGACTCGAAGGGAGTCTTCGTGACTCAAAGGGAGTCTTCGTGACTCGAAGGGGGTCCTTGTCGCGTACCCCGGTACTGTGTCGGTCTTCGGACACGACGCGGGGGTTTGTTTACAGGCCTCGGCACAGTATTGGTCTTCGGACATGAGTCGGGGGTATTGCATGAGACAGGATCCAGATTGCAGTGAAAGATAATGATGAATGTACGAAACGTAAGTAATGAACAATGATAAAGATAATAATAAATATTACCAATGTGTACGTATGATGTGTGATCGCATACGATTTCGAAGGTTATGTTTTAACGAAAGTAAAGTATTTTATTTATAAAACTAGAACCCACTCAGCGTCGCTGAATTTTTGTATGCATAATAGTTGGCAAGTATTTTGTTGATGCTAAGGAGTTGCAGGCATGGATGCATAAGCTACTGGGAGTGTTTCAAAGACTGGCATCCACATTTTGACATGTTATTGTATTTTAATGTGCAAACGATTTATGTAACAAAATAACATGTTTTAATTATTAATGAAAGTTTTTAAATTCCGCTGCAAAAGAAATGTTTATTTTAAATATTTTATGCAATGACGGTCCAGCTGTAAGCGTCCCGGGAACGGGGCCTTACACATATGTTTGGGCTCTTGCTTTGTGCAAACCCAGTTAAGTGGAAAAAGGAAAGATAAGGAATGAAAGAAAGATAATGAATACGATAAATGACGATATAATGGTCTACATGACCGATGAATGGGTGTTCATTAAAGTGAATGAAAGTATATTTTCTATATTATATATAAAAATAAAACTCACTCAGCAACACTGATTTTGTATGCATATTAGTTGGTAGGCAATGATGATTGCTGAGGATGGCATGGGAAATGAAGCTACTTGGCATTCACGGATTGGCATCCACCTTTGCATTATTGATGTTTAAATTTAGAAAGAACAAAGCTAATGTTTCTAATTAAGAACTATTTGAAATTTGAAAAACATGTTTTATGGATGTGATGAATGATTTGTGTTTTTTCACTATGATGTTTTATAACAAAATAAATAATGTTTCATGCTATGATTGGCCAACTGTGAGGATTTTCGGGAATGGGGCGTTACAAAAATATCAAAAAGATTTTAAGTTTGATAAAATTTCAAAAATAATTTATCTATATAAATAGAAAATGATACTATATTTCTTGATTTTGACTTATTGCAGACCAAGGCTATCAAGATTGAAAATTTCAAAAATATCAAAAAGAAAATAACTTGGATTATGTTTGATATGTTGATACACTCTACTATCAAGATTGAAAACCAACGTGGAGTGTGATTTATTAAAAATGAATCTACTATGACTAAAGCAGGTAATATATTAGGATTTTATGATAATACTGATTCCATGCTAAAACAAACTAAGAGTTACAGTCTTGTCATGATTCTTACCGATATATATATATATATATATATATATATATATATATATATATATATATATATATATATATATATATATATATATATACGAAGAAAGACAACACCACACATGCAACATAAACCACAACACAAAATCATGTAGAAGCCACCACATCCCAACGGGACCTATCTCAATCATCACCTCTTAAAGCCCCTAAGAAAGCCCTAATCTAAAACTAGGCACAACATAAACATCTAGGCGCATGAGCAGAAAATTCTAAGTATAAAAGCTCCTGGGCGCATGGAACTATTTGGGCGCATGAGCCCTGTTCAGGCGTTCCAACACTTAGCCACAAAAATAATTCTGGGCGCATGGGCACTCTGGGCGCATGGGCACTATGTAGGCGCATGGCCAACACTTAGCCGCCTGGACACTATCTGGGCGCATGGCTACTATTTGGGCGCACCACCTGGACACATCAGGACCCTTAGGCTCATGAGCAACACTTAGGCTCATGGCCAACTTTTAGGCGCATGAAGGATACTGTTTGGGCGCATGTCCCCTGTTAGGGCGCATGACCCTGGGCGCATGAAGACAGTTGGGCGCATGGGATCTTTCTGAAGTGTCTAAACTGCCAAAAATCATCCGAAAGGCATTCTAACACTACCCAAACATAGATATAGCATACTAAGGGCATCTAAACATTCTAGCAACAATTCTAACCTCAAAACAAGCGTCAAAACATAAAACCACAGAATACCATATGAACCACAACAAGCATAGGCATACGGTTATCTTGAAAAACCCTTTTCCTGGTATGCATAATAGCCCCAAACACTTTAAAATCTGTAAAAGAGGGGTCTAGAAACTCACCTGAAGCAGATCTTCAAACCAGGTACTTTCACCTGCGATTGCAGCTTCAAATTCCCGAGAACAACTTCTAAAACATCAAGAACTTCGGTTTAGGACTTAAAACCCAACTGAAACCGAACTCGTGTTCAGGAGAACTCACCTTAGCAGTTTCTTCTTCCTCTTTTTCCAAAAACCCTAAATTTCCTTCTTCTTCTTCTTCTGGACAAGAGCAGGAAAGCAGATCCCTGCTTTATTGGCGGCCATACCTCTTATATTATTAAAATAATGAAGTTTGTGCACTTTTACACCTTGCACCCCTCATCTTGTGCCCGTGTACTTTTCTTTCTAGATACTTCCTTTTTGTTTTCTTTTAAATAAAAATTCGGGGTGTTACCATATGGTTGAAAACAAGTGCCAAATACTCCTTCTAGCGCCATTTATCACGGTTAGCTAAACCCATGGCATGGAAGATAACAAATGTTACACCTACCGGTGCATGTATTCATGCTTAGCTAAACCTCTAGTAGTTGACCCACACTTCAAGGGACATAGTCTGCTCATAAATAAAGGTCCATTCCATTCATCTAACTCATATAGCTTCTGATATTTTAGTAGATTTACCAAAGGCCATCTTTACAGAAAAAGGAAACTCAATCATTCTACTTCTATCAAGTAATTTTGTCATATTATGTAGCAGAATTAGAGCTCCTATTAACACCGAAGTCAAAGTACGAATATGAACAGACTTGGTTTACAAAAGACATACTTGACACAACCTCGAGATCTACTCTAGCCTCCTACCTTGTCATAGTGAAGGCCATTGCCTTCTCTTGCTTCTCTCCTCTTTTCTCGATTCCCTTTTATGCCCTTGAGCTTTCTGCTTTCGGCTTCCCACTATCTTTGTTGAGGTGACCCATTCCCTCGCAGTTGACACACTTAGTTGACCCTATGCAATCCATTGCCATATGCCCATCATTCCTACATCAGAAGCATAACTTCATCCCCATTCTACATTCACCAGCATGTACCTTTCCACTTCATTTACACTCCTTCACATCCCAAGTATCCTAGTTTACCATCCTCCGATCATCCGCTCTTGCCCTTTTCACTCCACATGCAAAACTATTATTCCTGAATTGCTTCCTATTTTGATTTCCATTCCATTTATTATTTATGTCAATCACTAGCACTTCTTCTTGTTGTTCATAAAGCTTTTGACCCAAATCCACCACCAACTTGAACGTTCATGATCGGGCGGTGTTCATATGTTTACTAATATCCACTAGCAATCCCTAAATGTACCTCTTGATCTTTCTCAACATCAGGATAACTAATTCTGGCATAAGCCTTTCCATCTCAATTAACTTTGTTATGTACTACTGATGAATCATACTTTTTTCTTCTGGCTATAAAAACTCTTGTTTGAACTTGTCAAGTTCCCTGTGAGGATAGAATTTCTTATCCACCAACCTCTTCAACTCAGATCATATTATTTTGGGCATTGCCCATCTGTCCTCAACCAGGATGATATTATCCCACCAACAAAGGGCTGTTTCAACAAAAGAGTGAGTGGCGAACTTCACCTTTTGGTCCTATCGACACTTGCTGATATCCAGAAAAACTTCCATTTCTCTTACCCATGTGTGAGCTGTGGTTGCATTTCCATTACCATCAAAAACTAGGCTTGTGAAATCACCTCTAGTTACCTTGCAATCTCTCGAACTGTTCTTCTTCATTTGATTCTTTCTCCTTATGGATCTTACCCTCCTTTCCCATAGCACTTTTCTTGCCTTTCGTTTCTCTTTTTTCTCCAACCTTTACTGGTTTGATGACTTTGGCCACTATAGACAATAGAACTGTCAACATGACCCGATAAACCGCATATTTTATAGCTTTTTTTGGTTTGCCTTGACTCTAGCACTCTTATCTTCATTATGATGATTTTGAAGTCAAAATTCTCATGAATCTTTTTTTTCAAACTTTGCTCTACTTCTAGTGATATGTGGTCTAGTGTCGCGACCACCACGACCCCTCCACAAGACATTTTGGTAGACTTTCTCCTAGTCATTTAGTAACTCCTATAAGATTCAAGAAACCAACACATTCAAACAAGGTAATACCTCATATTATGAAAAAGAATGTGGTACAAAGAATGTTTGATTTTAAAATTGGATTTTATGGTACTCGAAAGTTGAATTTTGATGAGTACAGTGTAGCCTGAACTCCTCAACATAATGGGGTCATAGAAAGGAGGAACTTGGCGCTAATTGATGCTCCATGTACCATGTTTTGGTTCGAAGCAACCAACTTTCTTTTGGGTTGAAGCTGTGAATACCGCATGTTATGTTCAGAACTGGGTTCTTCTTAATAAGAGACATTAGAAGACACCCATGAGATCCTCTACAATCACAAGCCCAAAGTTGGACACTTCAAAGCTTTTGGGTGTCTATGTACTTTGTTACACATAGAAGCTAGGCTAAAGTTTGATGAAAAGGCAAATGAATTCTATTTTGTTAGGTACTCGTCCAACAAGACAACATATCATGTCTACAAAAAAATAGACAAAGGAGATTCTTGAGCCATATTACATTGAATGGTGGGAATAGAACAAAATTGACGTGGGTCACGGTCCATCATTGTTATTTGATTACAATTGTTTGTTTAATTCATTTAAACTTTCCTCTACTATTACAAGAACATAAGTAAACTTCATAAATACATGAATGAGGACTATATAGTAAGTTATTTGCTTACACCATCACCTTTGCTTGTGCTAACTATAGATCTACCAGGAACCCTAGTTCTTGACAGTTGAAAGTCCATCTATTCAGGATCCTATCCTTGAAGAGACATCTAAAGTGCTACCTTTTACAACAGTTGACATTGAATCAGCACTATGGATCGACTAGAATCAGCAGACATTGAAGAATTAGCATATGTCACTAACCATATCACCAATCTACAAGAAAACATGCTAGTTCCTAACACTCCTTCTTATTGGGTCAACAAGGATCATTGAGCGAGCACCATTATTGGTCCCTTACTGAAGGGGTGACGAAAAACAACAAATTTGGGCGAATCAACACTTGCTAGTGTTTGTGTCTCATCTAGAGGATTAAGACCAGAAACATAAAGATAACATTACAAGAGTTGAATTCACCAGAAGTTATGCATAATGACCTGAATAAGTTTTAGAAACTTAAAGTTTAGGAGCTCATTCTTCTGCCTGAGGAAAAGAAAGCAATTAGGACTCATTGTGTTTTTCGCTACAAAGAGGATGATACAGGGGTTATCATGAGAAACAAAGCGAAACTCGTAATCCAAGGATTCTATAAACAAGATGGAATTATTATGTACTTCACATTATTTTCATTTCTAAAGGAAATCATAATGTTTTCTGGTATACGAATATTACATGAACTTCCCTGTTTATTAGATGGATGTCAAGACTATGTTACTATACAAGGAAGTCAATGAAGATATTTATATGTGTCACCCACCTTGTTTTGAAAACCTTGCTCATACTAAACATGTCTACAAACATGATAAGGCTCTGTATGGCTCACATCAAGCCCCTCACGATTGGTACGCCTCACTAACATAGCATCTTCTTGCAAATGGCTACACATGTGGAACTAGTGATCAAATTCTTTTCTTATAAAAGGTGAAAGATGACCTTATAGTAGCATAGATCTACGTTGATTAAATCATTTTCAGTTCAACAACCGATGCTTTGTGCAAAGAATTCGAGTATGTGATGAAGAAAAAGTTTGAGATGTGCTCACTAGGTGAGATGATATTCTTTTTGGGGTTGTAGGTCAAGCAGAGTGTAATGGGTATTCTAATCCATCAAGGTAAGTATGTGGATAAGGTGTTGAAAAAGTTTGAATTCGTAAATGCCAAACTTGCTTTGATACCTATGCCTGCTAGACCCTATCTTAGATGTTGATATCAAAGGAGTCCAGTTGATCTGAAATTGTATCGTTCGATGATTGATTTGTCATTGAATCTCACTGCTAGTCATCCGGATATCATTTTTGTAGTCTGTTAGTGTTTACGTTATCAAGACAATCCCAAGATTACACATCTTACTATTGTTAAATGCATCTTTTGGTATTTAAAGGGCAAGACTCGGCTTAGTCTTTAGCATCCTAAGAACAGTGATTTACATTATATTCTTATTCTAAAAGTGACTATGGTTGTTGTAATGTTGATAGGAAATCGACTATAGGAAGATGTCAATTTCTAGGGTGCGATTCATTTTACGGTAGTGCAAGAAGCTGACGACTTGGTCCACTCCATAGGTAAAGGAAAATATAGGAGAATATTTTGTTGCATCTAGTTGCTTCTCGTAAATTATTTGGATGCAACATCATAATATGTTGCTACATCTAGCAACATCAATTGCTAGATTATTGTTTGAGTTTTCTTGACACTATTTTTTACTTTGATAATGAAGCTACAATGAGAATTGCTAAAAATCCAGCTCAACATTCTAAAACCATGAATATTGAAATTATTTCATTTCATTTGATATATCTTTGAAAGAAAATTAACTAATATGGAATAGGTCTCATCTAATAATAACAATGCAGAATTGTTCACCAAAGCATTTAATATGTTGTGATTCAATATGTTTGTAGAATCCCTTAAGGTTATATCTTTTGAAAGTTAGAAATGGTTAATACAAAAATATTTTTTTTCATGTGTAAATTTGTTTATGTTTTCATTTTTAGGCAAAAATTTAGGGGGATCATAAAGAAAATACCAAAAGTATTTTATGCTTTTGTTTAATTATTTGCTTTCAAAATAAAAAAAAAATTAAAAGGTAAAACAAAATCAAAATTCCAAGATTATAAGTGTGTCTTAATGCTTTTCCATGTTTTTGTTTTACATTAATGTGGGAAGTGATATGTTGGACCAAAAGAACAAAAAGCCTGATCAGAAAAACCTTTAAGTCCCACAGACATTACAACAACTGAAGTAGTCTGCAACAGCTGAAGACATCAACTGATAACAAGGTCTGAAGACAAAGTATGAAGTGAAAGAGCTGAAGACGAAGTCTGAAGCTAAAGAACTGAAGACAAAGTCTGAAGACAAAAGCTGAAGACAAAGTCTGAAGCTAAAGAACTGAAGACAAAGTCTGAAGACAAAAGCTGAAGACAAAGACTGAAGACCAAGTTTCAGATGTTGTCACAACAGCTGAAGAAGACCTCTTCAGTAGTTATGATGGTTTCCTTTCAGTAGTTATATTTTCCTTTCAGTTCTTTTGTAATCAGTAGTTTTATGTTTCTTGTAATCAGTACTTGTAGTTTCAGTAGTTTTAGTTTCATCTTGTACTTAGCATACTCTGAGATGTTCTCAGTTGTTGTGAACATTCTCAGTAGTTTGCTTACTTTCAGTTGTTTGTAATAATTCTGTTAGATGTCACTATCAAGTGACATCAGCAGACGTCACATTCCTTTATATAAGGAATGTTGACCTAATTGTAATGTGCGAAGCTTAGCGGCCGCCATACCGAAGCATTTGTGCATGAATGATATTATCCCTTTTGTAGAAAACCCTCTTTCTCTATAACCGTGTACTGTTCCATTGAATATCTATTGTGTTCTTGCTATATTTGTCTAATTCTTGTTCTAATTCCACTGCGATTCAACTCTAGTTGATCAAACTTAGATCACTGATCCTGTCAAATGGTATCAGAGCGGGTTAATCATTGATCGGTTTAACAATTGATCATTGAAACTGCTATTTCGATATCTAAAGTTTGATCGAATTAGCATATTTGCAAGAATTGGTTATAGAGATTGGTCTTCTGCTGCTTCTGGTTATTCAATTTGAGTTTCTTCTTGGTTCATACTGAGTTTGTTGTGTTTTTGTGCTAAATCTGTTGAAACTTGATTGAATTGGTTTGAATATGAGAATGACTACTCCATCTAATGACCCTCACAATACTGGCTCCTCAACCAAGCCTCCGATGCTGGTTAGGAGTGAGTATAACATATGGCAATGAAGAATGCTCCATCACCTGTCTGTTAACAGTTCAGGTTGTTGGACATTTGTGGTTCACGGTCCACACAAGCCTATGGTGAACAATCCGGAGACCAACCAAATGGTTCCGAAGAAGAAGGAGCAATACTCAGATGAAGATCGTAAACTGTTTGAGATTGATGCTAAAGCCCATGGAATTCTGGCCATGGCACTGCCTAATGAAATCTATTCTGGACTTATGCATCATGAAACTGCTCATGACCTCTGGAATGCTTTGAAGGAACAATTCGGAGGAACTGATGAGGTCTTAGCAAACAACAGAGAAATCCTCGCCCAACAATATGAGACATTCTCTCATAGGAAGGGTGAGACACTGACTCAACAGTTTGAGCGTTTCTCTTGCTTGATCTCTGAGCTGAAAATGGTCAAGCATGAGTATACTAACAGCCAGATGAACAACAGATTCCTCAGATCACTACCTGAGAGATGGGACACATATACCATTGTCCTACGCTCCAGTGCAAATCTGGATAGCCTATCTCTCACCCAACTCCATGGGAAACTGCTTACATTTGAAAGAGAGATAGAGCAGAAAAGGAAACTGGCATCATCAGGAAAGCTCATTGATGACTTTGTACCAGGGAACACTGCCTTGGTCGGTCATGAGTCAGAATATACTGGATCAGAAAGCCATTATGATGAGCATATAGATTTCTCTTCAAACAGTTCTGATCATGCATTTGTTGGTGTTGACAGTCATTCTGGGTATAATAGTGATAATTTATGCTTTATCATGGATGATTTGATGGGTATTGCTGATGATGATTTAGAAGAGATGGATATTTTGAGCCAAATGGCCTTGATCAATATCAGATCTCAAAAGTTCTACAAGAGAACTGGTAGGAAATTTCCAGGACTCTCTGGCAAAACCAAAGTTGGTTTTGACAGAGTAAGTTGAGGTGTCACAAATGCCACAGGCTTGGGCACTTTGCAAGAGAGTGTAGATCAACTGGATCTAACTCCTCTGCACCCTTTGTGACCTTTCCAAGCAATAGTTCACAAAACAAAGGGCAACATCCTGCTAGTTCTGGTCATCACTCACAACCTCAATCTCCTGCATATTTTGTCCCTCAGGGTCCAATGCCATATCCATATCCCTGCTATTACATGCCACAGCCAAATCCAGTTCAAGTTCCTATAGCACAACAACCTCAAGCCCTACCTGAGCCTCAACCATCTCCATCACAATCTCAACCTCATCACAGCTTCTTCACACCAGGAGTTGTTGACTGGAGCAGCTCACCAGATGATCTTTCTGGTTTCAATGAGCAATTATTTGCTGGTGCTGGTCAACATGGTGGTGAACATCCTTTTGGGAATCTTGCTTCATGGCCCTGGAGTCTACTGAGGGTTCCTGCTCCAATGCATCATCTTCACAGGTAACCCAGGTATCTTCTGAGGCTAAAGCCAAGTTATGTTCTGAATCATGCATAGCTGCCTTTGTCTCTATTAGAGAGGCAAATGTATTTAATCAATCAAAATCTTGAGCTTGAGAAAACTATTTCTGAAAGAAAAGCTGAGTATGAGTCTGCTCTTAATGACAAAGATGATGAGATTTACAAGCTTAAATGCCAACTTAATGATGAAAAGGCTAAGGTAGAGGTCATACTTGAGAACCACAGAAGTCTCAAAGAGACACTTGCAGCTACCCAAGTTGAGTGTGACCGCTGGGTAACATCCTGCAAGGGATTTGAAATGCTTCTCAGCAAGCAAACAGCTTCAAATGTGAAGTTTGGAATAGGTTACAATCATACTGCACCACCTACTGATTTTACTTCAAAATCAATAGTAAAATCTGAAGGTGAAAGTAATTTCCAAACCACATCATCATGTGATTCATCCTCAAATGATAATACAAAATTAGAGGATGAAGTCAGTGTTAAGATCTCAGCAAATCAATTGCCTGATGGTTTAAATGCTGATAAACACATGAAGCTGAGCAATTCAGATGTTGTCCCTCAAAGTACTCCAAGTACTGAAGGGCAAGTCACAACATCTGAAAAGCATTTCAAATCTGCTGAAATAAAAGGATTAACAACTGCTGAGGAATCTATCATACGGTCTTTCAGGACGGATAGAGAACAGCTGAAGAACAAGTCTTCAGTTGTTACCGATCCTTCAGTACTTAACACAAGTACTGAAAGGAGGAAAGTACTGAAGATCACACCTTCAGTAGTTTCCACTTCAGCATTGATCAATCCAAGATGAAGAATAAGCCATGTGAAATATGTGGTAAATTCAATCATCTATCTGATGAATGTTGGTACAAAAAGGGTTCCAAACTCAACAGAGATAAGCTCATTAAAGAAGAGATTAATAAAATGAAAAATGAGTTTGAGACCAAGTTTGTACCACAGTCATCTCAAACTGATAAACCCAAGGCCTCGCCAAAATCCAAAAAGAAGGATGGGGTTTATCAGAAAACAGCTGATAGTGTTCCTCATGATAAACATCAGACTAAGTCTGTGAATTTCAAGAAGGAGGAAATGGTGGGTCACAGGAACTCATCAAAAACAAGTACTGATGTGTCAAATGAGCTGAAGGCTTTAGCAACAAATCAGACACAACTTGTTATGATGGTTCAGCATTTGTTGGGGAGAGTTAACCAACTAGATGCACCTGTGATCAAACCACTGAAAAAAATCCAAGCCCAAATCTAAGAAATCCATTTCAGCACCATCTCCACCTTCATCAGCTGTTAATCATGAGAAACAAGTTATGGTTAAATCTGTTGATGAAAACAGACCCAAAACCAAAAAGGTTTGGGTCTCTAAAGCTAACTAGTTTCTTATGATAAATGCAGGGTTCTTCAGCATGCCAAAGAAGCATCTGGTATGTAGACAGTGGAGGATCTATGCATATGACTGGGAGCAGTTCTCTTCTTAATGACTACTCTCAAGGAAAGAAGGGATTTGTCTCATTTGGAAATGATGCTAAGGGTTACATCATCGGGAAAGGATTTGTGTCAAATGGAGAAATCAGATTTGATGATGTTAACCATGTGGAGAATCTCAAGTATAATCTACTGAGTGTCAGTCAGATGTGTGATAAAGGGCATGTTGCACTTTTCACAAGCCAGAACTGCCGGATTCTGTCTTCCAAAGTTCTGAGGCTGATTGACAAGGTATTGGATGAACATACTCTCTTGAAGGCCAACAGGATAGGAAGAGTATATGCCTTGGATTTGTCAAAGAAGATTGATTTAAAAGGTCATCCTTGCCTGTTCTCCAAGGCCTCTCCTCAGGAATCTAAACTGTGGCATAGAAGGCTGGGTCATGTTAATCTCAAAAACATGAATCAGCTGATCCACAATAGTTTAGTGAGAGGTCTACCAATAAAGGAGTTCCACTGTGATGAAACCTGCACTGCTTGTTTAAAAGGAAAACAACACAAAGTTACAAAAGGAATCAAGAGGCAGTATAGCATCCCAAGGACTCCAGAACAAAATGGAGTAGTGGAGAGAAAGAACAGGACCCTAATTGAAGCTGCAAGGTCCATGTTGGCTGACTCTGGTTTGCCACTGACCTTTTGGGCTGAAGCTGTCAACACAGCATGCTATGTGCAAAATAGAGCTTTAGTGAATCAGAGGTTGATGAAGACTCCTTATGAAGTTCTACATCATTTGGCTCCTCTAATTTCATTCTTCAGAGCATTTGGGTGTCCTTGTTACATTCTCAACACAAAGGATCAACTCCAAAAGTTTGATTCTAAGGTGGATGCAGGGTATTTTGTTGGGTATTCATCCACTTGCAAGGCTTACAGAGTGTTCAACTGCAGAACAAAGATGGTTGAAGAAACCTTGCATGTGAAGTTCAATGAATCTCCTAAGGACAAAATCCCACAAAACCCTGTGGAGTTGTTTGATCTGGACATACTGCAATATGTTCCTTATCAGCCTCCAGCTGTTGCAGATCATGTGAATTCATCACCTTCTGCACTAGTCATCCATCTGGTGGTACTCATGTTGATGATGATCCCAGTACTCACCTATTCAAGTTTAGTGATCAACTGCCTGAGTCTACTAAACTTGATGTTCCTGTAGCTTCAGTAGCACCATCCACAACAAATGCTGATGAGATTTCTGAATCCTCTACTTCATTTGACTTGCCATCTAATACTTGGTTTCAAGAATCTGGATCAACATCTGTTGCTGCTGAGCGTGCTACAAACACTTGCACAGATCTCATAGTGTACCAAGAGCTGAAGAATCACCCAATGTCTCAAATCATTGGTGATATCAATGCTGGTGTCTCAACTAGAAGTCAAGTGTCCAACTTCTGCTTCTATGCTCTCTTCATCAGTCAGCAAGAGCCAAAGAACTATCATATTGCATTAAGAGACAATGGATGGGTTGATGCCATGCAGCTTGAGCTTCTTCAGTTCAAAAAGCAGCAAGTGTGGGAACTGGTTCCTCTACCCCCAGGTAAGTGTGCAATAGGCACTAAATGGGTGTTTAGGAATAAAACAGATGAAAATGGGCAAATTGTCAAGAACAAGGCCAGACTGGTTGTCCAGGGGTTTTCACAAGAAGAAGGTATTGATTATGATGAAACCTTTGCCCCTGTAGCCAGACTGGAGGCAATTAGATTGTTCTTAGCCTATGCTGCATTCCACAATCTTAAAGTTTTTCAAATGGATGTCAAAAGTGCATTTTTATATGGTAAAATAAAAGAAGAGGTTTATGTGTGTCAACCACCAGGTTTTGAGGATAATAAACATCCTGATTGGGTGTATAAACTTGATAAGGCTCTTTATGGGTTGAAACAAGCTCCTAGAGCCTGGTATGAAACACTGTCAAATTTTCTTCTTCAGAATAATTTCACTAGAGGCTCCATAGATAAAACTTTGTTCATTAAGAAAGTGGGTCAGCATAAGCTCCTTGTTCAAATTTATGTTGATGATATTATTTTTGCATCCTCTGATCCACAGTTGTGTGATGCATTTACAAAGTTGATGCAACAAAAATTCGAAATGAGTGCCATGGGAGAATTACAGTTCTTTCTAGGTTTATCAAACAAAAGGCTGATGGAACTTTCATTCATCAGTCAAAATACACAAAGAGTCTTTTGGAAAAGTTTGATTTACAAAACTGTAAGCCCTGTTCTACTCCCATGTGCAGCACCACACAACTGGATGCAGATCAGAAAGGTAAAGCTGTTGATGAAACACTTTACAGATGTATGATTGGGTCCTTGATGTACTTAACAGCTTCTAGACCAGATATTATGTTTGCAACTTGTGTTTGTGCTAGATTTCAGGCTGCTCCTAAAGAGTCTCATTTGATTGCAGTCAAGAGGATCTTTAGATATCTGCAAGGTACTCAATCTCTAGGTCTTTGGTATTCCACTGGGCACTCTTGCAAATTAGTTGCTTTTTCTGATAGTGACTATGCAGGGTGTAAATTAACTAGAAAATCAACTTCTGGTGGATGTCAATTCCTAGGCAACTGTTTGGTTTCTTGGCAGAGTAAGAAACAAACATCTGTTGCTACATCCACTGCTGAAGCCGAGTACATTGCTGCTGCAAGTTGTACATCTCAGGTACTCTGGCTTCAGAATCAATTATTGGATTATGGCATTACAGAGACTAAGACTCCATTACTAATGGATAGTGCTTCAGCTCTTTGTATTGTCAAGAATCCAGTCCAGCACTCTAGGACCAAACATATTGAGATCAGACACCATTTTATTAGGGATTGTTTTGAAAAAGGTCTGATTGATCCAAAGTTTGTTCCTAGTGCTGATGAGCTTGCAGACATATTTACTAAGCCTTTGGACAGTTCAACTTTCCAAAACCTAGTGTTAAGGCTTGGTATGCTGCAGCTAGAATAAGTGACAACTACTGATGATCTCAGTCAACAAGTACTGATGAGCATTCGTATACTATTGTCACAAATAAGTACTGATAAGTTCTTTTATCCTCAGTAGTTTTCATAACTACTGAAGACTAAATTACTTAAAAGTACTGAAGTACTCTATCTGTTGAAAAGAACTGATGTGGTTACAACTACTGATGTAGTTACAACTACTGATGTCAGTATAACAGATAAGTACTGATGACCAATGAAACGTCTGAAAATCAGACAAAAAGTCTGATAAGTGTTGAGGTCAGAATGAAACAGCTGATGAGCTAAGAATTGACGACAACAGCTGATGAGAAACTTTTCTCTTCAGTTGTTTCTACAACTGCTGTTTCACTTCATACAACTGAAGCCAAAACCATGTCTTCAGTAGTTTTACAACTACTGATGACTAACACCAAATCTTCAGTTGTTTACAACACCTGAAGCCAAAACCATGTCTTCAGTAGTTTCACAACTACTGATGACTAATACCAAGTCTTCAGTTGTTACAACTTCTGAAAGTTAATACCAGGTCTTCAGTTGTTTTCAAACAACTGATGACAGCACCAACACTTTCAGTCGTTTTATATCAGCCTTTTCTTACCCTATAAATACCTAAACCTACTTTCAAACGTTTCATTAGCCGTTTTATGTCCTTCACTCTCTCAACAATGGCGACCATGAAACTCAAACCCAGACACAACTGTGTTGCCTACCTCTCGAAATCGGCCTTTTGGAACAAATTTGATAATGCCATCGATCTTATGGTAGATTCCCAGTACCGAACCGCTTTTCTTCTGAATCCTACCATATACCCCGATTCCCTAAGCCAATTCTGGACCAACGTCTCTGTGCAAACTGGTGAGAATGATAGCCAAATCACTCTCCAGTCGTTGGTTAACCAGAAACAGGTGGTCATCACTCCAGACATCATTCGACAAACCCTAAATCTACATGATGCCACCTGTGTCACAGAATACCCGAAAGGCACAACTGATATGTCTTTCATCAATAACGGGTATGAAGGAGACTTAAGTGCTACCACCATTCTGAAGAAGCACTTCCATGATGCTGAACGTCTTATATTCCACATGGTGAATGTCTGCCTTGCATCAAAAACCTCCTCATGGGATCAGATGTCCTCCCGATGGCAACAGGTATTATACTCTATCTTTGAACGACAAAATCTAAATTTTTCTGAGATAGTTTTCATGGAACTAAAGGATCTGGCTTTGAAACCTGTGGCAAACAGATGGATATTATATCCCAGGTTTCTCATGGCCATAATTTTAAATCAGCTAAAATCAGACGGCCTTGTTGGCCTTGGAGTCCCTGCTCCGGCTGTATTGCCTGAAGTATACTCCAGGCACAACTCTGACCCTACACTGAAAGGGGCTGCCCGGCTGCTAAAACCCAAGCAGCGGGAACCCACAGCCTCCACTTCCAGATCCAAAGTCCCCACCAAACCCAACACCAAAAAGCCCAAAAAGGCTACTCAGGGAGATGAGTCCCCTGAGGATGCCCCTGTACCACCAATACAGGAAACACTTACTGGTTCTAACCCCCCAGTAGTGTCAAAGACTCCACCAGCCCTAGCCGCTCAGGCATCCTCTCAACAGGATCCTGATGCAACCATAATTGGGGATACCACAATGCTGGAACCTATCTCAATTGAGAAGGTTACCATTGAAGAGCACCAGTCACCCCGGGTGCAATCTGCTTCAAACCTATCTCCAAATGCAACCGCCCCTCAAAGCCCAACCATTATAGTTGCACAAGTGCTGAGTCAGCTGCATTCCTCTCCTCCTCCCCAGAAACCAATTACAATGGGGAGAACCTCAACAGCTGAGGAAGAGGACCAAAATGCTGCTGATAACCCACAGCACAGGGGTTATAATGTTCAATCTCCCCGTGTAGAGGAGGAGGTTAGAACATCTGGTGAGGCTGCCACTTCTACTGATTCAGCAAATGAACAGGATGCAGTTGGTAACATCTCTAAGACCTCACCAGAGGCAACTGCCGATGAAGGACTCAGTCCTGAGGCAGGAAGTCCCCAGAACCAAGAACAAGGGGCACATGCTACAACTGATCTACACTCAGGGCATGTACATCCTGATTCAATCAGGAGGTCAGGTGATTCAGCAAAGACTGATGATGACCTGGGCTTTTTCTTCGATGTCTTAGCCCATAACACAATCCTTGAGGCTGAGGTGAGCAGACTCAAAGAACTGCTTGCCAAAATGTCTCAGGATCAAAGTCCATCTGCCCAATAAACCCACAGATGGCACCTTCATCTGAAGGTTCACCAAACACTCAGCCACTACACTCAACTGAGCCACCAGCCACTGCTTTTGGCACCACCTCTCAGGGACAGAACCCCTCTGAGCAGATGGTTGCTACCTTTCAACATTCCTTACCTCTCATCACTCCCATCATCAATGAGATTGTGCATAAAGCCATTGATGAGAGGATCTCCTCAAATCTACAAACACTTGTTGATGATGCTGTGCAAAAGAAGCTTTCTGCCATTCAAACCCCTGAACCCAATGCACCCAAAAAGGGGGAGTCTAAGGCAGTGAAAGAAAGAAAGAGAAAGAGAGTGGAAGATGAGAAACAACAAGAGAAAGAAAAGGAGTTAGAAAAGGAAAAACAGCTGATCACATACAAGAGAAAGAAAAGTGCTGAAACTCAAAAGCCTGATGAAGAGAAATCATTGGAAGATCTGATTAAAGAAGCTGATGAAGCTCACAGCAGATCAATGGACAGAATAATAGACCAACTCTTCAGACAAGGCTTTGATACAGCTACATTAGACACTGAGATCAGAAGGCTGGAGATTAAAGAGATACAAGAGAGATGGGCCAGTTACAGTGTGATGGAAAGGGAGAGGTTGGAGATAATGATCAGGTTTATTGCAAAATACTTGGGAAGATCATTAATTGAGATTAAATCATGGACCAGAGACAGTATTCTGGCAATAACCACCAGAATCTGTGCTTCTGAAGCATTCAATAAGGGGTTGATTATCGAAGCCTTAGATGAAGCAGGTGCTGGGAAGAGAACTGATATGGCCAAGCTTTCCAAAGCCAAACTTACCACAAAAATGCTAGATCAGCCTTCCCAAACTCCCACTCAAAAACAACCAACCCCACAACTCTCCAAACCAATCCCTAAACCTAAACTTAAACCAACTCAACCCTCAAAACCAACTCCCTTACCCCAAAAACCACCTCAAACCACATCCAATGATGCACCCAGAAGGAGGAGAAGGGTGTTGAGGATGGAAGAAGAAGAAGAAGAATGATGATGAAGAAGACAGTCTGCCAATCTCTGCTGTTCTAAAAATACCTGAGCCCAGAAGTCAACAAATGATCACACCAGACTTTCAGAGGCAAATGGTGAAAGTTAAGATTGAAGAAGAAGAACAGCAGAAACAGCACGATGAGCAACTTTTGAAGATGGTTGACAAAGAGTTTCCTCAGTCATCATCTATACAAGCCATGAAGAAACACGCTCAAAGGCTGTATGCTCTCAGGCATACCTTTCAATATCAAAAGGAGAGAGTAAGGATTTGGCCAGACCCCAGGGTTAGTTCTAGAATTCATAAGAAATCCATACCAAGTAGATACAATGGCCAAGTGAGAAAGACCATAGATGCTGTTATTATGTTGGCCATTGTAGTCTCACCCGGGAGATACTTGAAGACTTCAAGAGAGCCTACAAGTCAAAGATGACCCCTCAAACTCTAATGGAGAACAAAATGGTCAAGAAGGGGTTGTTATACAAGAGGCTTGAAGAGATCAAGAAAAATGAACTCCAGTTGTTATTAGAAGGGACTCACCCAGATGAATTTGCTTACAGAGAGATAACAACTGTTGAGTTGAAAAATGGAAAGATAGTAAAGTACCTATCAGAGTACTATGGCCCAGAGTTCTTCTTCGAAGGAGAAGCAGAAGAACTCACTAAGGAGGAACAAGTTGTTCTCCTTGAGGCCTACGTCAAGAGTCTTATAGACTCATCAATGGGAAGTAGGTTTCATGGTTGGGATAACAGCTCTGTGTCCAGTTCCCCAAGACAGAGTTCCCTTCCATCCTTTGACATTCACATCTACTGAAACCTGTTCCCTGGCCTGTGCTTATCTGATATCTCTGAAGCTGATCAAGAGAGTATTTTGCCAAGAATAAGTGGGACCTCAATAAGCTTAAAGGTTTTGGCTGCATTGGTTCAGGGGGAGTTTGTTGGACCAAAAGAACCAATGAGCCTGATCAGAAAAACCTTTAAGTCCCACAGACATTACAACAACTGAAGTAGTCTGCAACAGCTGAAGACATCAACTGATAACAAGGTCTGAAGACAAAGTCTGAAGTGAAAGAGCTGAAGACAAAGTCTGAAGCTAAAGAACTGAAGACAAAGTCTGAAGACAAAAGCTGAAGACAAAGTCTGAAGCTAAAGAACTGAAGACAAAGTCTGAAGACAAAAGCTGAAGACAAAGACTGAAGACCAGTTTCAGATGTTGTCACAACAGCTGAAGAAGACCTCTTAGTAGTTGTGATGGTTTCCTTTCAGTAGTTATATTTTCCTTTCAGTTCTTTTTTAATCAGTAGTTTTATGTTTCTTGTAATCAGTACTTGTAGTTTCAGTAGTTTTAGTTTCATCTTGTACTTAGCATACTCTGAGATGTTCTCAGTTGTTGTGAACATTCTCAGTAGTTTGCTTACTTTTAGTTGTTTGTAATAATTCTGTTAGATGTCACTATCAAGTGACATCAGCAGATGTCACATTCCTTTATATAAGCAATGTTGACCTAATTGTAATGTGCGAAGCTTAGCGGCCGCCATACCGAAGCATTTGTGCATGAATGATATTATCCCTTTTGTAGAAAACCCTCTTTCTCTATAACCGTGTACTGTTCCATTGAATATCTATTGTGTTCTTGCTATATTTGTCTAATTCTTGTTCTAATTCCGCTGCGATTCAACTCTAATTGATCAAACTTAGATCACTGATCCTGTCATGATATAACAATGTATGATTGTTTGAGCATATGAATAAACTAGGATAACAGCTTATAGGGATATAGCGTGATATGTTGATAGGCTTACTGCATAAACTAAAGTCAATATGTATCGGTGATTAAATTAAATATTTGATAAAAACATGTGGCATTACCATCTAGCATGTTAGTTTGAAATAGACTATGTCTAAATACTATTTGTAGTATGAAAGATTTTAAAAAATACTAGAAGAGATAACCAAAAGAAATGTGAGTTGCTGACAAAATAAACCCATGTGGATATATAGAAAAATCAAAAGAGCCAAAAAGACCAAGCAAAAATATATGCCTGGCATGTAAGTCTTAAACGTCTATAGATGTGCTTACTTAAGCATGTTAAAGATATCATAGCTAGATATTAACCAATGCCAGTTATTGGTCAAATAGTTATAAAACTGAGAAAATGAATATGTATACAAGGTAGTTAGTGGTTAAATTAAGTTGTGATGACTTGAAGTCTTAAAAGACCTAGAGAGCATATAATAGAAGAAATGTGGGTGAAGTAAAACAAATGCTTATGCCTTAACATAAAAATATGGCCAAGGTTTACACATCCGCAAAGAAAAATGAGGATGTTTTTTACACTAATGCGGCTGAAGAACAACAAATGCTTATACAGTTATTTTGTACTCTGTACTTAATAAATCCTAGATTTTGTGTCAGGGTAGTTAAGTCATTGTACAGGTCATTGTATAAGACCTATAAATAGATAAGGTTTTCACACTTTTTGTAACTCTAAAAACTCTTACACAACCTACATCACTAAAAATCCTAATTGAAATATTGAAGCTCATTATCAAAATACAATGACATTAGGAGTATTTCTCTTTTATTTGGTCCTTGATTGTTGTATTTCCACTATTAATAATCATAAAAATCCATCAATATATTCGATCCTCATTGATTATAACCCAGTCATTTGGTATCAGAGCCTTGGCTCTCTGATTCAAATAGTGTGATTCTCAATTGAAGTATTGATTGATTTGCACATCATTGTGTTCTACACATCGATTTGTTGCAAATCAGAATTAATCACTGTTTCAATCATTTAAACTTCAATTTTATCATGAATTGAAGATACTATTTCATTTATTGAACATATATCAAAATCAAACACAAATTATCCAATTACCGAGTAATTGTGAGCAAAATTACCAAAGATTGGTTAGAGTTCCTAATCGAAGGGTTCTATAACCGCATTTGTTTCAAAGTGAAATTACCAAGTGATTGTGAACAAAATTAGAGTGAAAACACCAATCTAAATCATCAAAATCAGAAATACAGAATGAAACATTGTTCATCGCATTTCGCATGAACACTATTCATCACATTTACTACAGTGGAGCACTATTCATCACATTTGCCTTGAATCTCATTGTTCATCGCATTTACTGATTTAACTGTTCATCAAATTTCTTTGAACACACTGTTTATCGTATTTGTGATTCATTCAATTACTAAGGACTGACATAGTTCTTCGCATTTGTTTGAAGAACTGCTAACTGCATTAGTTGTTTTCACTATTGACAACATTTGTTTCATAGGGGATTGTTGAACGTATTAGTTTCAGACACTTGACATAATTTGGACTTTGGACTGATTAGACAATTTAGGCTTCAAATTCACCTTAAAATCATATCATTGAAGTCTAAAATTAATCTTATCTTATCAAAACCAAATTAAAATCAAGAAACACCATGGATACTCTAAGTTTAGATGAACTTGCGCATAACCCTAAACTACCAATGTTGAAACATAAATCCGAATTTAAACAATGGAAAATTACATTCAGAAATTATCGAATTGGTGTTGATGCATATTAATGGATCTCAATCTGTAGAGATCTTCACATTCCCACTACACTGGATGGTGACCAATACAAGAATGTCAAGATCCCAGTTGAAGATCCAACTATGAATCTTGATCCTGAAGACTAAAAAAATCAAGATTAATATGAAGGACTACTTAGTACTCACTTATGCACTGAAGATGGATGTGCTAAAAAGGCTTGAGAAATATAGCACTACCAAAGGAGTGTGGGATGCACTCAACATCATGTGTGAGGGTAGTAGTTAAGTCAATAAGATCAACAAGGATAACCTGATCAATCAATATAAGACTTTCCATCATATCAAGGATGAATCAATATCCAAACAACTATATAGGTTTTTATAGCTGGTGAATGATATGGAGATTATAGGTGTTACTCACAAGGAAAAGAATCTGAATAAGAAGATCCTTCATTCTTTGCCTGAGAGCTGAAAGCAGAGTGTGACAATACTGAAGAACAAACTTGACCTAGAATGCACCAGTCTAGCACCATCATTGTAAAGATTGAAGCTTTAGAGCTAGATAAGAGGTCAAGATATATAGGTGGTCCACATGTAATAAAGGCATATAAGTTTCTTGGTGAAACTCATACTGTGGAAACTACCTTTCTTACAAAAGAGGATGACTTCAAGTCAGCCCCAGAAAGCCCAAGATTTACATCATTTGTGTCTGCTCCACAGATCAAGATGAACAAGCCATGACCTTTTACTCCTCAATATGCAAGACATAATTTATGTCATGCATTCATACCAATTATGAACAAAAATCTACTTACAATGCTTTTCTTTCAAGCTTTGAAGCTTACGGTGGAAGACTCATAGCTGCTCATGTGATTAAAGATGATCTTAAATAAATAGATTCTGATGATGTAGAAGAAACGGATCTACAATGGTAGAAGGCCATGATTATACTGAGAGCAAAGAATTCTTCAGAAAAGGGAAGAAGCTGAGCATGAATAAAAACACAAAACTTGGATTTGAAAAAACCAAGGTGAAGTGTTACAACTGTGGTATGAACAGGCACTTCTCAAAGGAATGCAATGCACCAAGGAGTAGCAACAACAAATACTCAAAAGCTTCTTATCCATCAATAAATCAAAGCTCTCATTCACATCAAGGCAATCAATGATCACATCATCAACCATCTCATCATAAGTCAAACTCTCATATTACATATCAACAACAAGCTCCTTCATCATCTCAACCTCCATCTAATGTGCTTGTCGATGGAGTACGTGACTGTAGCATGTATGCTGAGGATGTGAAACAAAACTATCAAAACCATGCACTTATGGCTCACATCAACGATCTTCCAACTCTAATGCCAGAAGAGGTATAGGCCAATCTTTGTAGCCAAAATGCATTAATGAGGTGCAAGGCTACAGAGAACATAATCATAAATTGGCCTCGATGGTAAAAGATGAAAAGGTTAAGTCTAAAATGCTAAAACAAGAAATGAGAGGTTTCAAAACTAAAATTAAATCTTTTCTTGCAAACATAGAAAAGCTTCAGGGAGAGAAGTCTACCCTTGAAGCTGAGGTTGAGAATTTGACTGAGTTGTTAACTAAGTAAAAAGCTAATCACTCTGCTACAGAAGTCAAACTTAAGAAATTCCAATTCTCATCAACCAAGATTCAAGAATTACTTGATGCATAAAAAGATCCAAAGGATATGACTGGAATAGGCTACAATGCATGTCCTCCACAATACAATGACAACTACATTGTCATGCCTGAGTCAATAATAAAACCAAATTTAACTAACATTAATTTATTTAAACTAAATCTGCAATGTTTTGTCAAACAACAAATCCACATAATAAACCTCAAGTTTATATGGAAACTGATATTAAAAAGATTAAAAATGGTCACCCCATTTAAATCATAGAGTTCTCAAACAAACTAGTGTATGTAGCAAAGCCTAAAAGTCCAAACAAAGCAATCATACCCTTTGTGATATTTACAGCAGCAAGCATCATGGCCAATAAGGATGCTGTTGAGGTTCAACAATGGAATAAACTGAAGCTTACCAAATCATAATCACAGCCAACTGAAGATCTCATTGTACAAGTTCAGAGACCAAGGTGATCACAACAAAAACAACAATACAAGACAATTCAACATGACAAAGTTAACATCAAAACAATTAGAAAGTCAAAATTAGGTCATGTTGTATTAATAATATAAATAGACCTACTAGTGCATTTTTGCAAGGGTGGTTCTTTTGTGTGTGTTTCTCATGGTGTAAATCACCACCCAAGGAGAAATCCTCTCCTTTGGGTGGGTTTGATTTCATCAGCCATCTATGATTTTCATTGTAACTTGTTTATCAACATCAATGAAATCATAACATTATTATTATCCATCTCTTTGTTCTTTGATTCACACACATACACCCATCTTAATTTTGATTTCTAGATCTGAACGTGATGAATCCTAAGATCCAAGCTCAATGAATCTGAAATATTGATTAGCAAAATGGTATCAGAGCTGTTGGTTGCTGGATTTATCTAGTTTTCAGATCTGATTTCATCTTTAATGATGTCTAGAACAATGAAGAAAAGAAGAAAAATGAAGAACAAAGTCCCTGTTCATCAAAAACCTATCTGTTCATACCTAAAATCAGAAGAAAAACCAACAAATCTGTTCAACTATGGTACGATTTGAAGAATCGTGAACATGTTCATGATTATTCCTTCAAAATTCGATTCAATTGAACAAGATTATCATCAAAATGAAGAAAACCCATCTGTTCATCTCAAAATCAAGAAGAAAAATCATCAGATCTGTTCTAATATGGTACGATTTGAAGAAATATAATCATTCCTTGGATTATTCCTTCAAAATTCAATGCAATTGAACATGATTATCATTAAAAACGAAGAAAAGATGAAGAAATAGAAGCTACTGCTGATTTCTCGACCTGTACTGCAGTGTGAAATCGAATTTTGTTCAAGTCTCAAAACAAATGCGGATGAACAAAAACAAATGCGGATGAAGCTTGATCAAATGTGGATGAATTAACCATAAATGCGGATGTGCTATCCACAAATGCGGATGTGTTATACACAAATGCGGATGTGTGACAACAAATGCGGATGTGTTATACACAAGTGCGGATGACTTGTCAAAAAATGCGGATGACTTGTCACCAAATGCGGATGACTTGTCAACAAATGCGGATGCCTTGTCACCAAATGCGGTTGACTTGTAAACAAATGCGGGTACTTTAAGCACATATGCGGATGCATTGAAAACAAATGCGGATGCCTTGCAAACAAATGCGGATGCTTTGCAAACAAATGCGGATAAGTTAGCAAAGAAATGCGGATGAGTTGCAAGAAATGCTTACGAACAGTTGATGAACATGACTTGAAAAAGAAAAGAAAAACATGAATGTGGATGATTGCAACCAACAGGCACGTCCATTTTGATCATTAAAAAAAAAAAAATAGAGTATAGAAATCAACTTTGGTCACTTTTTCACAAATTCATCCAGGGACTTGTACAACTATCAAATGCCCTTTCTGAAGTACTTGGGTTCACATTCATTGATGATGTTTTGCACCCGTATCTGACTACTGAGCGGATAGTTAGCCAGACTTTAATCAAGGGGAGTACTCTATATCTGATGAATGTCATTTATCAAGTTATTTCAAAAGAGTGGAAGTGTGTTCAACATTGATTCATGTTCTTGATGTAGTTTATTGAAGTTCAAAGCCTCACCATATGCCTAATACATTCTAATCCTTGAGTTGTGATATGAACTGTAATCCAAGAGTGATACAACCCATATCCAATACCAAGAAGTATTCTCAAGAGATTCTAACCTTTGTCAAAAATATATTAGGAGAAGCTTAATCTGAGGGGGAGAACATCAGTGAATTGTGTCACAACATCAGTTGATCTAGAAGACATATGACAGAGAAGATCTTCAAGTCAAAGTTTGGCAAGCATCAGTTTAGGGGGAGTATTGTTGGGGTTCAACAATGGAATAAACTGAAGCTTACCAAATCATAATCACAGCCAACTGAAGATCTCATTGTACAAGTTCAGAGACCAAGGTGATCACAACAAAAACAACAATACAAGACAATTCAACATGACAAAGTCAACATCAAGACAATTAGAAAGTCAAAATTAGGTCATGTTGTAATAATAATATAAATAGACCCACTAGTGCATTTTTTCAAGGGTGGTTCTTTTGTGTGTGTTTCTTATGGTGTAAATCACCACCCAAGGAGAAATCCTCTCCTTTGGGTGGGTTTGATTTCATCAGCCATCTATGATTCTCATTGTAACTTGTTTATCAACATCAATGAAATCATAACATTATTATTATCCATCTCTTTGTTCTTTGATTCACACATATACACCCATCTTAATTTTGATTTCTAGATCTGAACATGATGAATCCTAAGATCCAAGCTCAATGAATCTGAAATATTGATTTAGCAAAATGGTATCAGAGCAAGCTGATGTAGCTGAAGAAGGACCGAATATGATAGTTGTACAAGTCCCTAGATGAATTTGTGAAAAAGTGACCAAAAAAGAAGTCTTTTTCTTGAAGTTTATGTCTTATACTTTTTGGGAAATGATATAATTACAGTCGTAATATCATTCACTATGCTTAATTCAAAATTTAAAAGACTGTCATGACTTACCTGATATGTAGGTAGGCTCAACTTGGAAAGGAAGATACATGCTGTGATGAACTAAATAATCATATTCAACTGTGAAACACTCATCTTAGAGTACTGGTAAGTATCAGCTTATTCAAGTGTATGTGTGTGTAGCAACTCAAACACACCAGATAATGATGAACTATGAATCTCATTCACCTGCATCAGTTTCTTCTTTGTTTTGCTGAGCAAAGACCTGAAGAAACAAGCATATAGTGCTGATGTCATGATCCAAAAGATTCCCAATATGGAACACATTCACCTTGGATGAATTAACAAAAGAGTATGCAAAAAGAATCCCATTATGGATCACCTTCCAAAGTGAAGTCCAAAAGAATCCCAATATGGATCAAAATATCAAAAGGATCAAAGTAAAAGAATCCCAATGAGGATTAGTGAAATTGAGATCTCATAATTTAAGTAACCTAGTCATGTAAGATGTGAAAGTAGTCTACCATGCATTACATAAGGATGGTTGATCAAACCATGTTTCTGTGTGTGAGGTACATGTTGAATATTCAAATCAATCAAAACATGATAAATGTCACATACAGTATAATATTTACCAAGTATGAGTTTAAGAGGACAAACATACCTTCAATCAATAAGTTCATAAACATGTCTATTTTACAATCAAAAGATTGCACTTGTGTAATGTAGGATTGTTATGATCCCAACAAAAGTATAAGGATATAAAATAAAAAAAAATAAAAAATAAATAAAAAATAAATCAAAGAGATTTTATGATCCAAAATTTTTAAATCCTTAAAGTTTCTATCTAAATAAGAGTATAAACTTTAGGGGGAGTAATTTAAAATTTTGATCAGTTTGTACAGGTAGTTTATTTCTTAATTTTTATAAAATCAAAACAAAAAGAATCTGACTGTGTTGGTGCAGAAGTTATACTATAGTATCTCAGCTTATGCAGACATTTGGATGCACAAAAGTCCGAGATCAGTCAAACTCTGGGAAACTTGTATGTATCACACCTGATATACAAGTCAATCCAAGCCAGAATTGACAATCCCAACATCAGTCAAAACTTCATAAGAAACAAGTGAAAAGTATAGATAGTTCTTCATAACAGCCATCAGTTCATCAGAAAACAGAAAAGAATTCAATCTACAAAAACAGAATTCAATCTACAAAAAACATTAATTTTTGATTAAGTTCAAATATTAATGCATGCGGGTGAAGGTATCCCTGGCATATAACCAATGCAGGTAATTGTTTTCATACCAGTTAAACAAAGTGAAACTAATGCGGACAAGTTAAATCTACCGCATTTATGTCAAAGAAGTGTACACAAAGTTTTAAGTGTCAAAAACCTATGCGGACAAAAGTGTTCAACCGCATTTTTCTATGCGGGTAAACCTTTGTTCTACCGTATTTCTTTTTTACTCATCCGCATTTCCTGAATCTGGTTGAATTTAACACTCAAAACTATCTTGTGTATCAAAATGATAAAATCATGTGCTTAATCTCTTCTGTGATTATGATGGATGCAAGTCAAGAAATGCGAATAAACTTCTGGTCTACCGCATTTGTTGAAGTTGTGAGACAAGTAATTTACTCTTCCGCATTTGCAACAGTACACTAATGCGGATGAACAAATTCTTATCCGCATTTGCTACAGTGTTTTTTAAAGGTCATTCGCATTTGTTTTCAACACTTTTAATATTTGTAAAAGTCATTAAATCATCTTTTTAAACCCGAATTTAAAAGGTCATTTAATACTTTTCAAATTGAGAGACTTTACAGTGCGACGAGCGGTCTTCACATTTGTTCGTCCATCATCATCCCTATCATCTAAAATTCATCACCTATGATCTAAGACTCATTCACCACAAAAACTCCTCATCTTCGATTCATTACAACAGTATTATCGAAGAAAAGGTGAATTTCTTCAAAGTTCTTAACCTAAAACATCGAACAGTCCAAAAACTGATTTTGAACATAGAACTCTAGGTTAAAAATCAATCACCAAAAGTAACATCAAACCAAGGTTTAAATGACATTTTCGAAGGCAATGTTAATCAATAACAAGAATTTAACCTCCTACAATCGGGTTACAAAACCTTATTCATGTCAAGAATAGGGGACAATCAATTCTGAAAAAGTGAATGTCAAAACCTGATGTTAATGATTAAAAGATGTTAAAACCATATGAATAATCTATATAAACTTGCAAAACATATAAGAGTGATTATACATGACAAAGTCAAGTTGTGTATGGTACACATGTTCACTCAATTTTGTCCATTAAAAGTCAAACTGAGAACACACCTTGGTATATGTATTACAATCTGTCAATTACAGTTGCATCTTCTAATTCATATGCCTCTAATGCAGGTTTCAATGGCTAATCTTACATGGAGCAAGCTCCATAATGTTAGTGGCTATCTTGATCCTGATGTTACTGAGGCAGAGGGTTTGAGAGACATGATCAGATTCATCTTAACTACCAGAGTTGCTCATGCTATTACAGTTAGGCCTATCATCTATGAGAGATTCATAAGGTCATTCTAGAGCACTGCTGAGGTGACAGAGATAGATGGTGTAAGGACTCTGTCTGGAAGAATAACTCCTGATCATACTTTGGCCATTACTGAACAGACTGTGAGACAGTGTCTGCAGTTTGGTGATGATGCCAACTCTCCCCTGGAATTAGAAGATGATGAAATCATAACTTTCTTTGCAAACATTGGTTATGAGGGAGGTTATGAAGGAAAGCAGATCGTCAAGGGGTTGGTTGACTTGCAATGGAGATTCCTGATTCATCTCTACCAACACTGCCTGTCAAAGAGAAAGACTAGATGGAATGACATATCAGTGACCACCTCTTCTGCAATATGTGCTCTGTGCACAAACAGGTCATTTAACATGTCTGCTTATGTGTTTAGTGGTCTGGTGTCAAACATTCAGGAGGGTAGAAGATACAAGTTCCTCATGTATCCTAGATTTCTGCAGTGTCTCATCAATGAAGCTTTCCCTGATATTATACCTGAAGGACCAGTGATGGATATTCCTCACTACAATGCAAAGTCCTATCAGTACATGAAGAAGAGAGACCCCAGGAATTTCTACAGTGGCACATTTGCTCCTCTATTACCCTGGATGCTAGAACAGATCAACCAAGATGAGCATATTGAGGAACAAGCTCAAGAGGTTTCTGATGCTGAGCCTGTTCATGAAGAAGAGCAAGCTGCTCCTAGTCAACACAATGTTGATGAGCAAGCTGATGTAGCTGAAGAAGGACAGAGGCCAGTGTCACCACAGGTTGATGTAGGTGGTGATCCTCACACTGGGCCTTCCGTTCATGAAGCTGAGATATCCTCTCCATATCCCATCCCCTCACCACAAAGATCACCAATTCCCTTTCCACAAACACAGCCCATCATCTCTTCACACATATCACCCATACTCTCACCCCATATTTCACCAATTCATCTTTCTCCTACGTCTCCTGTTCATGCATCCCCAGTCTCTACTGAGCCTGTTGAGTTTGGTGATTATGCCAGCTCTTTAGAGGAATCCAAATCATCATCTGATGAAGAGGATCATCGAAAGAAGATGCATGTGAGACAAGTTACTTCTGAGACCGCTCCCTCTGAGAGTTATGCTGAGTCAGAGGCAATCAGGCCTGATGCAAAAGATGAGATGATATCAGAACTGTTGCAAAAAGTAGCCAAGATGGAGAAACTCCTAAATAGAAGATCTAGTATCATTCAAGACAGACTTCTAGAGTTAGATGAAAAGGAAAAAGAGTTAAAAGAGATGAAAGAGAAGTATGAGACTGAAAAGAAAGAGAAAGATAAGGAGATAGAAAGCCTAAAGGCTGCTCTTCAACATTCAAAGGATGAAGTCAGTGGTCATATGGACACTTTGACCATCCAAACCATTGTAATGGAGGAACAAGAAAGCTTGAGAGCAAACTGATATAATCATGTCTATGCAAAAATAGATAGAAACTTTGAACAAAAGAGTTTCTGAGTTGGAGCTGATAATCATGATAAATCAAGAGGTTGAAAAGAAAAGAAAGGATGATGAAGGTGATAAAGATGAGGGTGACAAGAAGAAAGATGATGACAAAGAAGAAGGAGGTGAAAGTTCCTCAGGAGAGAGTGATGATGATTCTCCTCTTGCTAAGAAATTAAGATCTTCTGAGCCTAAAAAAGAAGCTGAATCAAGTAGAACCAAGCCACAAGAACAAAGTTTGGCTATGGTACTATATACCAGCAAAGATCATGAAGAAACACACACTGAAGAATCAGAGTTCAGTGATATGATCAAGGCTCTTGATAGCTTCACTGCTGAAGATTTCATCATTGATGATGAATTCTGGGAATTTATTGGAAATCAAGGTCAAGTTTCTGAGCCCATTGTACTGATATCTCAATCTCCTATCCTTCTTGAGAAGGAATTGAGCCTTCAGCTTGTACCTGTTGTGTCTCTCACTGAGAAGCAAAAAGATTTGATCAAAAAGCTTTGTGAAGACCAACAACAAAAGGAAGAATCAGAACTAGAGTCAATAGAGAAAATCCCATCAGCTGCTGAAGAAAAAGAAGCTGAAAAATTGCCTAAAGAAGCTGAAATAGCTGAACCCTCTTCTGGTCCAAGAGTACAAACATATACCAGAAAGAGAAAATACCTGTCTATAAAGGCAAAGGGTAAAAGGCCTATAGAAGAAGATCCTCCAAAGAAAAAGCAACAAGATGATCCTCGGAGCCTAGCTGTTATTGCTCAATTTTTAGAAGAACATGGAAAGGCTGAGGAACAACTGAAAATGAGGTCAGTGGGAATAGAACTCGAAGAAGGAGAGATAGAGGGTGGATATGTGATTAATGAACACATAGACAGAGAAAGCCCTGAAAAGCCTGAACCCTCTGTCCAAGAAATGGTAGATAAAGCCCAAACAGATGATTTGATGACCAAAGCCTTGTTTCTCATCAATCATGGCTATGATCCAGATGAAGTCTTTGGGATGACATATGAGGGGATGATAGCAGAAGAAGAAAAGCTAAACAAATTGCTGGACCCTACTGTTGAAACTGAGTATGAAAAGACTTATTCTCCCAAAACTCAAGCTGATAAACCCACTTCAAAAGCCAAGCAGACTGAAGCTTCTCAATCATTAAATCCTGATCCCTATTCCATGAATGACAGGGAAATGAAGGATTATCTATCTGCTCAAGGGTATACTAAAATAAAATTGGCCAATATGAAGACTAATTCCCTAAGGGCTGCCATCCTTAGGATGATAAATGAAAAGAAAGAAAGGCTGAAGAAAATGGAAGATGAGATCATCAAAAATCCTAAAACAAGATTATCTGCACAAGATATCCAGCTCACCCATAGAGATCATGACTCTTTGGCACCTGTTCTACACAGAAATCCAGAGTGGTTTGCTGAGCCTTCCCAGTTAACACTTCAAGAGGGGCTCACCACTGCTGAGATGATCAAAGGTGTATCTACTCCACATGGCAAGACTGATCAGAAAATTATTGCCTGGAAGTATGATAGTGACTGGAATATGTTTATGGTCAAACGGATCTCAATACTGCTTTAGTGAACTCCCTACAGATTCATGATCTGAAAGAACTAGCTGAACTGGAGCTTATCAATCATCAGGCTATGTTCAGGGGTTATGAGTTTGAAGACATTCTGAGAATGTTCAAAAGAACAAAAAACTTCAAATCTCTCAAGGCTATCTGTATGAGGAAAGATAGATCCTTTGTTAACCCTCTAGAGAAGAAAAAGACAAAACCAACTGAAGAGGTTGTGTTTCCTGAGCTCAATATGAAGCCAACTAAATCTTTAAAGAGAAAGATGGTAGCTGGAACTCATTCCTCCAAACCAATCTCAAATGTCTATTATGATGAAAAGACATATGAGTTGGTTATTGAAAGAAAATGGGGAGGAAAAGAAGGTGCAAAAATTAGATTGTTTAGTGGATATGAAGTGAGATTGCTAGATGAATCTTATATCCACTACATATACACAAGGCACTTCAGAGAGTTAAACAATAAGCTGGGTGAGGAAGACATGTACTTTTTCTTAAAATGCATAAAGATTCTGAAGACGGCCTTTGACAGAATCAAAGCTAAAAGAGAGCAGAGAAGAAAGAAGAAGACTCCCTTGCAATTGGGGAACATAGTGAAGCTAGAAGTGGATGTTGATGGAGCTTTTTTGATCCATAGAGATGGGTTGTCCACTGTGTCAATATGGGAACCCATTTCTTTGAAGAAGCTGCCTATGGAAGCCATCTACACAATGAGCCAAATGAAGATCCATGTGCTAAACAGAGAAAAGATGATTGAAGCCAATGATTTTGTCAACATGATAAAGGCAATTTTGGATCCCTCACAGGCAGAACCACTCATCCCTCCTCAAGCTGCTCAAGACCCAGCAGAATCCTCACAACCTCATCCACCATCAAAACCTTGAAGTACATAGGCTGTATAATCCTTAGGGGGAGTATTGTTGGACCCTGAAAGGATCATACATGCCAATTCAAGTGGTGGATTGATAGTTTTTCTGTTGAAATCTCCCCAAGTCCAAGATCTAATGCGAATGAAGAATCTGCATCAACAATAGAAACCAAGTGTCATCTATCCGCATTTGTATATGCGGATGCCATAGAACAAATGCGCCTAAGTGTTTGTTCTTCCGTATTAACAAATGCGGATGTTCAGCAACAAATGCATAGTGTTTGTTCATCCGCATTTGTCAATGCTGATGACCAAACACCAATGCTGATGAATAACTCAACATCCGCATTTGTCAATGCGAATGACCAAGAAGAAATGCTGACAAGATTAGAACATCCGCATTAGTCAATGCGGATGTACAGAAGAGATGCTGATAAAGACTTTTGTACTTGGACTAGTTCTGATGTATAGGTTAGGGTTAGTTTAGTCTTTTGTTCAGGCATGTGTCAGCCTATAAATAGAATAGAAAACCTCGTATGAGAGGGGACCGAGACTGACTGTTGTTAGACATTAGACAATCAGAATATTTTGCTTTGTAATAAGTTCAAGGTGTATTGTTACTGTTCATGCTGAAAACCCTAGCATTCATTGTAACCGTATTTCACCTTCTTTAATACAAATAGCATTTATGAGTATTATTCAGCATTCAATGTTCTGTGATTGATTGATTCTGCCTTACAATCATTGACTCAATCATCATATTCGGTCCTTGTTGATTCACATCAACAGAGAATATCATTCTCAAACCCAGCTTACTCATCAACATTGTGTTGATAGTTGTACAAGTCCCTGGATGAATTTGTGAAAAAGTGACCAAAGTTGATTTCTATACTCTTTTTTTTACTCTAGGTTAATCATGCCAATTGATTGAACTAGGAATTCAAACCTATTAGGTTCAAATGCCTTGGTAAATAGATCAGCCAATTGATTGTCAGTATGAACTTGAATCAATTTGATTAGCCCTTTTTCAGCACAATCTCTCAAAAAGTGATATTTGATTTCAATGTGTTTTGTTTTTGAGTGTTGAACTGGATTATTAGTAATAAACATTGCAGCTATGTTGTCAATGTGAATTGGGGTGTGCAGGAAGTTAAAACCATAGTCAAGCATCTGGTTTGGAATCCAGAGAACTTGAGAGCAACAAGCTGATGCTGCTATGTACTCAGCTTCAGCCGTCGATACTGAAACATTGGTCTGTTTCTTGCACTGCCATGACACCAGTCTGGGACCAAGAAATTGACAACCGCCAGATGTGGATTTTCTGTTGAAATTGCATCCCCCGTAGTCACTGTCGGTGTATGCCTAGAGATTGAAATATCCATCCTTTGGATACCATAGTCCAAGAGCAGGTTTGCCCTTAAGATATCTGAATACCCTCTTGACTGCATTCACGTGAGATTCCTTGGGATCTGCTTGATACCTGGCACATACACAAACACCGAACATAACATCAGGTCTACTGGATGTTAAATTCATAAGTGAACCAATCATGGATCGATAAAGAGTCTGATCCATAGATTAGCCTTCTGTGTCTGGGCTAATCTTCACTTTTGTATCAACCGGTGTTCTGATGGACTGACAGTCTGCAAAGTGAAACTTCTTCAACATTGATTCCACATATTTTGACTGGTTGATGAAGATTCCACTGGATGTTTGTTGTACTTGAAGACCTAGAAAGAATGTGAGTTCCCATAGCACTCATCTGAAATTTGAATGCATAAGATCTTCAAAGTCTTTGCATAGTTGTTTGTTAGTGGAGCCAAATATGATATCATCCATATAAATCTAGACAAGCAGCATCTCATTCCCTTTTCTCTTTCTGAATAAAGTCTGGTCAATCTTCCCTCTTTCATAACCATGGTCAAGAAGAAATGATGATAGAGTCTCATACCATTTTCGAGGGGCTTGATGTAAGCCATACAAAGCTTTATCAAGCTTGTAAACCCTGTGAGGGAAATCAGGATCCTCAAAGCCTGGAGGTTGACTCACGTAGACTTCTTCAGAGATCTTTCCATACAAAAATGCACACTTTACATCCATTTGATAAACTGTGAATTTCATGGATGCAGAGTACGCAAGAAAGAGTCGTATGGCTTCTAGTCTAGCAACACGAGCAAACACCTCGTCATAATCTATTCCTTCTTCTTGTGTATAGCCCTGTGCTACCAATCTTGCTTTGTTTCTGATGATGATCCCTCTGTCATCAGTCTTGTTTCGATACAACCATCTGGTGCCAATAGGGTATTGTCCTTCAGGAAGGTCTACCAGTTGCCATACTTCTTGTTTCTTGAATTGTAGCAACTCTTCCTGCATTGCCTCAATCCAACTATTGTCTTGAAGAGCCTCTTTGATGTTTTTGGGTACTGTTTAACAAAGAAAGCAAGAGAACAAACAGATGTTTGCTATGCTTGACTTGCTACTTGTCACCCGTTCATTAAGATCACCAATGATGCTTTCAACTGGATGATTCTTGTGTGTTCTGGTGGTTGGAATTGATTCACCAGCAATGGTTACATCAAGATTAGAGACATTCAGATCATCTTGGTGAGTGGCCAATTCATCTTGAACTGTGGGATAGTTATGAAAATAATCAAAACCGATTTTAGTTCCTGCTTCAACATCAACAGCACTTTGATTACTTCCATCATTTGAGGTTCTTTCAGTTTCAACCGGAGAAGTAGCTTGATTTTGATCTTTGACTTTAGTTGAAGGATCTTCTGAAGGAGATGGTAGTGTGCTTGGACCAGCTTCAGTTGAAACACATTGATTTTAAGATGGTTGTCTGACAGGGTCAGCTTGTAGTGGAACATCTTCAGTTAGTTGATCAGTAGAAGTTGGAGGAATCATTGGAAATTCATCTCTTCTTTCTACTCCTGAAGAGGGTTCTGTTGAATGTAGATTTCATGCATCAGATAAATGAAATTGATCAAAATATTTTGTAAAAGAGTCAATATCAAACAACCAGTCAGGACCATTTGTAGATTTGGGAAATGAATGTTCCTTGAATTGAACATTTGTTGATCATCAATAATATTTAATCTAGGAATAAATACTCTGTAAGCCTTTGAAACATAAGAATAACCTACAAAGAATCCTTCATCAGACTTAGATGAAAATTTTCCCAAAAAGTCTCGGGTGTTTAATATCGAGACAGGACAACCAAATGACTTTAAAAATCCAATAAATGGTTTTCTGTGAAAGAGAAGTTCATAAGGCGTCTTGTTGGTTTCTTTTACAATCAAAGTTCGATTTTGCACAAAGCACGATGTATTAACTGCTTCTGCCCAAAAGGTGATTGGCAGCTTAGCATCAGCTAGCATGGTTTGTGCTGCTTCAATCAGTGTTCTATTTCTTCTTTCAGCTACCCCATTTTATTAAGGAGTTCTAGCTGCACTAAATTGATGAGCAATGCCTTTGGTTGTACAAAATGAACTCAGATCTTCATTCTTAAATTCAGTCCCATTATCACTTCTAATTGTTTTGACCTTATGATCAAGTTGGCTTTCAATTTTTGTGATAAAATCTTTTATCAATTGGGACGCTTCGTTTTTATGAAATAGGAAGAAGACCCATGTAAATCTGGAAAAGTCATCAATGATCACCAAACAATACTGTTTCTTCCCAATACATAACATGAGTTGGTCCAAAAAGATCCATATGAAGCAGCTTTAATGGAGAGTTGTTTGAGTTCATCAGTTTTGGCTTGTGGGAAGACTTATGTTGTTTCCCTTTGAGACACGCTGAACAGTGAGCAATAAAATGGAATTCTTTTTGAGGTAAACCAATGACGTGGTTTTCCTTGGCTAATCTGTTCATGTTTTTGAAATTTGTGTGTCCCAACCGTCTGTGCCAAAGCTGTGACTCATCAAAGGATGCATTAAACAGAAGACATGTTTCTTCTTTTGGTGTAGCGGAATTGAGGTTTAAGACATAGGTGTTATTCTTCCTCGGGGCTTCTAAGACAACCCATTCTTCAGGAACTTGAAATCCTGGTTTCAGAATATAGCAATGAGTGTCAGTAAAGTGAGTAGAATATTTCTTATCACAGATCTGAGACACGCTGAGCAGATTGAAATTCAGTTGTTCACAGTAGTTCACTCGATCAAAGGTCAACATCCTATTTGTCACAGATCCTTCACCCGTGATTCTGCCACCTTGTGAATCTCCACTGAATGCCACAGAAGTTCCTTGAATATGCCTGAAATCATGAAGGAGGGATCGATCTCCAGTCATGTGTCGGGAGCATCCACTGTCCACGTACCATAAACTATTAGACCTGTATGGATGACCCTGCAAGCACAACAGAACTAGTCAGAATGTGGAACCCAAGCCATGATGGTCTTGGGTTTCCCGTTCCTATCCATGATAGTAACTTCTTGGTACTTTTCCCTAAATAGTGACTTTGAGTGAGGTGTTCTGGGAGATTTTTGATGATATTTTGCATGTTTCATCTTATCAATTTCAGTTGAAGAGTCAGAAGAATAATGAAACCTTTGATCCCTGTTTCTTTTAAGAAACCTGACCCATTTTTTATTATCAAACATCATTTTTGAATTATGAAAATCATGTGTTTGGTTGATGTTATGACATTTGTTTCCTTGAATTTTCCTTGACTCTTTTATGTTACCCCTATCCTGATCAGAAATGGCAGTCCTGAATTGAGTATTATGAAAGTGATTTCTGATTTTGGGTTTCACATATGAGATTGGTGAGATGTGCTTGTGTTGGGGAATTCTCAACCCTTTTTGTTTGAAGAAACAATCAGATGTATTGTGGTTGGTCATATCACAGACTGAACAATATTTATTAAAATAGCAGTTTTTGGTGGAATGATCGTTCATGTCACAGATTGAGCAATATTGATTGAAAAAGCATTTATCTGTACTGTGATTAGACATTTCACACACATCACAATACATGTGTTTGTCTCTTGAAGCTGATCTTGATGTTGAAACCTCAGTAGATTTACCAGTTTTTGACTGAGTTTCAACCTTTGATTTTGGTGAGGAAGTAGAATCAGCCTTTTTTGTAGCTTGTTTCACAACTCTACTAGGTTTGTTCTTCCTAGATTGTTTCTGCTTTCTTACCATTTGCTTCAATTCCCTTTCGAATTGATCTACATGTTCTTTATTAAAAATATCAAAACCAACTCCTTGCTTTGGTTTTGACGATTAAGGGTCAACCTTGATTTTGGTTTTTGAAGCTTTTGGAGTTTTGGTGTTCTTTGGAAGTGAAACTGTGTCTGATTTGATTGAATTGTTTGGAGATTTGATCTCACAATCAGAACTGCTTTCAGCAGAAGGTTTCACTAAAATCTCAGCTTTCTGCTTTTCTTTCAAAATTGCAGGAACAAATTTCACAAAAGGCACTATGGCTTTGACCGGGCTTCTTGGTTTAATGACATTCACTGTCTTGTCTGAGTACTCTTTGATTTTGATAGGATGACCTAACTTAATTTTCTCCTCATTTGTTTCAATGTAAACATTTGGTTTATTTTGAGGATTAGTGATTTGTGTTATTATTGTTTTAGCTTTACTAGTTTTAGGTTCAATTTTATCAGACAAAGTGACAGATTCAGGCATGACTGTGTAATTGTCATTATATGGTGGAGGACATGAATTGTATCCAATCCCAGTCAAATCATTGTGCTCCTTCTGTGAATCAAGCATCTCTTGCAGCTTAGCTGAAGACAGTTGAAACTTTTCAAGTTTCACTTCAGTAACTGATTGCTCAGCTCTGGATTGTGCTAATTTTTCAGTTAACTCTTCATGCAGTTTTTCAATATCAGAAATGAGAGATTTGATTTTTATTTCGAAACTTTTGATTTCTCTTTTAAGCATCTCAGATTTTACCTTTTCTTCTTTGATTTTATCAGCCAATTTGTGATTGTGCTCACGATATCCTTGCAGTTCAGCTATGCATTTATCACTACAAAGAGTAGATTTTACCTCAGATGGCATTGGATTTGGGCCATCATTGATGTGAGCCATAAGAGCATGATTCTAAAATTGAGACTTTACTTCTTCAGTATATAGGCTCCAATCACATACTCCATCTTGTCTGATGACAAGTGCATTTGAAGTAGTTTGGCTGCTTCCATGAGCTTGGTTAGTCAATTGTGACTGACTTTGATAGGGTTGTTGATAGTGATGCTGCTGTTGATGATTGCTGGAGTGGTAGCTTGCGCTTGGTTGTGGGGATGATTGGCCCTGTGAATTTCTTTGAATACTGTGGTTGTTCCTTTTTGGAGCATTACATTCCCTTAAGAAGTGGCCAGTCATACCACAATTGAAACATTTGACTTTGGATTTGTCGTATCCAAGTTTTGTATTTTCATTCAGACTAAGCTTTCTCCCTTTTCTGAAAAACTTCTTGGCTCTCATTGCAATCATAGCCATTTGCCACCGCAGATCCATTTCTTCCACATCATCTGGATCCATTTCTTCCAAGTCTTCTTGAATCAAATGAGCAGAAGTGAGTCTTCCTCTAAGATAAGCTTCAAAACTTGCAACAAAGGCATTGTAAGTAGCCTTTTGCTCTTCAGTTCTCTTATCTTCAGATATACTTGTAGGAGTGGCAGCAAATCCAGTTGACTGAATTGAAGGAGATGGCTTGGTAGTTGAGGGTGTGGCAATGAATCCTGTTGTTTTTAATTGATCTCTTGATGAGAGGAAGTCATCATCTTCAGTGATGAATGCATTTTCCACAGAATGATTTTCTGATGGAAATTTGTATGCCTCAATGACTTTAGGTCCACCTAGATTTCTGCTCTTTTCATCAAGTTCAAGAGCTTCAATTTTAGCAATCATAATATCCAAGGTGGTGCTCTCCAAATCAAGAGTGTTTTTCAGCATGGTTACATTTTGTTTCCAACTTTCTGGAAGACTGTGAAGCATCTTTTTGTTCAGTTCTTTGACTTTATATGTAACCCCCATAATCTCTAAATCATTCACGAGCTGCACAAATCTATGCAGTTGTTTAGATATTGACTCCCCCTTAAAGTGATGAAAGGTTTCATATTGATTAACAAGCTTATCCTTGTTGATTTCAGCTACTTCACTGCTTCCTTCACACATTATTAACAGTGCATCCCACACAGCTTTGGTTGTTCCATACTTCTCAAGTCTTTTCAGCACATCCATCTTCAATGCTTGTGTTAGAATGGAATAAGCTTTGAGATCAATTTTGATCTTCTTGTAGTCATCATCATCAAGAGTGAGATCCTCAATAGGTATTCTTGAGGTTTTGTACAGTGCAGCCTGATCAGCAGAGAGTGTCACTGGGATGTGAGGCCCTTTACATATGGATATCCAATAGTCTGGATCTACACCTGTAATGTAATTCATGAACCTGATTTTCCATTGCTTAAACTCAGATTTGTGTTTATGCATAGGGGGTTTAGGAGTGTGACCAAGTTCAGAAAAATTATGTGAATCCATCTTAATAAGCTGTTTTTAACTGGTTTAAATATGGATTAAATTGATTGTTATGTTCAACAAGTCCAAGTAGTCCAAATAGTCCAAAACAGGCTTATGTAGATAGATCTGTTTATGTTACTGGTCTGATTTTATGGATGAGAAACTGTTCACAGATTAGTTTTTAGATGGAGAATGCCGATGAACAGTGACTGTCAATGAGTTTCAACAGATATTTAGTTTGTATACTGAATAGAGGTAGTCGAACACTCTATCAGCAACTCAATCACCAGATCTATCGAGTTCAGCTCAGATCTGAGCAGATCTGAAGAAGAACCGAGAGCCAAAGCTCTGATACCAATTGACTGGGTTTGAGAATGATATTTTCTGTTGATGTGAATCAACAAGGACCGAATACGATGATTGAGTCAATGATTGTAAGGCGGAATCAAACAATCACAGAACATTGAATGCTGAATAATACTCATAAATGCTCTTTGTATTAAAGAAGGTGAAATACGGTTACAATGAAGGCTAGGGTTTTCAGCATGAATAGTAACAGTACACCTTGAACTTATTACAAAGAAAAATATTCTAATTGTCTAATGTCTAACAACAGTCAGTCTCGGTCCCCTCTCATACGAGGTTTTCTATTCTATTTATAGGCTGACACATGCCTGAACAAAAGACTAAACTAACCCTGACCTATACATCAGAACTAGTCCAAGTACAAAAGTTTTCATTAGCATTTCTTCTGTATATCCACATTGACTAATGCGGATGTTCTAACCTTGTCAGCATTTCTTCTTGGTCATCCGCATTGACAAATACGGATGTTGAGTTGTTCATCAGCATTGGTGTTTGGTCATCAGCATTGACAAATGCGGATGAACAAACACTGTGCATTTGTTGATGAACATCCGCATTTGTTAATGCGGAAGAACAAACACTTAGGCGCATTTGTTCTATGGTCATCCGCATATACAAATGCGGATAGCCGACACTTGGTTTCTATTGTTGATGCAGATTCTTCATCCGCATTAGATCTTGGACTTGGGGAGATTTCAGCAGAACAACTATCAATCCACCACTTGAATTGGCATGTATGATCCTTTCAGGGTCCAACAGATGCAAAACCTAAGATGAAATCATCTGCTAAATGCAAATCTGATAATAAGGTCAAACTCAAAAGTATTCAAATAAATCAGATTATGATTCATCTAAAGGCAAAGCACCAGCATCCTCATCACACAATGGGAAAAGCACAAGTTGAAACATCACCAAAGTCAAAGCCACAATCAAAGCCGCACGTGCCAAATGGAAAACAAGTGGTGTTTGATATTTTCTCAAAAATGATGTAAAGAAACTTGAAAAGGAATGTAACAAATTAGTAAGGAAGTAAAAACAGTCATCTAAACCTCCAACAAGTAGAGTTGTGAAACAATCTACTGAGGTTAAGAAGACAAAGCTTGCATCCTCATCCAAAAAAAGTCAAAGAAGCAAACCACAATGAACGTGTAGGGCTGTCAGAGTTCATCAAAGGAAAACAACAGATTTTAAAGAAATTTGAATCCTACCATTAGGACTCAAATAAAACATGAATCTTATAATCAACAATGTGCCAGATTTCTTTATGACAATAAAGATCAACGTTTTGATTACACATATGATAGTTTTTTTGATAAAGGGATGGTCACACACAAACAAAATTCATCTAGATTCACTAAACAACACAAGCAAAGTCCTTTGCTGATGAACTTCAAGCTAGGTTTTCAAAACCTAAATTTGATGAATCTGTTGAATAACATTTGGTATGTGGACAGTGGATGTTCCATCCTAAGACCATCATGGCTTGGTTCACATTCTAACTAATTTGTTTCTACATGTAGGGTCATCCCAAAAGGTCCAATAACATTTGGTACGTGGAGTGTGGATGTTCTCGGCACATGACAGGAGACAACGACCTTCTACTTGATTTCAAGCACATTCAAGGAACAACGGTGGCATTTGGTGGAGATTCTCAATTGGAAGAATTAGTGGTGAAGGGATAGTGACAAATGGCCAGCTCAGCTTTAATAAAGTCAACTATTGTGAATAACTAAAGTTCAATTTGTTGAGTGTGTCATAAATTTATGATAAGAAATATTATACTTATTTCCTAAACACTCATTGCTATATTCTGAAACCAGGGTTCAAAGGTTGTCTTGAAAACACCAAGGAAGAATAACACATATGTCTTTAACCTCAATTCTGTCCAACCTCCAAAAGAAACATGTCTATATTCAAAAGCATCTTTTGATGAGTTACAATTATGGCATTGGCGTTTAAGAGACACAAATTTCAAAAACATGAACTGATTGGTCAACGGAAACCATGTCATTGGGTTACCTCTAAAAGAATTTCATTCTATTAACCATTGTTCAGTGTGTCTCAAAGGGAAGCAACACAAAACTTCCCATAAACCTAAGCTTGTGAACACAGACAATACTCCATTAAAGTTGCTTCACATAGATCTTTTTGGCCCAACTCATATCATGAGTATAGGCAAAAAGGATTATTTTTTGGTGATCATAGATGACTTTTCTTTCTACTTTGTAAAAATGAATCATCATAAATAATCAAAAACTTTATCACTAAGATTGAAAACCAGTTAGACCTAAAAGTAAAATTAATCCGAAGTGATAATGGCCATGAATTCAAAAATGATTATTTAAGTTCATTTTGGACTAACAATGGTATGGCTCATCAACTCCATATGAGTAGTTGAAAGGAGAAACAGAACACTAATTGAAGGAGCAAGAACCATGCTCGCTGATGCTAAACTGCCAATCACCTTGAAGGCAGAAGCAATCAACAAAGTTTTTTATGTACAAAATAGAACTTTAACAGTCAAAGAGAGCAACAGAAAACCATATGAACTGTTGTTTCATAGACAACCATTCATTGGTTTCTTTGAGTCTTTTAATAGTCATGTCTCAATATTAAACACCACAGATTATCTAGGGAAGTTTGCTCCTAAATTTGATGAAGGATTCTTTGTTGGATATTCATCTACTTCCAAAACATTTAGAGGGTTTAATCCCAGATTAAACATCATTGAGGAATAACAAATGTTGAATTCATGAGCATTCATTTCCTAAGTCCTCCAATGGTTCTGATTGGTTGTTTGATATTGACTCTCTTATAAAATAATTTAATCAATTCAATTTGTCAACTGTAGAAAATCAACATGGAACTACATCTGAAACAACTAAAGTTGTACCAGATGATTTCCTAATGGTTACTCCCACAACTACTCATGTATAAACTCAAGAGGTTTCTTTACAAGCTGATCCAATTGTCAAACATAAAACGACAGTACATCAATAGAGGATGGTTCAAGTTCATTGCTGACAACTTCACCCGATACATCACCTGAAGTTCAACAACATGGATCTATCCCAACAAATATTGATGGTATGGTGAATCCAACAGAGGGAACTTATTAGAGTGATTCTAATTCTAATATTTAACATGAAGAAGCTTATGATTGTTTCCATGACTCTCCCAGACATTTCAATCCAGAAGATGCTACACACCAACCTAATCTGAATGTTTCTAATCGGGATGTATCAATCCATGTAGATGTCATTGCTACTTCAAGGATACATAGAAATCATCCAATGTCAAACATTATTGGTGATCTTGATGAACTTGTAGCAAGTTAAATGTAGCAGCATTTTTCTCTATTCATGTTTTATATAACGGTACCAAAGAACATCAAGGAAGCTCATCAAGACAATAGCTGGATAGAGGCAATGCAGGAAGAGTTGCTTCAATTTAGGAAATAAGAAGTATGGCAACTAGTTGACCTTCCCAAAGGAAAATATCCTATCAAAACCAGGTGGCTACATAGAAACAAGACTAATGATAAAGGCATTGTCATCAAAAATAAAGGAAGATTGATAGCCCAGGCGTACACATAGAAGAAGGAATAGATTATGATGAAGTGTTTGCATATGTTGCTAGACCAGAAGCAACAAGACTATTTCTTAACTACTCTGCATCTATGATGTTCACCGTGTTCAAAATGAATGTAAAGTGCGCTATCCTATATGGAAAATTTATTAAAGAAGTATATGTCAGTCAGCCACTAAAATTTGAAGACTCGAATTTCCCTCACAGGGTGTACAAGCTTGACAATGCTTTGTATGGTCTACATCAAGCCCCACAAAAGTGGTATGACACATTGTCTTCTTTTCTCCTTGAACACGGGTACGAGAGAGGAAAGATTGACCAAACACTATTTAGAAAGAAGAAAGGTTATGAGTTGCTGCTAGTTCAAATATATGCGGATGGTATCATCTTTGGCTGAACAAACAAACAACTCTGCAAGGAATTTGAAGATCTCTTGCATTCCAAATTCCAAATAAGTGCTATGGGAGAATTAAGTTTCTTCTTAGGGTTGCAAGTACAATAAACAGCGGATGGAATCTTCATTGACTAGTCAAAGTATGTGGATTCTATGTTGAAGAAGTTCTATTTCGCAGATTGTCAGTCTATCTGCACTCCTGTAGATACAAAGATGAAAATTGTTCCTGACCCAAATGGAAAATATTTTGATCAAACACATTATCAATCAATGATAAGATCACTTATGTATTTGACAACAAGTAGACCAGACATCATGTGTGGAGTATGTGTTTGTGCAAGATATCAGGCAGATCCTAAAGAGTCTCATGTCTATGTAGTGTAAAGAATATTCGGATATCTCAAGGGCAAACTTGCACTTGGTTTATGGTATCCAAATAAAGGAAACTTCAACTTGTATGCATACATAGACTGTGACTATGGGGGATGTAACTTCAATCGTAAGTCCACATTTGTGGTTGTCAATTCATTGGTCCAAGACTAGTGTCATAGAAGTGCAAGAAGCAGACAACCATGTTTGTTTCCATTGCATAAGCTGAATACATAGCAGCATCCGCTTTTTGTTCTCAAGTTCTTTGGATTCAAAACTAGATGCTTGACTATGGTTTCAACTTTTTGCACCCACCAATACATATTAACAACACAACTGCAATGTTTGTCACAAACAATCCAGCTCCGCACTCAAAAACAAAACATATTAAGATAAGATATCATTTTTAGGGACTATGTTGAAAAAGGGTTAATCCAGTTGATACAAGTACACACATACAATCAACTTGCTAACTTGTTTACTAAGACATTTGAACTTAGCCGGTTTAAGTTCTTGGTTCAAGCAACATGCATGATTAACCTTGACTAAAATGTACATACATTTTATTGTTTTGTTTTTGTTAATGACCCATCCTTCTTTTCTTTATATCAAAAATTCAAAAACATTTTAAAACAGAAAAATATACAAAAATATTTAAATTTCATTTGACAATATCAAAAAAAAACAAAAACAAAGAAAAATCAAGAAAAATATAAAAAATATATCTTTAAATTAAATAATATAAAATATACCAATTTCAATGAGAAATTATATAACTACAGTTGGTATATCATTAGCAATGCAATTCATAAACTATCAAAGACTGACATACCTTATTTGATATGTGGGTAGGCTCAGCTTGGAATTAAAGATATATGCTTTTGTGACAACCTAAAGATCATCATTCCACTATAAAGCTATCATCTTAGGGTATGGGTAAGCATTAACTCATTCAAGTGGGTATGTGTAGTAACCTATACACACTAGATAATGATACTTTATAAATCTCATTCACCAACATCAGTTTCCCCTCTGTTTTGGTAAGCGAAGAACTAGAGTAACAAAGCACAAAGTGCTAATGAGCATGATCCACAAACATTTCCAATGAGGAGCACATCCCGAAGTGGTTAAACAATAAAGTCCATCTTGGTTACATTTCATTTGAATGATACAAAAGTATCGCAAAGAGGATCAACTCCAAAATGAAATAAATATAAGGATCACATAAATCCTATAGGGATTCCCCTCACCTAGAATAACATGAGATTTCATATCTTAAATGATTTGGTCATGTAAGTTGTAACAAAGTTCTACCATGCATTTCATACGGGTGGTTGATCTCTCTATGCCTCTAAGTATGAGGGTATATAAAGAATGATCAACAAACACAAAACATGATAAGAATCACCAAGTATAAACAATGTATAAACCATTGCTTGAGTTTAAGAGGATAACTATACTTGCAATCCATATGTATGATTTTGTCTAATTTATAAATAATATTTGCATTGTGAAGGTTGGACTTTTATGATCTCACCGAGGGTATTATTCTATACTCATGGATAGAAAAATATCTAAAATACAAAAATATTATTTTCTTGCATTTTATGTTTTTGTGGTGTCATTAACATTTTTTATTTTTAAATCTTTATAGATTTTATCCTTGTGGGATATAAACTAAACAGGAGTAATTAAAAATTTTAGAAAAAAATCTCTCATAAACATTCAAAAATGATCAAAAGTACAAAAATATTTGATTTTATGTTTGTTAGTTGATTGGCTTTTCAAAATATTAAAAACAAAAAAATATGAAAAACAGTTGTGTTGATGTGCAAAACTTATGAAATCACAAGTGTATTTCGGTCAATGCAGGTTTCAAATGCATAACATGCCAACGACATGTCAGAATGAAACTTCGTATCACACCAGTGAAAAAATCATTTCAATCAAGAATTAACAAAATCAGCACAAAAGAACTAGAAAGTTAAAGTCAATAGATCTGCAATAGTGCAAACATCACATCAGTTATCATCTATTCAAAATATTAAATTTTGACAAGTTAAAAATCTAATATGGGTAATAGTATTGGTTAATGCGGGTGAAGGTAACCCAAGCATTCAACCGATGCGATTATTTAATTTTCAGAAAACAAGTACATTAGAAAAACAAATGCAAGTAATAGTGTTTACTAATATGCGAGTGATCAAAAATACTTTGTGGGTAAGCATTGTTCATCCGTATTTGTTTATGCGGTGAATACTGTCAATGCGGGTAACAGTGTTAATTTTTTCATTTTTCATTGAGTGTTAAAAGATTTAGTGTATACTAGTGAACTAATGCGAAGCACGATTCTTAGTACTGATTTGCTCATCAGCATTTAACTAATGTGAAGAACAATTAACGTGGTTTAATAAGTTGAACAAATTTAAACTGCACTGTTCACGACATTTGTTTATACTAGTAGAACACTATTCATTGCATTTGTTTAATGCTTACAATAGTTGTAAAACTAAGTGCTCAACCACGTTAGTTTTTGCGAGTAACAGTATGAATGCGGACAAGTCATTTGTTCATCTGCATTTGTGAATGCAATGAACAGTGAACAAATGCGATCCAAACTTTTACATTAGCATTTGTTTGTCCAACAATTATAAAATTCAAAATCATAATTCCTCAACCTATTTAAACTAAAATTTGAAACACATTTAATACTTTTAAATTTGAGAGACCCAAATAGTGCGACGAGTGTTCTTGACATTTCATGTTCAAAATCATCCATACATCTTCAATTCAGACCTAGATTCTAATATTTTCATCTTCGTACATCAATCATTTACAATAGTATTATTGATTATAAGGTGATTGTATGTTCTTATTCAATCGAATCGATCTGAATTACAAGTCGATGATGAACCCTAGGTTTAAAATTGAAAAGGATGAACATTAATCAACCAATAACATATATTCGGACCATAACAAACAAAGTTAGATGATTATTAACATAATTTATTCAAAAGAACATAGTTAAGGAAACCGTCGATCAAAAGGGGTTTAACAATCAAATGAACCGACAAGAAAATCATGTTGAATAATGGTTAAAAGAAGTTTTGATTTGAATGCATGTAATAGAACAGTAAGTTACAAAATCAATTTTGACTTATGAAAAGTCAAACATTAATTCTTACTTTCAAAGTCAAATTGATTGAACATAACTTATCATTATCATGTTATCTAACACATGTGTCTCTTGTCCAGATAATGACTAACCTTACTTGGAGTAAACAATATAATATCAATGGTTTTCTTGACGCTGATGTACCTAAAGCTACTAATCTTAGAGATGTGATAAGATTTATACTTATTACAAGGGTAGCACATGTCATCACTATGAGGCCGCGATCTATGAGAACTTCATCAGATCATTCTAGAAAACTATTGAAGTCACTATAATGACCAACATGTTCTTTTTATTACAAAACAAACTTTGAACAGTGTCTATAGTTTGGTGATGATGCAGGTCAGCCATATAAGATAGATAAAGATGAACTACTTACCTTCTATGCTAATATTATATATGAGGGTGGATTTGAAGGAAGGAAGATAGTCAAAGGCCAAAAGGACTTACAGTGGAGATTCTTAGTCTATTACTATCAACATTGTCTCTCAAAGAGAAAGACTTGATGGAATGATATCCCACTCACCACCTCATATGTTGTATGTTCCTTATGCACTAATAAACCTTTCAACATGTTTGGTTATGTGTTTAATGACATGTTATCCAACATTGGTGAAGGAAGAAGAAACATGTTCTTAATGTATTCAAGGTTCATTTAGTACATGATTAATCAACAATTTTTTGATTTAGTTGGTACAGGACCTATGATGAATCTATCACACCATAATGCTAAGTCCTACAACTACATCAAGAAGAAAGATCCAAGGAGTTATTACAGTGGTTCATTTTCCCCTTTATTTTCTTGGATTCTTGAATAAATTAGACAAGGTAATATGGAAGGTGAAGAGCAACAAGAAAAACAAGAACAACAAGAGGAATAACATTTTATCCCATCTCCTATCCCATCTTCTATTCCATCTCCTGTTCCATCTCCATTTTATATGTAACATGTTGTTGTTGCTAAGTCAGCTAGTTCTAGTGAATCTATTAGTTCTACTAATAGTTTTGAATCATCTCCGGATGAGGAGGAACAACCTATTATGCAAGAACAAGCAACAAGACAACAGACTTCTGAAAACTTACCATTAGAAACTACTCAAGAATCAGTTGGTCAAGTACAAACACAGTAATCAAGTGAGTCAAATAAAGATAGATCATATCTGAGCTACAACTCAAGATTAACCCGATGGAGAATATTATGAGAAGAAAAGACAAAGTGATAGCCGATAGAACTAACGAATTGATCTTGAAAGACAATAAGATCAAGGAGTTAGAGTCAACTATTGAAAAGATGAAAGGTGAGATAGATAAGCATGTTGAAAATGCCAACATTCAAACCATTTTTATGGATGATCAATATAGACTTACTTATGCTCAATCTGAAAATATTGTTGAGTTAGAGAAGAAGGTGAATGATCTAACTCAAAGACTTGTCTTCTTGAAGACATGCTCATAAAGAAAGAGAAAGATGAAGAAAAGGACAAAGATTCTATTAAAGATGAGTTTGATGACATCTTTGGTTCAGAAGATAATGTTGATGATGATGATGAAAAGGACAAAGATTCTGGTAAAGATGAGTTTGATGGCATCCTTGGTTCAGAATATGATGATGATGATGATGATGATGATGATGATGATGATGATGATGATGATGATGATGATGATGATGATGATAATGATGATGATAATGATGATGATGAAAGAGGTGATGAGAGATCACCCAAGAGGCAAAAGACAAAATAGCCTAAAGAAGACCGCCAACAATAATTAAGCATGTCTAGAAAACTTGTAGATGAAGGCTCACTTGCTATGGTTCCTTACACAGCACCTACTTGACTCAATCAAAAGAGGAGGCTGCTATGAGCTCACTAATTGAGGAACTTGATGCCTACTCATCTGGTGATTTCTTCATTGATGAAGACATTCTATATATTATCAGAGAAGCAAGTATTCCTATAGATCCATTGGTGTTCATTCCTTAAAAACCCATTATATTTGAAGAGCAAAAGAAAATCATCAAAAAGTTGTCTGAGGAATTCACAACCAAAGAACAAGATGAAGAAAGAGTAGTAACTGAGACTACTGAATCTGTTGAGGCCATTAAGTCCAGTTCTTTAGAATTTAATACTTATTCTAGAAAAAGAAAGTGCTTAGTAGAGAACGCAAAGGGAAAATAGCTAATGGTTGAAGAAGAGTTTACTAAGCCTAAGAAGATGAAGAGAGAAGAACAACTCAGTATGGCTACAGTTGCTCGGTTCATAGAAGAACACATTTAAGCAACTGAGCAATGGGTCGTTGAACAAAAAATGATAAATCTTGAAGAATGAGAGATTGAAGGAGGCTAGACACTTGAAGAAGGCATGTATGATGAGCCTAAATATCAAGATACACCTCAAGACAAGAGTCCACTGTAGAAGATATGGTGGAGAAGGCCCAAACTGATGACTTGATGGTGAAAGCCATGTTCCTCATACAATAGGGATATGATGCTGATCATGTGTTTAGCATGACATCAGAGGTCATGACTGAAAAAATCAAAAAGGTGGAAAGATTGCTAGATCCAATCATAGAGACAGGGTATGAGTTGAGGAAGTCTAAAGAAACCAAGAAAGGCAAAGCTAAAGCTACTTTTTCCTCTCTGTTGTACCACCTTCTTCAAGTCAACCACCTGTATAGTATCCATTTCTTGATCCCTATAAGATGACTGATAGGAAAATGAAGTAATTTCTTGCTAGGAATGGGTTCAATAAGAGAAAGTTAGGCCCAATGAAAACCAACACTTTTAGAGCTTCAATATTCAGAACCATTCATGATCTCAAGGAGAAGATAAAAGTTGTTAAAGAAGATTTAATCCAGACTCGACCCAGTAAAAAAATCAGCAAACAAGTACAAGTTACTGGTGTAGATCATGATTCACTAGCACCTCTGTTGAGCAAACATTTAGAATGGTTCAAACATCCCTCACAGTTACAACTATAAGAAAGTTTAACCAATTCTGAAATGCTCCAGGGTGTTTTAGCTCCTAAAGGCAAGACTAATATGAAGATCATTGCCTGGAAATATGACTTAGACTGGTATATGTTCATGGTCAAAAGGATTTTAGGGCTAGTTCAATTCTTTATAGAATATGCTAATCTAATCAACACCCTGAAGATTCATGACCTAAAAGAGCTAGCTGACTTGGAATTGATTAACCATGCTGCCATGTTAAGGGGGTTTAAGAATATCCTGAAGATGTTTAAGAGGACAAACTACTTTAAAGCACTTAAACAGATATGTAATCCTTTAGAAACCCATTTGATCATTAGAAGAAGAAGAAGAAATTTGAAGAATTGGTAATCCTAAAAAGGAGTATAAATCCAACTAAGGAATTAAAAAGAAAGAGAGTTGTTGGTACTCATCAATCATGGCTAATTTCTAATGTTAAGTATGATGAAAATACTTATGAATTGGTCATTGAGAGAGGTTGGGAAGGGAATGTTGGTCCTGGCATCAGACTATTTAGTGCTTTTGAGGTGCGGCTGCTAGATGAATCATATATCCATTATATGTTCACTAGGCACTTTGAAAGCCCCACCAACAAGCTTGGAGAAGATGATCTTTTGTTCTTCCTAAAGTGCATTAGGATTCTAAAGACCCACCATTATATGTTTACCATAACTATGTATGATCCTCAGTCATTAAAGCAGCTCTCACTTGATGCTCTTTAGAGGATGAGAGAATTAACCATTCATGTGCTTGACATAAGTAGGATGAATAAGGCCAGACAATTTCAAACTATAATTAACTTCATTTTGGATCCTAACAATCCCAAGTATCATTACTATCCTACTAAAGCAGATCCCACCGCAGTTTAGTTCCTCCAACAACAACAACAACAGTTCCTCCAATAGCAACAACTACAGCAGCTCAAACATCATCAACAATAACAGCCCCATCAATAACAGCACCAACAATAGTAACTACATTAGCTTCAACCTCCACAATAGTCCAAGTATCCACTTCACAACAACAACAAGCTACAACAAAAGATCCACCGGAATTTTCACAACTTCCATCACCCAAAAACACTTGACGTACTCAGGCTGTATAATCCTTAGGGGAGTATTGTTAGACCCTGAAAGGATCATGCATGCCAATTCAAGTGGTGATAGGATAGTTTTTTTGGTTGGAATACCAATGTTAATGTATGCGGCTAAGGTTCAAGAAATGTGGATACATAATAAGGCTAAGTGTTTGTTCATCTGGATTAGTATTTACGGGTGACTCAGACAAATGTAGATGTGCATTTTGTCTACCCGCATAGACTAATGCGAGTGAAGTAAAACAAATGCGTATGCCTTAACGGAAGAAATGCAGCCCAAGTTCTACACATCCGTAAAGACAAATGCAGATGGTGTATTCACTAATGTGGCTAAAGAAAAACAAATGCTTATACAATTATTTTGTACTCTAACTTAGTAAATCCTAGATTTTTTGTCAGGGTAGTTAAGTCATTGTACAGGTCATTGTATAAGACCTGTAAATAGATAAAGTTTTCACACTTTTTGTAACTTTAAAAACTCTTACACAACCTACATCACTAAAAACCTGATTGTAATATTAAAGCTTATTATTAATATACAATAAACATTATGAGTATTTCTATTTCATTTGATCATTAATTATTGTATTTTCGCTACAATCATAATAGAAATCCATCAATATATTCGATCCTCATTGATTCTAACCCAGTCATAAGGTACTATATCTAGTGTGGGATTCATTATTTGAAATCATTAAGAATACCAAAACATGTTAAACAACCACATACTATTGTATTGAAAAGGTTTACTCTAGTTTTAGAAGATAGATTTTAGTAATCACCTATGATCTATAAGTCTAGATATTAACTTTAAAGCGTATCATAGACAGTCATTGCAAACATGATCCCAAAGCAACAACTTGCAACTCTATGCTTATGTGTTTAGGTTAAGTTAGTATGCATTTTATGTTTAATTTTATTTTTACTTTTGCTTCAATTTATCCTTTGTTATATTTTTATTCTTATTATCATTTTTACTTTTACTTCTATTTTTATTTTTATTTTTATTTTTATTTTAATTCATTTTTCACGTATAAAAGTTAATCATTTCAAGCTTAAAATCAATTTTATAAAGTTAAGGGGGTAATTTTATCAAAACTGAAACATTGCATTTGGATAGGATCTTGGATCACTGAACTCCTTTAGGGGCTGGAACCTATTGTATTCGGTGTATAAAGATGGAACCGAGATCCTTTAATCAAATACTCTCACTCTAAACACGCATACTTGATCTCACTGAAAGTGGTCATTCGAGGCTTGAACTACCCTCATGTTTTCTATACGATTAAAGGTAATGCATAAACAAGTTGGTGTTGTTCAGAATCAAGGGTCAATCGACGGTTTTTCACTCAAGAAGAGCTCGAATAAGAATAAGGGTTAAATGATCGATCAAAAGTGTAGAAACTCTAAAATTGATGTATTCACTAAGCTCGCCGGTCATATTCGAGTGATTTATTGTTCAAAATAAAGTTAGTTGGATGGTTAAATGAATCAGAAGTTTGAATCTGCAAGTTCTCGCATTCAAAAGTTCTTACTGAGGACTTATGAGTCTTGCAAGAACTTCTATTCCTGCAAAAACTTTGGACTTACTGAATACTTAGACTTAACCAAGAACATCAACTAAATTGAATACCTAATAAAACTGTGTACTAACTAGCACTGAAACCTTGTAATTGACCAAATATTTGAACTGAATTGAGTACTAGATAAAGATATAGTACCCTAATGCGAGTACTGTGAGTCTATTACCCGTTTAGCCAAGCAACATGTGACTAAATAGATCAAACTTGAACTACATAAGTACTCGATTTTAATTATATCTGAGTTAGAACCAAGTACCTACTATTTTGAAACACTTGTGTTTAATTTAGCTTATATTATGCAGGTAATGGCTTAAAACATGAAGTGAGTCCCTAAACATAATCTTCCACATTATACGTCTCACCCTGCGTAGGAACTATCATATTTCAAATCATTGATAGATGGTCTAGACAATGCCATCATGGAGAGCCCAATCATATGTGCTAAATTTATTAGATAATTCTAAGCATTGCACCGTTAGAAACTGCTGAGAATGGAAAAAGAGCAGTTGATTAGAATAGTATACGTCAAGAGGGTCATTATATCAAAAACTGTATTGAGACAAGAACTGAATTTTTATGACCAATTTGACTACCCAATCAAGTATAACAAGGAAAGAATTTTAGAAAACTTGCCAAGTCTAAGTTATAAAGGAAGTTATCATCCACTAGAAAAGAAGCTACTACACCCTTACCGGAGATACCTAGAACATATTTTCATGGTATGCTTGACCGAATTAAAGAAGGTTTTGACCAGCTAAATGTCATGGTCTCCTCAGACTTCTTATCATTAATCATGGATTGAAACTACAACTATTTGATGATGGTATTTACTAAGCTCAAGAGCAATCTGAAACAAGCTCAGGAGAAGTACCTTGCATACCTTAGTTTATTCAAGTGGTGATCAACAAGAATCACATTGATCTTGTTCCTATAGTGGATCCAATGATTTGAATAACATGAAGCCGCAAATATTTTCATATATGGTTATGAACAAGAAGTCGTAAAAGGTTAGCTTTCAAAGGTTGTTTCCTCTGAATAAGTGTGGAAGATATTTTGAGACGGTTGCAGTATAAGAACAGCAAGCAATTGTTAGAAATGCCATGGTGGTTGAGGAACATGATGTATTCGAGCTATAGCTAGAGTTATAATTAGCACTTGTTGGCTAAAACAATGTGTATTCGAGCTATAGCTAGAGTTATATGCAAAGGATAAAAGGATCAAAGAACTTATGGTTGCCCAAATCATTCAAAATGACAAAGCGATAAGGCTTGAGGTCGATATAGGTTATGTAATTGCCCTATTACATAGTTTGCAGTAAAAAATTAAAGGAAATGAAGGGCAGAACATGGAAGGAGATAGTGGACCGACTGATGAAGATGGTGATGATAACCACGAACAAGGAGATAAGGATGTTGAAGGATATGTTAGTAATAAAATTAGTGGCAGTCTAAGCAACATCAAAATACCAACTAGACCTCAAGGTGATCGAGATGATTTAGGACAAGACAAGGATGGATTGAATAGTGGTGTTTGGACCAAGTCTTCCTAACAACTTGATTTCAATATTAAAGGAGATATCGAAGGAAACTTTAATGATATTTTAGAATCCCACCAAATGAAGCTACAAGTAAAGTATGTGAATTAGATTCAGTTATTGATCAACTAGTCACTAATACTAATTATGAAGTCATTTTGCCGGAGAAGGATCCGACAACATAGTTAGAGAAATGACCAGTTGTTGTCTCTACATCAACAACTAAAGAAGTCAATCTTAATGTAGTACCCCAGTCGAGCAACTTGGTTAGGTTTGCCAAAACCGCTGGTTAAGCATCACTACATGGGAATAAAAGACGGTTATTATGACAAATAGGGTGATAGATCAGTTATTAACAGCTTGTGGTTTGACAAAGAAAAGGTATATGGGTTGTTAATAGAAAGAGTGGAAGAGTATAGTTCTATAAGAATGAGGCTGAAATAGTTTTTGAACCAGGGTTGATCTAGTCAAATTAGATGAGGTATTGATGCAAAATAAAGGAAATGTTGTGAAGGCCTAATACTTCAGATGATATCTTCATAATCAAGTGTGCTTTGGCATAAGCAAGTGTGTTTTTGTTTTCTAAGTATGAAGACTATCGAGTCAACTACCAAGAAAGTTAATGGAGTTAAAGATCCTTTACACTCTGAAGACTATCAGTATTGTAATCTGGCCTCCTAAAAGAAAACAAAAGGTGATAATAATGCACGAGATGCTACATGGCAACTCTTTACGAGATTTTGACCACTGTGGTTCAATACAGGTATTGGAGAGGTAGTGATTGAGTGTGATAATAGGAAAACATGCACTTTTTTAGATTCGATGGTAACCTCTAAATGGTCATTAAGAGGCTGCCTCTTAATGGTTCATAGCCTCTTAATGGTTAAGAGGTAACCCTGTTACTGAATGGTTAATAGGTAACATTAAAAGGTTACCTCTTAACCATTCAGTATTAGGGTTATGTCACACCCTCAAAATCCGCGAGCGGGGTTTTACCGCGAGGCGCGTGACATACCAGGATCTCAGTCATTAGTTACCAAGAACGACTCTATATGATTAATAAACAAAACCAGAGTTAACGTTTAAAATACTGCGGAAGCGTTTTTAAAACAGAAAACCCAAAACAAGTAGTATGTAAAGAGAATGCGCAAAACATACGCGCCCCAAACACAAATGTTTAATATGAAAATAATCCCAAATTTGTAAACAAACAAATGTAGGCAACTCAACAATGCTGGTGTGCGTGCTCCTAGGCAACTGGCAACCCTAACCTGAGAATAGCATACTAAACAAGTCAACACATGGTTGGTGAGTTCAAGAGTTTGCGTTAAAATATAAACCAATCAACAGTTTCCAGAGCATAAGTAGTGTATTGCAATAGATAGCTAGTCTATTAACATAAAAATATTAATCATAGTGATTTCGCGATCGAAGCTGACTGTGTTACGTTTGTTGCCTCCCGTCACGACTTACCAGGTCGTGACGAATATATGTTAGGACAAAATTGCACCCGTTTGACCTCGAGTCGCACAGGTGGGGCTCGTCAGACCCAGTAGTACTACCAAAATTTCCTCTCTAGTCAATATTAACAATCCGAAAGTGTGAGGACTTTTCCATGGTAAACAGCACTATATCAATATTATACACACTCATATATAAAAGCGTTTGTGATCAACAGTATGCTATCTCCCCCAAAAGAGATTATGTAAAATGAGTGGGGCAAGAACTCACCTGATACACTAACTTGAAAGAAAGAGGGAAAGACAACCTTCAAATGTCACCTAGAATACAAGAGTACATAAGCACGTGTACACAGAATCAACATGAAACCCTAAGTGCTCTACAAACCAAGAGACTCAAGGTTTAAGAAATACAAGACACATTTGACCCAGTTGACCCGTTTAACCCGTTGGTGACATTATAGGTGATAACTCGTTAATACTAACACAACAGCATGTCATACATGTTCACATACAACTTGATTACATATAGCACTTCATTAACCACACGTACTACCTATATCATCATGCAACTAGATATCACACAAGTCATGCGAATCACAACAGGCCAAAACAGGTAACAAACCAAATCAACATCCCTATAACCTAAACAACACATTTCATCACCTTAGAAACCATCCATGAACACACTAGCATGGTCCTAATATCCCAAACATGCTCAAATCATCCAATTCAAGGATTTGCACAATTAAAGTTTCCCTTTTGGGAAAGTTCATCCCAAATTCATCAAACTCATACTACATTCATGAATTCATCAATTATATACCAATTAAAGTCCATGACAACATCTAAACATGATCAACAACACCTAATCATCATGATTCATCAACATTCAACACCACAAGTTACTATTTTTAGCAATGTATGAACCATAACACATCTTCTTGATTTTCAATTGTTCATATCATCAACTTAGCATCTAATCATCATCACAAACACATCCATAACATTCATACATCATCCAATCATCAATTCATGCAAAATAAAGTTACTATTATTAGTAACCTATGAACAACGTATCAAAATCATAGCTTTCTTGCAAAATCGACGTTAACCAATATGCATACAACCTAACTAGCATCATTACAATATCAAACAACCAACATTCAACATCCAATTTGATCCAAAATCGCCTCAAACTCTCGGCCAAAGATGATCATATGAACAAACAACCAAAATCCAAACTTTCTTGCATAATCAACGTTAACTAGCATCAATACAACCTAACTAACATCATAACATCACCAAACAACCAAGAATTTAACGTTCAATTGCAGATTTTCGAACTAGGGTTCGGCCACCATGAAAAACCATCAAAAACATGTAAAAATCTAACCTTTAAACGTGTAATGGCTTGCAATTGATGATTCTAACTTGTTGTGATGCTTGAAATCGGTCCAAAATCGAATGGAATTGCTTGTTCTTGATGAAAACCGAAGTGTGTGTGTGTGTTTGAAGGTGTCGCGGCCGAAAGGGTGATTAGGGTTAGAGTTTTGATTTTATTTTATTTAATAATCCATAATTACCCTTTTAACCCTTATAATTTGTATTTTATAAAAATTAAGCTTTTACACACTCCTTTAAAATGTTTTTAACTAGAATAATAAACATATAAACTAGCAGTAGCAATTATATGTATTATCTTTACAAGCTACAAAATTTACAAAGTAAATACACACGTTTCCACGTTACGCGATAAAATTACAGTTAACATTTAAATCACATAAGCATAACTTAATAATCACATTGTTAACTTAATTATCATCAATTTAACATTACTGATTATTGTTAAGTCACCAACGTTCAACGACAACTAATGTGTGCTCCCGACACGTGTATGCAAGACTTAACGGAACAAACGGAGTTTGGTAACGGAAAATTACCGGATGTCACATTATCCCCATGTTGAAAGAATTTTCGTCCCGAAAATTGCGTTACATGGTGAGTGTTCCATCACTGGTCTACTGCATTGGCACAAGGAAATCGACATCGTGTGAGTTTTGGATGAGTTGTCACATCATCCCCATGTTGAAAGAAATTTCGTCCCGAAATTTAATCAGTACCTTCGCCGGCTGGCATCGTCCTTTCGAATAGCTGAGGGTACTTAAGCTTCATTTGGCCTTCACGTTCCCACGTGAATTCTGGTCCACGTCTCGAGTTCCAACGAACTTTGATGATGGGTATCTTGCTTTGCTTAAGCGTTTTCACCTCACGATCCATCACTTCGACAGGTTCCTCAATGAAACGTAATTGTTCATCTACTTGAACTTCTTCCAATGGTATGACCATCGTTTCATCCGTTAAACATTTCTTTAGATTTGAAACATGGAATACATCATGGATTCCACTCAATGAATCAGGTAAGGCTAGTCGATAAGCCACTGGACCAATTCTTTCCACTATCTCAAATGGTCCAACGTATCTCGGATTTAGCTTTCCTCGCTTACCAAACCGAACTACGCCTTTCCACGGTGAGACTTTTAATAAAACCTTGTCACCTATCTGAAATTCCAAAGGTTTTCGTCGTTTGTCAACATAGCTTTTCTATCTGTCTCGCGCTGCGGCCAAGCGGTTTCTTATCTGAACAATCTTCTCAGTTGTCTCGTGTACTAACTCGGGACCCGTTAACTGACTATCACCAATTTCAGCCCAGCAAACTGGCGATCTACACTTTCTCCCATATAAAGCTTCAAAAGGTGCTGCCTTTATGCTAGTGTGATAACTGTTGTTGTAAGAAAATTCCACCAATGGTAGGTGAACTTCCCAGTTATTCCCGAAGTCAATCACACAAGCACGTAACATGTCCTCCAAAGTCTGTATAGTACGCTCGCTTTGACCATCAGTCTGTGGATGATAAGCAGTACTCATATCCAATCGCGTACCTAAAGCTTTCTGCAACGACTGCTAGAAGTGTGATGTGAAACGAGAATCGCGATCAGAAATGATTGAGATCGGTACTCCATGCCTCGAAACGATCTCCTTCAAATAAAGTCGAGTTAATTTCTCCATCTTGTCGTTTCCTTTATCGCTAGGAAATGAGCAGATTTTGTCAATCGGTCCACGATAACCCATATTGTATCACAACCCGTAGAAGTGCGACGTAACTTAGTAATAAAATCCATTGATATCTGATCCCACTTCCACATAGGGATCTCGGGTTGTTGTAGTAGACCAGATGGTTTCTGATACTCCACTTTAACCTTCGAGCAGGTCAGACACTTGCTCACATAAGTAGCTACATCTGCTTTCATGTTAGGCCACCAATAGTGCGCCTTCAAATCGTGGTACATCTTGTCAGATCCAGGATGTATAGAATACTTGGACTTGTGAGCCTTACTCATCACCAAGTCTCTCAGGTCTCCGTGTAGAGGTACCCATAGTCTATCCATGAAGTAACGAATCCCATCCGCTTTTACTTCCAATTGTTTTTCGATCCCTTAACGATTCAGACCCAATGTTTTCTGCTTTCAAAGCTTCTGTTTGAGCCTCTCGGATTTGTTCAGGTAATTGCATACTAATCGTTAGTTGCAGAGCTCGTACACGTCGAGGTTTAGCAGTCTCTTTTCTACTCAACGCATCAGCAACTACATTTGCTTTCCCCGGGTGGTACTTAATAGCACAATCATAGTCGTTTAACAATTCCACCCAGCGTCTTTGCCTCATGTTCAACTCCTTTTGCTCAAAGATGTGCTGAAGACTCTTGTGATCGGTGTAGATGGTGCATTTGGTACCGTACAAGTAATGTCTCCAGATCTTTAAGGCAAAAACTACCGCACCCAGTTCCAAGTCATGGGTGGTATAGTTCTTCTCATGAATCTTCAATTGTCTAGAGGCGTAAGCTATCACTTTATCCCGCTGCATCAGGACGCATCCAAGTCCTTGAATAGAAGCGTCGCAGTAGACTACGAAGTCATCACTACCATCCGGTAACGCTAATATTGGTGCGCTACACAATTTATGTTTCAGCAACTGAAAAGCAGATTCCTGACTCTCACCCCATTTGTACGTCGTTCCCTTGTGAGTCAAGGCTGTGAGAGGTTGTGCAATCTTAGAGAATCCTTCAATGAATCGTCGATAATATCGCTAATCCAAGGAATTGTCGTATCTCACTTGGTGTCTTAGGAACAGACCAATTCTTTATCGCTTCAATCTTAGCAGGATCAACATGTATTCCCTTCTCGTTGACAATATGACCCAAGAATTGTACCTCACGTATCCAGAAATCACACTTAGAAAACTTTGCGTACAGTTGTTCCTCTCTAAGTAATTCCAAGATCGAACGTAAGTGCTCTCCATGTTCTTCCTCGGTCCTTGAGTATATCAGTATATCATCAATAAAGACGATAACAAACTGATCAAGATAGGGTTTGCACACGCGATTCATGAGGTCCATGAATACTGCTGGTGCATTCGTCAACCCAAATGCATGACCAAAAATTCATAGTGACCATATCGTGTACGGAAGGCAGTTTTCGAGATGTCCTCTTCTCGAACTCTCAGCTGATGATACCCAGACCTCAGATCAATCTTAGAGTAATAGCTTGATCCTTGCAGTTGATCAAACAAATCATCGATACGAGGTAACGGATATCTATTCTTGATAGTAACCTTGTTAGTTCCCTATAGTCAATGCACATTCGAAATGTACCATCCTTCTTCTTCACAAATAGAACTGGCGCTCCCCAGGGCGACGAACTCGGTCGGATGAACCCTTTATCCAACAACTCTTGTAGTTGGGCAGATAATTCCTGCAGTTCGTTGGAGCTAACCGGTACGGTGCTCTCGCAATTGGAGCGGCTCCTGGAGTCAACTCAATCTGGAATTCAACTTGACGATGAGGCGGTAATCCAGGAAGGTCTTCCGGAAACACCTCAGGAAACTCACGAACTACGGGGATATCCTCTATCTTCTTTTCCTCGACCTGTTTATCTGTGACGAGTGCTAATATGGCCAGTCGACCCTTTCGTAACAACTTCTGTGCTTTCATAAACGAGATGATGCCTATCACCGCACCACTCCTATCACCTCTGACCGTAAGGACTTCTTCACCAAGGGGAATCCGTATGATCTTCTCGTGGCATATGACTTCTGCTTGTTTATCGGAAAGCCAATCCATGCCTACTACCACATCGAAACTTCCTAGTGTAACAGGCATGAGATCTATGGTGAATGTATGACCAGCAAGCTCTATCTTGCAGTCTCTAAGAATATGCGTTACGTGAATCTGTGTACCGTCAGCTAACTCTACGGTGTATTTAGATTCTAAGGCTGAGGGCATATCACTTAAAAGACTACAGAACCTAGTGGACACGAAACTTCTATCGGCTCCGGTATCGAATAATACGGTAGCAAAACAACCATTAACCGAAAATTTACCAGTTACGTTGTAGGATCGTTTAGAGCCTCACCTGAGCCAATGACGAAGGCTCTTCCTTTGGCTCCATTGTTGTTTCCACCATTGTTGTTGCCATTACCATTGTTGTTGTTATTGTTGTTGCCATTGTTATTGTTGCTGTTGTTCCCATTGTTGTTGTTGCCATTACCATTCCTCTTAAGCTGGGGACAGTTGCGTTTGTAATGGCCTTCTTTTCCGCACTCAAAACAACCTTTCGGAGTTTCTTGTGATTGTTGAGGCTTCTTCATCAGTTCACCCCGACAGTCTTTGGCTGCATGACCAATCTTCCCACAACGTTGGCACTTGAAGTTATCACATCGACCCACATGGTGGTAGTTACACCGGTTGCACTTCGGCAGTCTTCCACCATACCCACCGGGTCCTTGATTTGAGGGAGTCGCCTGGTTGAAGCTTCGGTTGTTATCGAACTTCCGTTGTGTTGCTGACTTTGCTGCTGTTGTTGAGGTTGAGATTGGCTGCTGGATGACGATCCCTTGTTGCTTGAACCATCCCACTTGCGTTTCTGGTCGGGCACGCTTGCCACCGCACCTCGTTTGGGTAACCGTCCTTGCTCAACTGCCTGGTCAGTCAGCCTGTGGGCTGTTCGGATAGCTTGTTGTATGGTAGTGGGGTTAGAGGCAGTTACCATACTTTGAATTTCGGGCACCAATCCCCGTATATAATGCTCCACCCTCTTGTGCATTTCATTCACCATCCCTGGGCATAAAGTGGCTAACTCATGAGTTCGAGTCGTGTAGGCTTCAATTTCTGAGCCTTGCATTTTGAGTTGCCAGAACTCAATCTCCAGTTTCTGCACTTCATTTCGGGGGCAGTATTCTTCAGTCATAATTCCCTTAAACTCATCCCAAGGTAGTTCATTGGCCATGGCTTGACCCAGCATTTGTACCTGGGCATTCCACCAGGAAAGTGCTGCGCCTTCCAATGTCCCGGTGGCATACTTCACCTGATCAGCAGGCGGGCAGTTGCATTTCGCGAAGACAGACTCTGTCTTCTCAAACCACCTTACAAGCCCTACAGCTCCTTCCGTCCCACTGTAGGTATGGGGTTTACAGTCCATGAAGGACTTGTAGGTACATGGTGGTGGTCCTGTTTTGACAATCCAAATATTAGTCAGATATCCTAGACAAATAACTAGGATAATCAGTTTAACCTCTTGTCATCATTTACCTGCTGGTTGTCCCGGTTGGGCAGCAGCCACTGCCACCTGAACATGTTCGTTAATTAATGCCGCCAATTCCGCAGGCGTCATGTTTATGGCTCCGGCTCCACGGCCTCCGGCGCCACGTCCACGACCACGCCCACGTCCTCTTCCACGTGCGTCCATATTTCACTTTAAAATTCACAATTACAATAATGAGTAACATCCAACACATTAATCTCATCAAAGTACAGTAAACAATAAGAAATAATGTATTCACCACAACCACAACATTTATAACAGAAATAATAATCAAAGATAAATAAATTACAATTGAGTCACAAAATATTCCATCAATGTCAAAATTTAAGTTTGTCAGTTGGGTGGGAAACAACCCTTCCCACATAGGTTTCAAAGAAAAGAAACACTACATAGTCTAAGTCATTTAAAAGTAGAATCAGTCCAGTACGTCAGATCCGTCACTGTCCTCATCCATCTCTACTGGTCCTTCTTCGGGGGCTTCCTCGGGTTCTTCTTCTGGGTCTTCCTCATCAGGGTCCACCAAAGGTGCAGGGGCTTCAGCAACCTGAAGTGCTGCTAGTTGTGCCTCTAAATCAGCAAACCTATCATCGATCACAACGTTATGGTGATCATGTGTGTCCATGCGCCCACTAAGTGCTACCACGTTGCCTGCCAGCGTATGATGTCCACCAATGGCCATCGAAAGTCGCTCCTGAAGCGTCTCTACCTGGAAACGCAGCTGACGTATCTCAGATCGTAATGCAGAGTTCTCATCAGTGAGTCCTCTAATCCGCTGTCGCTCTGTGTCTAGTATGGCTACTAGGGCTGCAAATGCCTGCTCCAGAGGGATGCTCAAGGTAGGAAGTGTAGGCAAAGTAGAGGCGGTCGATGACCTAGTCCTAGGTCGTGTAGGTGCTACTGGTGGTACGCGCTCTCTATAAGCCATACGGTTTATGTAGGTGGGGTAGAAATCCCAGTTCCGCGGAGGATCGAGCTTAGGAGGTATGAAAGGTTGATCCCAGTCTATCTCGCCAGGAGGATAAGGATGTCGGGGCCAGTTAAATCCCCTATCAGGTACGGGAGAAGTAGGAGGTGACTCAGATCGTGCAGGTCTCTTGCCTAAATTTCTGGACAACGATGCCATGCAGCGAAGTACGTGTTGCGTATGCCAATGAGTATACAGTAAGAAGAGTAAACGATGAGTAACTAACAACTGTGCGGTTATAGTCTAGTGTGTGTATGCAACCTAGTTCCCTATAACCAATGGCTCTGATACCAATCTGTCACACCCTCAAAATCCGCGAGCGGGGTTTTACCGCGAGGCGCGTGACATACCAGGATCTCAGTCATTAGTTACCAAGAACGACTCTATATGATTAATAAACAAAACCAGAGTTAACGTTTAAAATACTGCGAAAGCGTTTTTAAAATAGAAAACCCAAAACAAGTAGAATGTAAAGAGAATGCGCAAAACATACGCGACCCCAAACACAAATGTTTAATATGAAAATAATCCCAAATTTGTAAACAAACAAATGTAGACAACTCAACGATGCTGGTGTGCGTGCTCCTAGGCAACTGGCAACCCTAACCTGAGAATAGCATACTAAACAAGTCAAGACATGGTTGGTGAGTTCAAGAGTTTGCGTTAAAATATAAACCAATCAACAGTTTCCAGAGCATAAGTAGTGTATTGCAATAGATAGCTAGTCTATTAACATAAAAATATTAATCATAGTGATTTCGCGATCGAAGCTGACTGTGTTACGTTTGTTGCCTCCCGTCACGACTTACCAGGTCGTGACGAATATATGTTAGGACAAAATTGCACCCGTTTGACCTCGAGTCGCACAGGTGGGGCTCGTCAGACCCAGTAGTACTACCCAAAATTTTCCCGCTAGTCAATATTAACAATCCGAAAGTGTGAGGACTTTTCCATGGTAAACAGCACTATATCAATATTATACACACTCATATATAAAAGCGTTTGTGATCAACAGTATGCTATCTCCCCCAAAAGAGATTATGTAAAATGAGTGGGGCAAGAACTCACCTGATACGCGCAAGAATTAACTTAGAGCTTAACTTGAAAGAAAGAGGGAAAGACAACCTTCAAAGGTCACCTAGAATACAAGAGTACATAAGCACGTGTACACAGAATCAACATGAAACCCTAAGTGCTCTACAAACCAAGAGACTCAAGGTTTAAGAAATACAAGACACATTTGACCCAGTTGACCCGTTTAACCCGTTGGTGACATTATAGGTGATAACTCGTTAATACTAACACAACAGCATGTCATACATGTTCACATACAACTTGATTACATATAGCACTTCATTAACCACATGTACTACCTAGATCATCATGCAACTAGATATCACACAAGTCATGCGAATCACAACAGGCCAAAACAGGTAACAAACCAAATCAACATCCCTATAACCTAAACAACACATTTCATCACCTTAGAAACCATCCATGAACACACTAGCATGGTCCTAATATCCCAAACATGCTCAAATCATCCAATTCAAGGATTTGCACAATTAAAGTTTCCCTTTTGGGAAAGTTCATCCCAAATTCATCAAACTCATACTACATTCATGAATTCATCAATTATATACGAATTAAAGTCCATGACAACATCTAAACATGATCAACAACACCTAATCATCATGATTCATCAACATTCAACACCACAAGTTACTATTTTTAGCAATGTATGAACCATAACACATCTTCTTGATTTTCAATTGTTCATATCATCAACTTAGCATCTAATCATCATCACAAACACATCCATAACATTCATACATCATCCAATCATCAATTCATGCAAAATAAAGTTACTATTATTAGTAACCTATGAACAACGTATCAAAATCATAGCTTTCTTGCAAAATCGACGTTAACCAATATGCATACAACCTAACTAGCATCATTACAACATCAAACAACCAACATTCAACATCCAATTTGATCCAAAATCACCTCAAACTCTCGGCCAAAGATGATCATATGAACAAACAACCAAAATTCAAACTTTCTTGCATAATCAACGTTAACTAGCATCAATACAACCTAACTAACATCATAACATCACCAAACAACCAAGAATTTAACGTTCAATTGCAGATTTTCGAACTAGGGTTCGGCCACCATGAAAAACCATCAAAAACATGTAAAAATCTAACCTTTACACGTGTAATGGCTTGCAATTGATGATTCTAACTTATTGTGATGCTTGAAATCGGTCCAAAATCGAATGGAATTGCTTGTTCTTGATGAAAACCGAAGTGTGTGTGTGTGTTTGAAGGTGTCGCGGCCGAAAGGGTGATTAGGGTTAGAGTTTTGATTTTATTTTATTTAATAATCCATAATTACCCTTTTTAACCCTTATAATTTGTATTTTATAAAAATTAAGCTTTTACACACTCCTTTAAAATGTTTTTAACTAGAATAATAAACATATAAACTAGGAGTAGCAATTATATGTATTATCTTTACAAGCTACAAAATTTACAAAGTAAATACACACGTTTCCACGTTACGCGATAAAATTACAGTTAACATTTAAATCACATAAGCATAACTTAATAATCACATTGTTAACTTAATTATCATCAATTTAACATTACTGATTATTGTTAAGTCACCAACGTTCAACGACAACTAATGTGTGCTCCCGACACGTGTATGCAAGACTTAACGGAACAAACGGAGTTTGGTAACGGAAAATTACCGGATGTCACAGGTTACCTTTTAACTATTAAGAGACTATGAACCATTAAGATAGAGACTCCATTAAGAGGCTACCAAATAGCCCCTAGCCAAATTTGGACAAAAAGATATTAAGAAGCTTTCAAGAAATCACATAAAATATGAGATTTTGTTCGAACAGTAGGATAAAGCTTTACCAGCGTTATGGCTGAATATCTAAGTAAAAAACTTTTGTTTAAAGCAGATCGCACCAAATAGAGATTAACTTTTGATCAGGGTTTGATAGCACTAGCCTAAGGGGAGAATGTAGAGACCTAAACAAGCGGGATGATGTATCAAACTAATAGTATTGGTTGAATAGATACTAGTACCATAAATACTCGTAGGAGTACTTATAAAACAAGTACATAGCCGAGTACTTGTACTTGGTGGGCCGGACTCGGTGGGTTGTAGTGGGTTTATTATGTATTTAACGTATATAAACATAGTTCATGTTTTCTCTATAGCAATTCTTTCTATAACCAAAGTTGATTCTACATAGTGTGATCATTAGTGGTAGTAAAATACAAGTATTCAAAGTATTATTGTTGTTCTTGTTATTCTTGATTCGTACATTTTTTAGATTCAGTACATCTAACATATTACGCTTTGGTATTAATAGGTTACAAAGATCCATGAGATAAGGACTTCACATTCTCTATAGATAAGTTAATTACTACTCCACCTGACTATAGTACTGAGAAAGAAAAAGGCTTTTGTGGATGTTCACCAAATCCAGTAGAAGGTATCTAAGTTGGAATATAAGTCAGTTGCAAAAGACAAGAAGATTGAAGAGATAAAAATTATTTAAATCATGCACTATAAGTAGATTTAGAGATTGGAAGCCAATCTTGGTTCTGTGATCAGCTTGTTACATAATTTGCAACAAAAGATGAATGGCAATAGATCAACAATGATGGAGGAAATATAGGTAATGGATGGTGGAAATGATAAAGGAGATAAGGATGGTGACGAGATTGCAAACAATAACAATGATTGTGTTTAGATCTTGTTCAAGAGTAATCTAAAAGCTAGTACATCTAAGAATTAGAGTCTAATTTTGAGAAAGAAATGGATGATTTGGACTTTGACTTCGAGGGTTATATTGGTATCGATGAAGATCCTAGAATACATATTTGATACTATGAAAGTTGAATCTATAGTGCCTGAGAGTACCAAAGCAACCAATCATGGTCCTAAGAATGAATAGCTTTGTATTGACATCGATAGTGAAATCAACATCACGACTAATCATAAATAGCAAGAATAGACAATTGAAGCTTCACAGCCGTCATCTTCACCTACTACATCTAAGTAAAGTTCTTTGAGCCAAAAAACCATGGTTGGGCTCCCTCCTCCAAGTGAAACCTACATGATTAGAATCATGATTCTTATTATGATAAGTGCAGGCACCAATCAAGATGCATCGAGTATTACAAGAATCCTAATGACTTCAGTTTTTGGACTAAGGTAGACTTAAAAAAGCTAAACGGAGCTTATTTATAAACAGAGGGCTAGTGAAAAAGTCAAATTATTTTCATAGATTTTTAAATCTGGTGCCTATTAGACTTTCCTACAATGAAGACAGCTTATTCAAAGCTCAAAAGGGCTAAGGGAATGAAAGATCCGCACATAAGAAATAGTTGGTATAATGTGATATGACCACCAACTAAGAAAGATAAGATTGTGATAACCTTGTTTTCATTAATCTACTAGAGTCAGTGATCGTCTTATACTTTTCATTTTATAGAGTAAGTGATTACCTTGTTCTTATAATCTCCTAAAGATAGTGATCACCTATTTCATGACTCACTAGCATTTCTGGTGAAACTTCTTACAAATATCAAGTGTTTTTGGTGACAAACCATCACCCAAATACAACATAAATGTAAGACTGATCGAGATATCAGAAAATTGAAGCACAACTTCTTAGTTTGGGCCTTGATCCTTGACCTTGATCTTCTCTCTTTAAATGATGTTTTTATATGATAGAATTACAAGTATGTTCAAACAATATATGATAGTGTTTTGAGCAAAATGGGTGAGGTGAAAAGGTGTGAGAGGCTTTTGTTTATAGTCACAACACACGAAAACTAGGAAAAGATGACTGCCCAAATGGCGGTCGCTGACGACCAACATTGCCTTTTTCTTGTTGGGATTTTCACATATTTCCCTTTTTTAAGACTGTTAATTACATATTTTCACAAGCTAAAAGCTCAAGTATACATTTCCTCTTTCTAAAACATATATATTACATGTTTACCTATTTCATTAAAATTAATCTGTTAAATGTTTATTTTACATTGTTTTTACTAAGAGAGTTTTACATATTGGTGTTTTATTATTATAATTGTTTAAATATTTTCAAAATTTTGTTTTGTATCTGGAGATATACCTTTGAGTATTGGTTATTTTTGTTTTGAAATGTAGTTTTAAAGTAGATACAATTTTATTGTTTCTATTTATATAAAAGACTCGAACTTGAGATGATCTCAAGAAGTGAAATGTGTAAAAATACTTAAGGAAAATACAAGTAAAATAATCATTCAATAAATAATTTTAATAAACTGGGTAAATATGTAATACATATGTTTTAGAAAGGGAAAACATGTAATTGAGTTTTTGGCTTTAGTAAATATGTAATTAATAACTCTAGAAAGGGGACATATGATAATGCCCTTTCTTGTTTATTGTAATATGAACTTATGTTAGTTACATTCACATTTTTAAACCCTTTTTTTTCATATACTAACTTTTCATTTTGAGTCTATAAAAATGCTTTTTTTATCAAGTTGATATTCCTTTGTTATCCAACATATTGTGAGAAGAAGGGCGAGTATGTGTAATGAGGAGGGCACCACAACTTTGGCAACCTCGACAAGTGGTGTCTAGTAGCTCAAGTGCAACTCCAATGACCAAGACAACCACATCTTATGTCGTGGTGGTCGTCTCAAGACGTGATGCTAATGGGACAGTAGGATTCGAAGGCTGCTCACGGTGGCTGTTTGAATATGACAGAAGCAAGCTATGATGGTCTTGAGGATAGATCTAGATGAAGGCGACACTAATGTTATCGTATGGTGATAACGGAGTCTAACGATGATGCGGCGGAGTGGCAAACTGCAAAAAAAAATTGAAAGAGACAGTGAATGAAAAAAGAAAAAAACATGGGGTTGCGGATGATTGACTTAATTATGAAAATCAATTTCAATGTAAGTGACTTAAATATTACACGTATGCATGTTCACATCAAATATTCATTAGCCTAGTTATTTACCAATTTCCACAAAATTCCTATTCCAAATTACTTAATTGGGTATTTAAGATAAATACATTAAACACACAATGCTTCCATATTTATTCCATCGATTATATACCAAAAATATTGAACTTGCTCATTCACTAATCTAAAAGTATAGCTTGCTTGTTTTTATATATTACTAATTTACTTTAAATATATTTATTTAATCATTTTTTATTTTTAAAAAAATATTTTCAAAATTAAACAAGCCGAACAATAATAAAAATAAATAAACACTAAATAAAAAGATCTATTAAAACAAAAGTTAGTATAACAAATGTTTAATTTACAAACAAAAACAAAAACTAGCTAGCTAAACAAGAGCGAGGTAATGGTGGTATCGGAGTCGGGTGGGATCTTGAGGTTGAGTCGGGACTTGCTCTCATTCAGCCAACATTTTTTGTATTGTCTCCTTGAGTCACGTTGTTCTGTCCCGGTCTGCCTACCACTCCCTTAACACCACTTTCGACTGTGCTTTTAAGTAGTCTACATACACAGATTAAACAAATTATTAGTTATTATTCATGATAAAATAAATACGAGTATAGAATTATTACATACCATTGGATGTGGATGAGGGAGTTACAATCTCCTTGTGATGGAATTCCTTGCTCACCAATAAATCAATAATGGCAAAATATGGATTAATAATGGTTCTTGCCTCATAAGCACGTCTTTTCTTTTGGCCTCTACCATTCTGCTCCTATGGTTGCAAGTCATGATAAACTATAGGATTTAAAGAGGCTTATTTTTTAGTGTCTATTCCCATAGTTACTATATTTCCTACATACCTAAATCATTTACTTTGTAGTGTATTTCCTTCTCGCCTTTTGAATTACATGCTTGATAAAGTGACCCCAAATCGACTTGATTCATCGTTAGTTGAATTAGCTAGCCACGCATTTAGGTAGAAGACATATTGGCAATCCGTTTGATCTAAGGTTTTCAAAGTGGAGCTTAAGGGCTTTCAAGCGTAGGGGTAATATGAGAAGAATACCTTGAAAACAAATCATAATCTAGTTGATTATCTGATTGATTTACAAATTCATTTGATTTCTAATACATAAAAAACATATCACAAGGAAGGCGAGTGTGTGTGCGATAGGGAGGGCACCCTAGTCCGGTCCTGCTACTCCAGCAACCTCGACAGGTGTTGGCTAGTAGTGCAGGTCACCTGATAACTTAGACAGACACGTCTAGTGTCATGGTGGTCGTCTCAAGTCCTGAAAATAGTAGAAGAGTATGATTGTAGGGTTGTTCATGGTGGTTATATGAATGCAGTGATGGTGATGGGTGGTTAAGACAACTTCTGGTACCACAAGAAGAAGCAGATGATAGTGGTATTGAGGATGAATCTAGATGAAGACGATAATGATGATATAGCATGGTGATGATGGAACCCAACAATGGTGCATGTGATTTCTTAGACAAATATGTAACAGGTGAATGAAGGGTAGGAGGGTAAAATGGAGAAACCAACATGATATAAGGAAACGATGAAAAGTAAACAGGATGGTGTGGATGAATGATTTTAGGATGTCTAGATGGAATGAAAATCCTTGTGGAATAGGTTATTTTATTCTATTGAGCAAATGAACACCTTCCTTCTTCATCCACTCATAATAGTCCATTCCATTATATCGGTCATTGTTATTGTTGTTGTTATTGATGTCGTCATTGTCGTTGTCTTCGTAGTCGTCGTTGTGATTTATTGTTGTTGTTGTCGTCGTCATTGTAATTGTTGTTTTACTATTTTACTATACAATTTTCTAAAATGCTTTAATATTTTCATTAGTTATATTAGATAAAAAATTTCTAAATTTTTAAATGGTAGGTTTGGGTTGCCAATGGTTTTGCAAACTATTTTTATGGTTCTCTTTCATATTTGATAACATTCACTTTTATAATGACATAATCTTTTTGTGATTTTGATTGACAACAGATTTACAAATGATTTTTTAAAGATCGTTTTCATATATGTTAATATTTATTTTTACAACAACGTAACATTTTTGTGATTTCTAGATATACCATCGTAATGTGTTCTTTTATCTTTGTTGTGATGTTTAAAACAGGGTCACCACAACGCTTTACATCCTACTAGTTTAGTAGTAAAATATGATGTTTCACCTATATTGATCAATGTTTATCAATTATGAATAATAACTTATACATAAGTAAAGTTACCATTCGTATTATAAAATACGAAATAACATGTTATAATATGTGTTATAAACAACAATATGTGCAATGATATTCATAATACGTAGATCATTTGTTAATAAAAGTAAACTATTAATTAATAAACACAAGCATCAATCAAAGTGAAGTGAAATAACAAGCTAACTTGTGTAGACCAAGAAAGCGCTAGAGAGGAATAAGGTGGAATACAATGAAAGGGAAGGCGATGACATGCGAAGGCTGTGAAAAAAACACTGATTTCTTTAGCGGTTGAAGAAAGCGCTATAAGATGAAGAAGGTAAAAGATAACGAACGAGGGAAGCATTAGTGAGAGAAGCAAGTGAAAAGAGGCACTTACTTTGATGGTAAAACTGAGGGGAAGAAAACACATAGCCAACCACACATCATGCACTAATGTCTACATATGTCAGAAATTGATCGGCTAAACCTACTTCCTCTTTTACTAATATATATAATTTATATTTCTTTTTTTTAAATGATATGTTTTTTAAATATTTAAAGAAAAATTAGTGTTCTAATAATTTTTAAAGAAGTTACATACAGATACAAAAAGTGTGAGTTTTAACTTAAAATCTATACTTTCAAAATATAACAAGTTAGTGTTTATACTTCTAAGGAAAATTGAATTTTAGAAAAACAAAACTTAATATAATAAGTGTTTAATATACACAAAAAAACAAAAACTAGCTCAAATAGAGTGGGGTGATGGCGGTCTTGGCGTCAGGTGGGGGCCTTGAGGGGATTCGCTCTCATTCAACCAACATTCATTCTATTGTCGTCTTGAGTCATGTCGTCCTATCCCAGTTAGCGTACCATTCTCTCTACACCACTTCCGACTGTGCTTTCAAGTAGTCTATGTATACACATTAAACAAATTATTAGTTATTGTTTACGATAAAATAAATACTATATAGAATTATTACATACCTTGGATCTGGATGAGGGATTTACAATCTCCTTGTGTTGGAAGTCCTTGCTCACTGGTTGTGGCCAAAATGTAGATAAATAATTGTTCTTGCCTAAGAAACACCTCTCTTTTTTGGCCTCTACCATTCTACTCCTACAGCTGCATGTATGATCAATTACAGGATCTGAAGAGGCTTATTTTTAGTGTCTACTCCTACATTTATTATATTTCCTACATACACAAAACATTTACATTATAGTGTAATTCCTTCTTGCATTTGAATTACATGCTTAATCATAGTGACCTCAAATCGACCCGACTCATCTTAAGTTGAATTGGCATGCATTTCGGTAGCAAACATATTAGCAATCCATTTGAACTAATGATTTCATAGATAGTTAGTGACTGTGTATAAAATGAGAGATGGAAATTGAGATAATTTGACAAGGTGAACAGCATGATGATGAAGCATTATTAAATCAAGATGTTTACCATGGTTTAAGTGGAGCTTTTAGAGCTTTCAAGTGTAGAGGTTATTCTAAGAAGAATAAACATATCATAATCTAGTTAATTATCCAATTTATTTACGAAATTATTCAATTACTAATCTATAGAAAACATATCGCAAGATTGGGTGTGACGGGGGAGGGCACCCTAGTCTGGTCCCGCTACTTCGACAACCTCGATAAGTGTTGGCTAGTAGTGTGGGTCACCTGGTAAACTAGACAACCACATCCAGTGTCATGGTGGTTATCTCAAGTCTCAAAGATAGTGGGAGAGTATGATTCCTTGGCTGCTCATGGTGGCTGTATGAATATAGAGACGGTGATGGGTGGTTATGTAACACCCGAAAACTTGGTCAAATAAATAAAAAGAAAAGTATCTATAAGAAAATAAAAGAAGGGGCAAAGATGAGGGGTTGTAAAGTGTAAATAGTACACCAAAAAGTCAAAAGTTTCACTTTTAAGGCATGGTGGCCCATGCCAAGCTTGTTCTGCTGCTGTGTTCGACCAAGAAAAGAAGGAAGAGCTGAAAACTCTTGATTCTCTCGGTTTGTTGAGGAAGAAGGCTGCATTCTTCGAAGGTTAGTGTGTTTATATGTTAATTGGTTCGGTTTCTTTGTGGTTTCACCCTTAGAAACCGATTATTAAGTGTTTTTGGTGTTTTGGTGCTTGTTTATGCTTGTTTTAGGTGTTTGAACTCGTGTACAAGCAGGTTCAAAGGAGTTTTGCTTGTTTGCTACACTAGGTGAGTTCTAGACCCCGGTTTCTATGTGTTTTAAACTGTTTTGGGGCTGAAAATGCATGATTAAAATGTTTTACAACTGGTTTATGTATACCCGTATGTTGTGTATGTTTATGCTTATTTTTTTGTGTTAGGTATGCTTAGAAATGTATGTTTAAGCTTAGAACAGGTGATGGAACAGGTCTGGGTTGATTCTAAAATGTAGAAATGAATATGGTAGTCATGCGCCCAAACAGGGCCCATGCGCCTAGGATTATAGCATGAAACTGCCTAAGTTCAGGCCATGTGCCCAAACAGGGTCCATGCTCCTGGGAATTGCCTTAGAAAATCCTAAGTGGGGATTCATGCGCCCCAATAGTGTCATGCTCCCAACCCTTTGTTCAGGCGCCTAAGTGCTAGTCCATGCGCCTGAACAGTTCATGCGCCTAGAATGTAAGCTGAAATGCCTAAGTGTAGGATTTATGCGCCTGAATAGTGTTAATGCGCCTAAGCAGGGCTCGTGCACCTGCATAGTGCCCATGCGCCTAAACACTTAGAAAATTTTCTGAAATTTTGGGAAATCAGAATTTTAGGGTTTGACCCTAGTTTGACTTGATGCTATTATCTGATTATTTTATTTATGTTTTGGGTTGTTCTTGTGTTCCTTATTATATTATTACGTGACTTTACGTGGTGTGGTTTTACTCTTATTCATAAAGTATTATCTTTAAGAAGTGAAAAGATTAATGAAAGTGGAACATAAAGAACGTAAGAAAGTCTTGCAAGCAAATTCACAGGAGGTTCACAACCACTAGGTTGTTAGCTCAACTGTGTGCGGTTTAGCTAACCCGTTGGATGCACACAGGGTCAATCGTTAAGATTGAGGGGACCATTGTCGTTGCCCCGGTACTAGAGTCAGCTTTGTGCACCACGAATGGGGTCTATTATTAGACCTCGGGCCAAGTACAATGTTTATGCGCATTATATGGGGGGTATAGCGCTTTGGTCCATATCAAAGTGAAAGATTAAAAGTAAAAGTTCAAGTGAACGACCATGGAAATGGTGAAGAAAGATATTAATGTTGATAATGAATAATATTTGAATGTATGTATGACGTATGATCACATACTAAAGAGTAAACAGTTTTTTAAGGAGTATTTTCCTATACAAAACTCATAATGTATTTTCACCATTTTAAACTAAAACTCACTCAGCAATACTGACTTTTATGCATTTTCAGTTAACAGGTAATTTTGCTGAGGATGGCACACGGGGAGGCTACTTGTCAGGGCAGGACTGGCATCCATTCATGATTAATAACATTGTTGTTTTGTAATGCGTTCTAATGATCTTTTGTAACTGATAACAAACACACATGTATTACTTAGCAAAAGAATTTATTAATTAATGAATGGCTTTTGATGTTAGTTCCGTTGCCATGCTTTAAGAATTATGTAATGTTTTTATTTAATTATGCTGTGATTGACTAGCTGTGAGGTCTCCGAGAACGGGGCCTTACAAGTTGGTATCAGAGCCAAAGTTTAAGAGAAATAGGTAAATATTTTCAAAAACCTAAACTTAAACTGAGAATGGGATGAATGGAGGGGTGCCAGCCTGAGTAGCTACGTGCTATCAGGTACTTCTTTACTTAATGTCAACCTGTATTATGTGCGTGTGCTATTTGATTTATGTGCCTTTAGTAGATTTGAATACTGTTGTAGTCAGGATAGGAAATGCTCGGGGGATGAAGAGTAAAGTAAATGGCTAATCACAACTGGCCACTGTAATTAGGGACTTACTATACTTAACATAAACTGAGCTATTACCTTGAATGACTATGTTGGTGTTTGAATCTTATAGTGTTTAGAGGATGGCCGGAGGTAGATCATCAAAGGCTTCTCGTGGTGGAACACGTGGTGTTCGTGGTAGGCCACGTATCGCAAGGAACAGGACCAAGGCTGCAGAGACGACTCCTGCTGAGCCTGAACTACATCACCCGGAGGGGGTGGATGAGAGTGCTAACTTGAGAGCCTCGGTGAAGGAGGCAGTGGTGGAGGAGGTTCACCAAGTCATGCAGACAATCCTACCGTCTGTCATGACTGAAGTGATCCAAGCTGTGAGGGAGGATGAACGAAAGGAGAAGGAAGAGGAAAGGAGAACGACTGCTGGTAGAAGAGGTGATGTGAGGGATCACAATGAGGAGGAGGAGCTAAATGCCAACGGGGCGTGCCAACGATGTAGACCCCCTACCTTTGATAGCAATGGTGATGCTGCTGCTGCTCACCGTTGGGTGAGTGAGATGGAGGCGGTACTGGAGATTAGTGAGTGTCGGGAGGACCAGAAGGTGAAGTTTGCCACTCACTCTTTTGTTGACACGGCGCTGTGTTGGTGGGACAACCTTGTCCGGGCCGAGGGCAGCCGGACCATTGGAAGGATGAGGTGGGAAGAACTGAAGAGGTTGGTGATCGAGGAGTTCTATTCTCATCGGGAGCTCGACAAGATCGAGAGAGAGTTCCTACAGCTAGAGGCGAGAACTATGACCCACCAACAATACACCGCCAAATTAACGAGATGGCGAGGCTGGTGCCCGATCAGGTTACGCCAGCAACAAGGAAGATTAAGCGGTATATTCAGGGGTTGCCAGCTGACATTCACAGGCACTTGATTACTACCACGCCAAGCACTTTCAGGATGGCAGTGGATCTGGCGGGAATGTTGTATGATGAAAGGGAAATGACGGTGGTGGAGGTGAAGAAGACAGATGGTGGTGGTAATAACTGGAGAGGAAAGCGATTCGGGCGTGGTGGTTTCACCCCGAACAACAAGAAGCCGAGGGTGGATGACTGGCGAGGGGTTGCTGCAGGTCCAGGAATAAAGAGGTGTGGTAAGTGCGGAAAGGAGCATAGCGGGGAATGCCGTTTGGGAGTGAACGTCTGCTTCAAGTGTGGGAAGCCTGGCCATATAGCAAAAGATTATGGAGTGCCAAGGTGCTTCAACTGTTGCGGAACTGGCCATAGAAACCACAAGTACAGGAAGCCGAGAGCTGAGAGCTCTGGGGCCAAAAAGGGGACTGAGGAAGGAGGGCAGAGGGCAAGTGCTAGAGCCTTCACGATGACCCAAGAGGAAGCCCGGGTAGACCCCGACGTCGTGTCAGGTATGTTTCTAGTAAACCAAACTTGTGCCTCTGTATTATTTGATTCTGGTGCTAGTAGGAGGTTCATATCTGCTGCTTTCTGTGCTAAGTTGCCTGTTAGTAGTAGGAATGTTGACAAACCATTCGATGTAGAAACTGCTATTGGTAAGTCTACCAGAATCTCTGATATTATAGAAAACTATGATATAGAACTAGAAGGCCATAGGTTCTCTGCTAAACTATACGTGATGCCCCTAGGCGGATTTGATGTAGTACTAGGGATGGACTGGTTAGCAGCCTATGAGGCAAACATCGTGTGTCGCAAGAAGATGATTCGATTAGTTGCGCCCGATGGAAGTTCGGTAACAGTTTTTGGTGATCGTGTTACCACAGTTCCAAGGGTGATTTCGATGGCGGTGGTAGAGAAGTGTATGAGGCGCGGATGTAGTGCTTACCTGGCGTATGTAAAGGATGTGGACGCGTCACTACCACAATTGACTGAAGTGCCAGTTGTGTGTGACTTCCCGGACGTGTTCCCAGAAGATTTACCAGGTGTGCCACCTGACCGCGAGATCGAGTTTCAGATTGACCTGATACCCGGTGCTCAGCCCTTTGCCAAAGCATCGTATCGGTTAGCTCCATCTGAGATGAAAGAACTGATGGATCAGCTGCAGGAGTTGACGGACAAGGGGTTCATCCAACCAAGCATCTCTCCGTGGGGTGCTCCGGTCTTGTTTGTTAAGAAGAAAGATGGTAGTATGAGGATGTGCCTAGACTACCAAGAGCTAAACAAATTAACGGTGAAGAACAGATATCCATTGCCAAGGATAGACGACTTGTTTGACCAACTTCAGGGTGCCAGTTGGTTTTCTAGGATAGATCTTCGATCTGGCTACCATCAGCTGAAGGTAAAAGAACAAGATATTCCTAAGACAGCATTTCGCACATGTTATGGACATTACGAGTTCCTCGTTATGTCTTTCGGTTTAACTAACGCTCCAGCTGCCTTTATGGATTTGATGAATCGAGTGTGTCAGCCGATGCAAGATAAATCAGTGATTGTGTTTATTGATGATATCCTAATTTATTCAAAGAGCGAGGAAGAACATGCCGGTCACATACGCGAGGTGCTGGAGACACTTAGAAGGGAGAAGCTTTATGCTAAATTCTCTAAGTGCGCTTTTTGGTTGCGTGAAGTTCAATTTTGGGGTCACGTGGTGAATTTTGAAGGAATCATGGTGGACCCGGCGAAGGTTGAGGCAGTGATGCAATGGAATTCTCCAAAGACGCCATAGTTTCTTGGGTTTGGTGGGCTACTACTGAAGGTTTATTCAAGACTTTTCCAAGATAGCCTCACCTTTGACCAAATTGACCTTCAAGGATGTGAAGTATGTATGGGGACGAGAACAGGAGGATGCGTTTGAGGAGTTAAAGGCAAGATTAACTCAAGCTCCTGTCTTGACACTGCCCGAAGGGAGTGAGGATTTAGTGGTCTATTCAGATGCCTCCTATTCGGGACTGGGTTGCGTACTGATGCAGCGTGGGAGAGTGATAGCGTACGCATCCCGACAGTTGAAGACCCATGAGACTAACTACCCCACTCATGACTTGGAGTTAGCAGTGGTGGTCTTTGCATTGAAGATTTGGAGGTACTATTTATATGGGACAAAGTGCATAATCTTCACGGACCATAAGAGCCTAAAGTATTTCTTTGAGCAAAAGGATCTCAACATGAGGCAGAGGAGGTGGTTGGAATTAATCAAGGACTATGACTGCGAGATCCATTACCACCCGGGCAAGTCCAACGTAGTGGCCGACGCCCTTAGCCGAAAAGAGAGACCCGAGCCGATTCGGGTGAAGGCGTATCAGTTGGTGATGACCTCGGATGTGATGACGCAAGTCAAAGAATTTCAGGAAGAAGTGCTAAAAGATCGCCTCAACTCTGAACGAATGAGAGGTTTAGTCATAGAGTTGGGAGAGAACACCCACGGGGTTAAGACTCGTTTTGGACGGATGTGGATTCCTCGGTATGGGGATCTACGTGGGCAAATTATGGACGAAGCTCATAAGACTTGATACTCCATTCATCCCGGTGCTACCAAGATGTATCAAGATATTAGGAAGGACTACTGGTGGCCGGGTATGAAACACGACGTGGCGGAGTATGTGAGTAAGTGCCTTACTTGCTTGCAAGTGAAGGCAGAACACCAGAAGCCATACAAGAAGATCCAACCCTTGGATATACCCAAATGGAAGTGGGAGCACATCACCATGGACTTCATCACAAAGTTACCCGGTACTACGAGGGGGTACGATACCATATGGGTGATAGTTGATCGTCTGACAAAGAGTGCTCACTTCCTACCGATCCGCCAGACGTATTCCTCCGAGAGACTGGCGGATCTGTTCATCAAGGAGATTGTAGCTCGTCATGGTGTGCCGGTGTCTATTGTGTCGGACCGTGACACCTGGTTCACATCGAAGTTTTGGAAGAGATTTCACGATGCCATGGGGACGAGGCTACACATCAGTACGGCTTATCATCCTCAGACTGATGGTCAGTCTGAGAGGACAATTCAGACGCTCAAGGATATGCTCCGAGCATGCGTGATCGACTTTGGAGGAAGTTGGGATGATCACCTACCGTTAGCAGAGTTCTCGTACAACAACAGCTATCATGCCAGCATTGGTATGCCACCATACGAGATGCTATATGGTAGGAGGTGTAGAATGCCCGTGTGTTAGGGAGACATTGGGCAGAAAGAGTTGGGAAGTATTGAGGTGATCGAGGCTACGACTGAAAAGTTGGAAAATATCAAAGCCTTTATGAAGGCGGCGAAAGATAGACAAAAGTCGTATACCGACAAAAGGCGTAGACCGAATGAGTTCAACGTAGGTGATAGAGTCATGTTGAGGGTCTCACCTTGGAAGGGAATTATTCGGTTCAGGAAGAGAGGCAAGCTGAGCCCGAGATACATAGGGCCTTTCCGAATCGTTGCACGAGTAGGAGAGGTAGCCTATCTTCTAGAATTGCCTGATGAGTTAAGTGGGATTCACCCGACATTTCATGTATCTCATCTGAGAAAGTTCTTAGCCGATGAGGATATGATTGTACCATTGAATGATATCGAGGTGGATGAACAGCTCAATTATGTGGAGCAACCAGTGGCAATCATCGATAAGAAGGAGAAAAGGTTGAGGAATAAAGTGGTTCCACTTGTGCGGGTGCAGTGGAAACACCGAAGGGGTTCAGAGTCTACGTGGGAGACCTAAGAAGAGATGAGACAGCATTACCCACAATTATTCGAAGAGTGACAAGTTTCGGGGACGAAACCTCTTTAAGGGGGGTAGACTTGTAACACCCGAAAACTTGGTCAAATAAATAAAAAGAAAAGTATATATAAGAAAATAAAAGAAGGGGTAAAGATGAGGGGTGTAAAGTGTAAATAGTACACCAAAAACTCAAAAGTTTCACTTTTAAGGCATGGTCGCCCATGCCAAGCTTGTTCTGCTGCTGTGTTCGACCAAGAAAAGAAGGAAGAGCTGAAAACTCTTGATTCTCTCGGTTTGTTAAGGAAGAAGGCTGCATTCTTCGAAGGTTAGTGTGTTTATATGTTAATTGGTTCGGTTTCTTTGTGGTTTCACTCTTAGAAACCGATTATTAAGTGTTTTTGTTGTTTTGGTGCTTGTTTTAGGTGTTTGAACTCGTGTACAAGCAGGTTCGGAGGAGTTTTGCTTGTTTGCTACACTAGGTGAGTTCTAGACCCCGGTTTCTATGTGTTTTAAACTGTTTTGGGGCTGAAAATGCATGATTAAAATATTTTACAACTGGTTTATGATTACCCGTATGTTGTGTATGTTTATGCTTATTTTTTTTGTGTTAGGTATGCTTAGAAATGTATGTTTAAGCTTAGAACACGTGATGGAACAGGTCTGGGTTGATTCTGAAATGTAGAAATGCATCTGGTAGTCATGCGCCCAAACAGGGCCCATGCGCCTAGGATTATAGCATGAAACTGCCTAAGTTCAGGCCATGCGCCCAAACAGGGTCCATGCTCCTGGGAATTGCCTTAGAAAATCCTAAGTGGGGATTCATGCACCCCAATAGTGTCATGCGCCCAACCCTTTGTTCAGGTGCCTAAGTGCTAGTCCATGAGTCTGAACAGTTCATGCACCCAGAATGTAAGCTGAAATGCCTAAGTGTAGGATTCATGCGCCTGAATAGTGTTAATGCGCCTAAGCAGGGCTCGTGCGCCTGCATAGTGCCCATGCGCCTAAACACTTTGAAAATTTTCTGGAATTTTGGGAAATCAGAATTTTAGGGTTTGACCCTAGTTTGACTTGATGCTATTATCTGATTATTTTATTTATGTTTTGGGTTGTTCTTGTGTTCCTTATTATATTATTACGTGACTTTACGTGGTGTGGTTTTACTCTTATTCATAAAGTATTATCTTTAAGAAGTGAAAAGATTAATGAAAGTGGAACATAAAGAACGTAAGAAAGTCTTGCAAGCAAATTCACAGGAGGTTCACAACCCTAGGTTGTTAGCTCAACTGTGTGCGGTTTAGCTAACCTGTTGGATGCACACAAGGTCAATCGTTGAGATTGAGGGGACCATTGTCATTGCCCCGGTACTGGAGTCAGCTTTGTGCACTACGGATGGGGTCTATTATTAGACCTCAGTCCCAGTTCCAGGTTTATGCGCATTATATGGGGGGTATAGCGCTTTGGTCCATATTGAAGTGAAAGATTAAAAGTAAAAGTTCAAGTGAACGACCATGGAAATGGTGAAGGAAGATATTGATGTTGATAATGAATAATATTTGAATGTATGTATGACGTATGATCACATACTAAAGAGTAAACAGTTTTTTAAGGAGTATTTTCCTATGCAAAACTCATAATGTATTTTCACTATTTTAAACTAGAACTCACTCAGCAACGCTGACTTTTATGCATTTTCAGTTGGCAGGTAATTTTGCTGAGGATGGCACACGGGGAGGCTACTTGTCAGGGCAGGACTAACATCCATTCATGATTAATAACATTGTTGTTTTGTAATACATTCTAATGATCTTTTGTAACTGATAACAAACACACATGTATTACTTAGCAACAAAATTTATTAATTAATGAATGGCTTTTGATGTTAATTCTGCTGCCATGCTCTAAGAATTATGTAATGTTTTTATTTAATTATGCTGTGATTGACCAGTTGTGAGGTCTCTGGGAACGGGGCCTTACAGGTTAGAAGCGACTTCTGGTAGCCACAGGAAGAAGCAAACGATGGTTGTTGCAATTACGAATCTTGATAAAAATGACAATGATGATATATCATGGTGATGATGAAGTCCAACAAAGGTGCAAGTGGTTTCTAAGGCAACATATGTAATAGGTGTAAAGGGTGGAATGGTAAAAATGGAGAAACCAATACGATCATGGGAAAACGATGAAAAATAAACAAGATGATGTGGATGAATGATTTTAGGATGTTTTAATGGAATGAGAATTCTTATGGAATAAGTTATTTTATTCCATTGAGCAAATGAACATCTTCTTTTTTATTCTCTCATAATAGTTCATTCTATTATATCAGTCATTCTCTTATACCAAACAATACCCCATGGACTAGATTAAGGCTTTGTAATCATAGTTTAATTCAACTCTTTGTTATTCTTCCCAGTAGTTATGTAAAATAGTGTTCAGGTTGTTAGAATTATTTCCATAATAATTATGTTAATCACCAAAAGTGTTAATTAAAAGGTGCACTCACCCCTTCTACATTATTGTTGTTGGTGGTGTCGCTGTTGTCGTCGTTTTACTATTTTACCATTTAATTTTTTAATATGCCTTAATATGTTCATTTGTTACATTATTTAAAAAACAAAGAATTTAAATGTTAGGTTTGGGTTGCCAATGGTCTTACAAACTTATTTTTAAGGTTCTTTTTTATATTTGTTAACATTCACTTTTATGATGACATATGCAGGACCGTTAAAGGGTACTTAAGCTTACACTTAGTTAACACACTTAGGAGGATCTTAAATTCACTTAACAATTCAAATAGGGAACTGTGAACTTTTACTGAAGATACAAGACAAACACAAGTAAAAACAAGAACAAGAACACAAGATAAAGTTTTCAAGGAAGTTGTATATTGCTTCTCTAGTTCTATTACAAGTGTTGTACAAGTATATTTTGAATACAAGAACCGGAGACTACTTATACTACATCCTACAACCGTCAATATGCAAAAGACAGTTGGAATTGACTAATCTAGACAACAAGATCAGCCTAAAGTCAAGGGGCAGATTGCCTTTTAACTAGTGACTATGACATGCCATAGCTCACTGACTTTCCTATTACAAAAAGCCAAAAGGAACAAAAGCAGAAACTTGCAGGCGAAAACCTTATCTACTTTATCATAAAGTATGGAAGTTTCACCAACTAGTGATAGCAGGTGAACTACCAGAGCATGCAGCGGACAATAAGTTGCTTTATGATAAAGTTGATGGAAAATGTATCTTTTCCCTCTCTTCAGAAGAAAATCAGTCTTGTCTTTAAATAGCTTCGGAAGACTTTGTCTTGAGAGCTTTGGAAGACTTCATCTTTTACCTTCGAAAGAGTTAAGTCTTTGGCTTCGGAAGACTTTACACTTAGAATATTTTCCAAGTTAAGTGTAAAGCTTCAGCAGCAGTTTCTTCTGAACTTTGGCTTCGAAAGATTTTACACTTAGCATATTTCTGAGTGTGTAAAAGCTTCCAAATCTAGTTCACCTTTGTTCCGAAGTGCATGTTGGAAGACTTGGTTGTTTTGGTATCCTTTTGTTGCATCAGCCTCTTAACTTCAGAGGTTCCTACAAACTCCCCCTAGGCTGATGCTACCAAAATAGAGAGGTTCTTCAGACTGGGATAGTCCACATGAGGATCTTCAAAATTCCTTTCTTCATTAGCGATTTGGATTCTTTAGACTCATGAAGTACCTTCTTATTTCATAGAGGTCATGCAGAGGGAGTTCAAGCATGTCACTTGTGAAGTAGACATGTTGTTCTCCCTGATCTCTAGTGACATACCATCTGTCTGGATCTTCAACAAATGTCCAGGATAGAATTTGTCTTCTAACAGAGAGAGGCTCTACTATGATAGGATTTGGTTGAGAGTCCTCTTCATGCACTTCCTCAGGATGTTCTGACTCATCCTGAGGTTGGGAGGAGGATGCCTTTCTTCTTTGAAGATGATCTTCTTCTAGCCATCCTTTTTCTCCTCCCTAATGATTTTAACTGAGAGGGTTGGTCTTCAGTACTAAGTTCTTCAGTGGATTCCCTCTTGGTTGGGATCTTCACTCTCCCAGTTTCAAAAGAAGAGGGAGGAGAACCCTGCTGTGGGTTAGAAGATGAAGTTGGCTGTTGTGCAGCTTCAGGTGTAGGTGGTGTTGTCTCTGTAGGTTCAACCTTTACCTCAACTTCAGGTTGAGCTTGACTTGATGATGAATGAAGGTCCACAAGCTCTCCCCTTTTTATCTTCTGCTTGATCACCCTTATGTGCTCATCCATTATGGATAGAGACAAGGGACCAAGCCTCCTTTCGGAGAACCCATACAGCTTCAAGAAGCTCATCATCCTCTGCCTATCTGCAGACTTTTTCTGACTTTTCTGGATGATGGCTCTTGATTTTGCAACTTCTTCCAGCTGCTTATTGTATTCAAATAATATATAATCATAAGGCAAGGGAAGGAGTGCAGGTGCCTGATAGAGACCTGTGGCACTCAGGTAGTTGATCATTTTTAATCTTTCTTCTTCATCAACTACCTGAGGTTATTCAGCAGCCACAGTCTCTGACTCAGGACTTTTTGAACTGGGGAGAGGACAGGAATGTTCTTGTAAAGCCTTTTTCTCCTCATTTCTTCCTTGTGTTTAAGGGTCAAGGCTGCATCCTCTGCTTCCTTCCTCTCCTTTGACAATTCAATATCGGCCAGTTCATTTAACTCCTCTAAGGGGAGAGAGATGAGTTCATCTATGTTGTAGTTCCTGGTCCCCAGATAGTTGAGCCTGGCTGCCCTTAATTCATCTTCTTGAGTGTTTGGTACAGGGGCAGCCAGAATTGCAGCTTGCATGAATCCTAGGGAACCACTTGAACTCTCTCCCCTTAGCTTCCTCTTCCTCTCTCTCTTTTCTTCTTCAATCTCTTTAGGAGTCATCTTCCTTTTGCCTTTGTCAATTGCAGATCTTGATGACTCATCCTGAGAAGAGCTTTGGCCTTCATTGATTGATTCAGCAGTCAAGCTCTGGCCAGAGAGAGGTTGTGAAGCACCATCACCAGCTGGTGCCTCACTGAGGGTATGGGGTGCTGGAGGAGATCTTGTCTCAAGGTTCACAGTCTTAGCCTCTAGGCCTTCAGTCAAGGCTTTCCCTTCGAAGCTAATCTTGGGGTCTACCTCAACATCCAGTTGACAAAAGGCTTCAATTGCTAGCCTCTGTCTATATGATGCGGTTCTCCTTTTGAATTCTACCAGCACCCAGTCTTGAAGTTGATTGGCTAATCTGACAGCTTGTCTGTTATTGCTTGGGTTGATAAGTGCCAGATCTACCAGAATTATACCCTCATAGAAACTCAGGGTGGAGATGTTAAGAATTTCTTGTTGACCCTGAGCTCTAGAGATCACAAGAGCTTTCATATCACTGTCATACCCCCAACCCCAGATTGGGTTCTCAGATGGGGCAGACATTGCTCTTGGTACTCCCTCCTCAAACAGTTGTTGAATGAGCAATTCCAGATCACTGTCTAGAGGAGGTTGCTGAGCATGGACAACTACAAGATAGGATGGTGAGTCTTGTATGTCCATACTTGAGGAAGAACTTCCAGGTTCTGTGGCTGTCAGAACTTCCTCCCCCTTTTTGGTAGCATCACCCTTATGCATAGGTGAGCTGGGGAAGTGATCCATAACATCCACAGGTTCTTGTGGACCTGGATGAGTTTGTCCTATGGGTCTCTCAGCTAACTGGCCCTTGAGATCGATGATCTCAAGTTGCTGGTCATGGACCCACCTTTGCAAGATAGTCACCTGTGATTCAAGGTGAGCTATCTTTGAAACCAGTTGGGTGCAGATGTCTTTGAGTTGGTGCACCCTGAGTTTCAGACTCCCCTCATCTTCAGTTGAAGAATCATTGGGGGATGAAGGAGGTGAACCGAGGTCCGCTCCTTCACTACCAGCATGGGGTTCTTGGCTGCTGGATTTCCCCTGCCCAATGACAGTGTCAAGAGGCTGGGTTGTCGTGGTTGAGGTCTTAAAGATGTAATCACTGGCAACAGTGAGAGCCTCTTCCATATGGGTCTCCTGGACAATCACAGGAAGATCCACCTCAGTTTAGGGTGTCTGATGTGGGCTAGAAATAGGTGAAACATGAGCACTCATCTCTTCTTGAGTGTGGGTAGAGAGGAGAGATTCATGGTACTCACTGAATCCCAAATCTTCATCAGAGTAGAAGTCAAGGCTAGGTATGGGGCGGTTGAGATCAAGAGGTTGGGTATGGTAGCTTTCCCCTGAAGGTATCACTAGAGAGTTGAGACTCAGAGTGATGACTTAAGACTATTTGTGGAGTTGTGAGCTCATCAGGCTAAGCATGAGGAACCTCAGCACTGATTGTTTGAAAGATGGGAGTGGTCTGCTCCTTAGGTGGGAGCTCGAGATTCTACTTCCTCCTATATGGGTTGTGATATGGGGGGCTGCACATGCTCAGTAGCAAGTGCAGGGGTTCGCTTGGATTTTCTTTGGTAGGTGATTTTGATAGTAGGTTGTATTTGAGGTGGGTGAGAAGTAAAGGGTGTTGGTTCATCACTAGCTGGGGCTGCTAGGATGTCACCCTGAGCAATGAGCTCAAACATTTTTGGGACAAGGGCAATTTCTACCCCTGAGAACCCAACAGTTGGCTTTTACAATATCTTGAAAATGTCGGGCCTCATGTGTGCAAGTTTAAGAACATTACCTGTTCCCCTCAACTGTGGTCCCAATTCACAGTTGAGAATGTGTTGAACATACCGAGGGAACATGTAATATTCTAAGGAATCCAAATTCGCTAGTAAATTTGTAAATACAAACTGAGAGTACCTGAATTTGACCCCTTGAACCATCCCATGGACAATGAAGGAGAGGTCTTCTGGAATCTGGTCCCATCCTCCATGTTTGTTGGATAAGCTGTGGATGACGACATGGAGGAGGTATTTCCATTGGAATGAGACCTTTCCCTTCCTGAAGGTCCTGACTAAAAAGTCACCTTAATATCCCATCTGCTCAAAGGATTGGTTGACAACATCTTTTGGAAAGGACAACTCACCTGCTTCATCATCCAACTGCAAATGGGTGTTTATAATGGCTAGAGTGATGAAAACTATCCTCCCCTGCACTGTGGCAGACAGCACCTTCTCCCCGTCCATGGTGACCTCTTGACAGGTCCGCCAGAACTCAAGCAACTGATCCTCATAGAGAGGAGGATCGATTGTAAGGGAGGTGAAGTAATGAGACAAAGAAAGATACCTACACACGTCTGAGAAGCTTGGATCCTTCTCAGAGTTTAACAGGGCAACTTGATTGTGTTGCCTGTGTAGGTGCATGGTGAAATCAGGGTCGTTACGACGATCAAGATTGGCCATTTGAGGAAGCTTTGCAGTGAAGAAAGGAAGAAGAAGATGAAATTTGGGGGTAATTTTAGGTTAAGGAACAATGAGAGAAATGAGATGAAATAGAACCATTTGGAAAGATATACTCTGGATTTGAGACAAAGTTATGTTAAAAAGATAAACTTTGAAATCCGCAAGTGGGTCCTACTTCTGAAAAAGACGCCCAAAAAGTTAGTTTTCTTGGAAGTGGTAAAAGCTTCCGAAGGCAATTTTGGTTTCGGAAGCGTTGCAATCAAAGCTTCCAAAAGCAATTTTGCTTCGGAAGATATTTCAAAGAGTTTTGAAAATTTTGGCTTTGGAAGAAATAAATGAGTCTTCCGAGACTAAATTGCTTTCGGAAGAAATTTGTTCCTAAAATGCATTAAAGTACTTATACCAAAATTTAAGCTTCGGAAGATACTTCAAGAATTTTTTCCGAAGGTAAATCTCAGATAAGCTGTTTAAACGATTTAAAGACATAAATTTTCTTCCGAAGGTAAATTTTCATCATTCTAAAAGATATCATTTTAAAAGTTTGTTTTTCTTCCAAAGAGAACTGGGCTTATGAAGTAATAGACAACCTAGGACACATAGTTTTAGGAAATAAAATTGATTAAGTTATTAAGAAAAATCTATTTAAAGTTAATCATCTCAATAGCTGATACAAGATACTTAAATCTTTGTTCATCAAAAGCTTTTGTGAACAAATCAGCATATTGTTCATTTGTGTTAACTTTGATTAGTTTTATCAAACCCTTTTCAAAATTATCTCTAATCAGATGATACCTGATATTGATGTGTTTGGTCCTTGAGTGCTGCACAGGATTCTCTGTAATAGAGATGGCACTGTTGTTGTCTATGTGGATGGGAGTCTCTTTGAAATTGAACCCATAGTCTAGCATCTGATTTGAATCCAAAGCACTTGAGCACAGCAACTGGCAGCAGCAATGTATTCAGCTTCAGTAGTTGATGCAAACACACAGGATTGCTTCTTGTATTGCCAAGAGACTATCCTTCCACCCAGGAACTGACACCCCCCAGATGTGGACTTTACAGTCATGTTGCAGCCACCATAATCACTATCTATATAAGCATACAGATTAAAGTCTGAATTCTTTGGATACTAAAGGCCTAGATTTGGAGCACCTTTGAGATATCTAAGAATCCTTTTGACAGTGATTAGGTGTGACATCTTGGGGTTGGCTTGATATCTTGCACATATGCATGTGGCAAACATGATATCAGGCCTGCTAGCAGTAAGATACATAAGTGACCCAATCATAGCCCTGTAAGATGTTCATCAACACACCCCCCTCAAGATCAGGACCAAGGGAGTGGTTTCTGGCTATGGGTGTCTTTGCAACCTTACAGTCAGTCATCTTGAATCTTGTAAGTATGTCCTGTACATACTTTGATTGACTGATGAAGATGCCATCTTCAACCTGCTTCACTTGAATTCCTAGAAAGAAATTAAGTTCCCCCATTGCACTTATTTCAAATCTATTCTTCATCAGCATCTCAAAGTCTTTGCAGAGCTTTGGATTAGTTGAACCAAAGATGATGTCATCTACATATATCTGAACTAGCAATGTGTCATTTCCTGTTTCTTTGATGAAGAGAGTCCCATCAATAGTACCTCTTTTGTATTCATGTTGACAGAGATATGTTGATAGTGTCTCATACCATTTTCTTGGAGCTTGATGCAGTCCATAAAGGGCTTTATCAAGCTTGCAGACATAATCAGGATGATCTGGGTCTGCAAAGCCAGGTGGTTGTTTAATATAAACTTCTTCATCAATCACCCCATAGAGAAAGGCACACTTCACATCAAGCTGGTAGACCTTGAAATCCTTGGATGCAGTATAAGCCAGAAATATTCTTACACCTTCAAGTCTTGCAACTGGAGCAAAGACATCAGTGTAATCAATCCCCTCTTCTTGAGTGTATCCTTGGACAACTAGTCTAGCTTTGTTTTTGATGATCATCCCTCTATCATCTTTCTTGTTCCTGAATACCCATTTGGTACCTATGACAGACTTCCCTTGAGGAAGAGGGCACAAGTTCCAAACCTTCTGTCTTTTGATTTGAAGCAACTCTTCTTGCATTGCTTCAATCCAGCTTCCATCCTTCAAATCCTCATCAACTTTCTTAGGCTCAAATTGGGATAAGAAATAAGAATGTAGACAAACATGGCTGTCATGAGTTTGTCCTCTTGTTCTCATCCCTGAGATAACATTTCCAATGATGTTGGTGGTGGGATGAGACTTATGGATCCTAAGTTGAGGAATCACAGCAAGTTGGTTGGACAGATCTAAATTTGAGAAATTCTGATCTGGCAATGAGGTGTCTCCCACCACATCAGCACACTTATCAAGAGAAACTTGATCCAATGAGTGTTACATCATTCATGTTGTCTTCAATGGAGTGGTTGTCAGCATCAAAAATTCTTGATCACTGTCACCACCTCCAGTTCCTCCTCCTGCATTTGAAGTTCCTTCTCCTGAATTCTGAGCCTCTGAGCTGGAATTTGAAGGCAATTCATTTGAATCAGCAGTATTTGTCATGCTAGTGCTGATGGGAGCTTCAATTGCAAGATTTGTTTGGTCTTCTGTTGACCTGTTATCTGTAGATCCTGAAACAGTGGAGCTGAAGTAGTCTTCTTGTTTGGTCTTCTCAGCTCAAATTTGAGATCAGGATCTTCTGTTGACCTGTTATCTGTAGATCCTGAAACATTCTCACAAGATTTGTTAAAATAGTTGGTAACTAAGTCAAGATCAAACAGCCAATCCAGACCAGAACCTTTTACATAGGGTGTGTGTTCATTGAAAGTCACATTGGCTGACTCCTGAATGATTCTAGTTCTGAGATTGTATACTCTATAAGCCTTAGCTTGAGAAGAGTATCCAACAAAGTGTCTATCATCTGATTTCTCAGCAAACTTGGCTATTTGATCTTTGGTATTCAAGATGGTGCAAGGACATCCAAATATTCTAAGAAAACCAATGAATGATCTCCTTTTGTGCCACAGTTCATAAGGAGTCTTACCATGTGTCTTAACTACCAAAACTCTGTTCTGCACATAGCAGGCTGTGTTGACAGCCTCTGCCCATAAGGTGATGGGCAGTTTAGAATGGTTCTTGCAGCTTCAATAAGTGTCCTGTTTCTCCTCTCAGCAACACCATTTTGCTGAGGAGTCCTGGAGCACTGTATTGTCTTGAAATACCCTTTTCATCACAAAATGTATCAAGGATTTGGTTTTTGAATTGGGTTCCTTGATCACATCTTATAAATTTGACCTTGTGATCAGATTGATTCTCAATTTTCAGAATGAAATTCTTTAAGATTTAGGAGTTTCATCCTTAGTTCTAAGAAAAAACACCCAAGTGAATCTTGTGAAATCATCTGTGATCACCAAACAGTATGAGGTCCTTCCTAAACTCATTACACTGGTGGGGCAAATAGATCCATATGTAACAAGTGTAGGGGAGTAGTGATAGAGTTCATTTCTTTGCTTGTGAGACACTTTGTGTTGCTTCCCTTCAGGCATGCAACACAGTGGTCATCACTTGTAAACTCTTTCTTTGGCATTCCAGTTACCAAATCATTCTTAATCAGTTTATTCATGTTCTTAAAGTTTACATGGCACATTCTTTTATGCCAAAGGAAAGACTCATCACTATTTGCTTTAGATAGAAAGCAAGAAATCTCTCCAGAGGGAGATGTTTCCTGCAAGTCCATCTTGTACATGTTCCCTTTCCTAGGGGCTCTGAGCAAAATATGCTCTTGAGGAATGTCAACCCCGAGCTTGAGAACAATGCACTCATGCTCAGTAAAGAGCATGTGATGTTTTTGGTCACAAAATTGGGACACACTCAAAAGATTGTATCCAAGCTCCTTGACAAAATTTACCTTCTCAATGATGAGCTTACCATTTAAGACCATGCCCCTGCCAGTGATGTAACCTCCTACATCTCCTCCAAAAGCAACTGGTCCTCCATCAATTCTTTCAAAGTTTTGAAGTAAGGACTCATTGCCAGTCATGTGCCTGGAGCAGCCACTATCAATGATCCAGATATTTCTGTTGGTCTTTAGTTGTCCCTGCACAAAAAGAGATGATTTAGTTACATTTGGAAACCCAAGCCTTATTGGTCTTGGGCTTGTTAATATGAGTTGAAGGCAATGAAACAATAATGGATCCTATGCTCAGGCTTTGAGGATCATTTGTTGTTTCTGATGATGAGCTTTCAGCCATATGGTCTTCCTTCATCTTCCACACCACCTTTGGAAGATTGGGCTTGACCTTCAAAGCTTTAGAAGTTTTGGTAACTTCAAAAGATTTGGTGACTGGACCTTCGGAAGATCTTGCCTTCACTGCAGCAAGCTTCAGTGCTTAGGAAGCATTCCTTTCTTCTGAGACCAACTTTCCTTCCGAAGGCAATTTTTTATTTGCCTTCTTCTTCATTTTGGAGCTTCCGAAGGAAACAGATTTTCCTTCCGAAGCTGTTTGTTTCTTCTTCTCAGAAGTTTTCTTCTTGATCATGTGGATGGTACTCTTGGGATTGTATTAACAATCCTTGGCTAGATGTGAAGTAGTACCACACATAACACAATTCAAATCTTTCCTTCTGAGAGTCTTCTTTCCCAAAGAAGACTGAGCTTGAACACTTTTCTTTTCTTTCTCCACCTTTTCAGATGATGTAGCAGGCTTCTTAGGGTGAAGCTTGCTCTTTGAAATGGATGGTTCAGGCTGTGTAGCAGTGATACATAGCTGATCAGTCTTCTTGTTGTAGCTGGAATGAGTTGAAGCTGAAGTAGAACTCTTGGTACTAGAATTCTTGACAGGATCTTCAGCTTTCATCACCTTGAACCCTGCAGAGATAAATACTTGTTTCTGTTTGGGATCAAAGATGGTCTTGATCTCTTAAGCTTTTCTGGATCTTCTTTTTGCTCTTCTGATCAAGTTCTTTCTCTTGTTTTTGCTCAAACCATCTTCTTTTTCCTCCTTAGGAGCATGGTGACCCTTTTTGGATTGACTCTTTTCACTCACTTCAGAGTCATCCCTCACCTTCTCCTCTTCATCCTCTTCATCACTGGGGTCTATAGATGGTAGCTCATCTTGACCAGTTCCACACCTAGGAGATCTGACTGATAGTAGAGTGTGTGGAGGAGCTATCTCACTAGATCCCAGTCCCTGCTTATTTTGATAACACACTTTTGCATGCAGAGATGAGGATATCATGTTCTTGAAGGTCTCTTCTTCAAGAACACATTTTTCTGCCCTGGCTTTGCTGATCACAAACTCAGCCTGGCATTCAGTCAACTTGGTAATGAGATCCTTAATTTGAGTCCTGTAGTTTGTTTGCTCATGTTTAAGAGTTGAAACTGTTTTCTCTAGATCTTATATCTTAAGTTTATAGTCATTTTCAACTCTTTTAAAATCAGTTTTTAAAATATTTAAAGACTCAATGTCAGATCTCATTTCCAAGTTGTAGGACCTGTATCTATTTACTTTAGCAATACATTTAGAAGAGCAAAGATGTTCAAGTACCTTGGCTTCATCATGATCAGCCATGAGTGCTTGGTTTGGAGATGTATCTTCAGCTTGAAAGCTCCAGTCAAATCCTCCTTCTTCAACAGCAACTGCAGCTTGCTGTCTTGGCTTCTCATTATGGTGCCCTCCTTCAGTGTAGTTTGGCCTGGATGAGGCTTGGCTACCATTTGACTTAGGTTCCTTGCATTCTCTAGCAAAGTGTCCCATCTGGTTACAGTTGTAACACTTGACTTTGGTCTTGTCCAGCCCAAACTTACCACTGGTAGCATTGCTAGGAAACCTTCTCCCAGTCCTCTTGTAGAACTTCTAGGCTCTATGAGTGAGAAGAGCCATTTACTGGACTATCTCCATGTACTCCAGATCATCTGGATAGATACAGTCCAGATCTTCAAGAGTGAAAAGAAAGTTGCCTGAAATTTCATCAGTAGAGACAAAAGCTTGAGAAGAACTTGTCTCTTGGAAGGGACTTCCTTGGATGTAGCTCTCTCTGGGTGTCTCTGGGAAGGTGATGAAAGGACCCTTTTGTGAGGTTTCAGGGTAGCAGATGAGATGATGCTATGGTTCTCTGCTATCCCTTTCAACCACAAGAAGGGCTAAACTCTGGTAAGTGTTGGAGTTACCAGATGAATTTTGCATGTTCATCTCCATCTGGTATCCACCGAGTATCCCATATAATTCAGTGAGAGTAAGGGTCTTGAGGTTTTCAGTCCTCTTAATGACCACACAGTAGTGTGTCCATTGTCTGGGAAAAGAGGACATGAACTTCCTTACAATATCCCTGTTCTCAATAGTTACCCCAACATCAGCCAGAGTATCCACAATCTCAACATACCTGAAGTATTATTGAGTTATGGTCTCACCTGTCTTGAAGGTGAAGTTTTCAAACTACTGCTTCAGGAGATCCTTCTTGTTCTCCTTGGCTTCATTTGAACCCTCATACATCAGTTTCAGTGCATCCTATAGTTGTTTAGCAGTCTTGCACTTCTTGAAACCTTTGTACATGGAGTTTGGAAGAGCAGTTTGGAGGGCTATCATGGCTTTCTGATCAACATCAATTCTTTTCCAGTCTTCATCAGAAAAGTCAGCCCTCTCCTTTGGTATCATGCCACCACCAGCAGCAGCTGAAGAGGTGAATGGTACATGAGGTCCATTGACAACAGACTCCCATATCCTGGAATCTTGAGACTTGATAAAGCCTTCCATTCTTTGACACTAAGTGTTAAAATCCTCAGGAGTGATCAGTGGGGACTTTGTCATAGTTCCAGTTTCCATATCAGCTTTGGAGATAGCTGCCATTTGAAGAGTTAAGTGATGTGTGTAACTAAGAGGATTTGAAGATGGTGAGATCTTACAATCAAGAGCCTGGAATGCTCTGATACCAAATGCAGGACCGTTAAAGGGTACTTAAGCTTGCACTTAATTAACACACTTAGGAGGATCTTAAATTCACTTAACAATTCAAATAGAGAACTGTAAACTTTTACTAAAGATACAAGACAAACACAAGTAAAAACAAGAACACAAGATAAAGTTTTCAAGGAAGTTGTATATTGCTTCTCTAGTTCTATTACAAGTGTTGTACAAGTATATTTTGAATACAAGAACCGGAGACTACTTATACTACATCCTACAACCGTCAATATGCAAAAGACAGTTGGAAGTGACTAATCTAGACAACAAGTTCAGCCTAAAGTCAAAAGGCAGATTGCCTTTTGACTAGTGACTATGACATGCCATAGCTCACTGACTTTCCTATTACAAAAAGCCAAAAGGAACAAAAGCAGAAACTTGTAGGCGAAGACCTTATCTACTTTATCATAAAGTATGGAAGTTTCACCAACTAGTGATAGCAGGTGAACTACCAGAGCATGCAGCGGACAGTAAGTTGCTTTATGATAAAGTTGATGGAAAATGTATCTTTTCTCTCTCTTCAGAAGAAAATCAGTCTTGTCTTTAAACAGCTTCGGAAGACTTTGTCTTGAGAGCTTTGAAAAACTTCATCTTTTACCTTCGGAAGAGTTGAGTCTTTGGCTTCGGAAGGCTTTACACTTAGAATATTTTCCAAGTTAAGTGTAAAGCTTCCGCAGCAGTTTCTTCTGAACTTTAGCTTCGGAAGATTTTACACTTAGCATATTTCTGAGTGTGTAAAAGCTTCCGAAGCTAGTTCACCTTTGTTCTGAAGTGCATGTTGGAAGACTTGGTTGTTTTGGTATCCTTTGGTTGCATCAGACTCTTAACTTCAGAAGTTCCTACAACATATTTTTTTTGTGATTTTGATTGGCGACAGGTTTATTAATGATTTTTTAAACTTCATTTTCATATTTGTTAACATTCATTTTTACAATGGTGTAACATTTTTATGATTTCGGATATACCGTCGCAATATGTTTTTTTTATCTTTGTTGAGTTGTTTAAAAACTGCAATGTGTTTTTATCCTACTAGTTTGGTAGAAAAATATGATGTTACAGATATATTGATAAATGTTTATCAATTATGAATAATAACTTATACATAAGTAAAATTACCATTCGTATTATAAAATACAAAATAATATGTTCTAATATGTGTTATAAACAACAATGTGTGCAACAGTATTCATGATATGCAGATCATTTGTTAATAAAAGTCAACTATTAATCAATAAACACAAGTGTCAATCAAAGAGAAGTGAAATAACATGCTTAACTGTGTAGACCAAGAAAGCACTAGAGAGAAAGAAGCGGAATACAATGGACGGGAAGGCGATGACATGTGAAGGCGGTGAAAAAGGCACTGATTTCTTTGATGGTGGAAGAAAGCGAAAAAGAACGAACGGGGGATGTAGTGAGGGAAGCCAATGAAAAGAGACACTTACTTTGATGATAACATAACCAGTGGAAAAAAACACATAGTCAACCACATATCATGCACTAATGTCTTCATATGTTAGAAATTGATTGGGTACTATAGTAGAACTGAGTTCCTCTTTTACTAATATATATAACATATAATTTATTTTTTCTCTTTTTAAAATGATATGTTTTTTAATAATCAAAGTAAAGTTAGCGTTCTAATAGTTTTTAAAAAAGTTACATACAAATAACAAAGTGTGAGTTTTAGTCTAAAATCTTTGCTTTCAAAATATAACATGTAGTGTTTATACATCTAAGAAAAATTAGATATAATAATACAAACTATTACGAATTTACAGATAATAATCCATTCTATTAAATTGGCATGTGACGCTCCTAACTTTCACTTTTTTTATCAATAACAGTCCTAGTAACATAATTATCAAAGATTTATGCTTAATTTGTATTTGATTTCGCTCACAGTAACGATTATGAACACAATGAAGTAACATACAAGTGAAATCGAGTGTAAAATAAATACAAACCAAGTGTGACTATATGATAATTATGTTATTGAGATTGTCATTAGTAATAACGGTGAAAATTAAAATTGTCGCATATCAAATTAATAGTATGTATTATTATTATCTAATAAGTAAAAAAGTTAAAATTATTAAAATACAATTTAACTGCTTCTAAAAACAGTTATCTAATAAATAAAATTTTAAATTTTATGCAGTAAAAATTAAAAAAATAAAAAGTAAACTACAATAAAAAAAATAAAAAACCCTAGAGCATTAAATTAGTTTGTTGGCAATTCTATCATGAAACTTCCATTTTTATCACCTCCAACAACAACCCCTTAAAATCCAAAACCTAACCCTTTCCTTATCTCACACACACACACACACACTCTCTCTCTCTCTCCATGGACCCAATCTCCGATCTACCGCCGATGACCGTCGATCACTTCTCCGCCCCTTCTCCGCCGCTCCCAACCACCAACAACCACCCACCCTACCACGAGGTAACCATTTTCAAGATTCTTTACAGCATCTTCTTCTTCTTAATTGAATATTAATATCATTAATTGTTGTTCGAATCAGCTCAATAGATTTGTGTTTCCACTTTTACCAGATGATTACTGCTGCAATCACTGCTCTCAAAGATAAAGATGGGTCTAGCAGACAAGCGATTTCCAAATACATAGAGAAAGAGTTCGCTAATCTACCCCCAACTCACTCCACCTTGTTGACTCACCACCTCAAGCGTTTGAAGAATCTGGGTCAACTCGTAATGGTCAAACACTCGTACATGTTACCCCCTGGATCTGCTCAATTTCAGCCTCCGGTGACCTCCGGGTATCAGCCGGCGATCGATTTCAGCGGCGGTGGTGATGGGTCTGATCCAAATGTTGCTTCTGGTGGCTTCAATTTGGAGAATTTGCCTTCGGGTTCGACCAAGAGGAAACCGGGTCGACCCCCGAAGCTTAAGCCTGTGCCTGGGTTGGGGGTACACAATCAGATGCAGAATGTGCAAGAGTATAATGCGGATGTTCAGTCTTATCAGCCTCAGTTTCAGTATCAGGGTCAGGATGTTGGGGATGCTTATGGGTCGGGGTCTGATTTTCAAGGGAATGCTGGAGGGGGAAGTGAGCCCCTTTTTGCTTCACTTGGGTTGGGTGATGATGGGGTTGTGGTTGCGCCACAGCCGCAGCAGGAGAACACGCCTGTGGTGGTGAAAAGGGGCCGTGGGCGTCCGCCGAAGTCTGCTGGTGGTCAGGTGGTTGGTTCTGGTGGTGGTGAAAGTCAGGCTCTGGTGGTTGGTGGTGAGATTCAGGGGGTTGAGGCGGGGTCTGGGCGGCGGGGGAGGAAGCCGAATGGGGTGAGGGTGAAGAAGGGGCGGGGAAGGCCCAAGAGGATTGGGTTTGGGGCGGTGACTGTGCCGTTGTCTGGGAATTATCTGAGGCCACGAGGAAGGCCGAAGAGGGTTGGTAGACCGAATGTGGTGGCTAATGGTGGTGCTGGTGAGGGTGCTTTGGGTTCGAGAAGGCGTGGTCGGCCTTCTCGCAAGGTTACTGATTTGATTGGAAAGCAATTGGGCAGTCTCAGCAAGGTAAAATTTGTTTTCTTTCGTTCTTCCTTATCTGGTTATCTTTGTATGTTTGGGTTGTTTGATCATGCTTTGTTATAGATTTGTTGTGAACTTTAGTTATCTCATGGGATTGATTAATGTTATGTCTGTATTAGTGAACTTCCAATGGTCAGCGATCAAACATGGGACTTTTTTGATGTCTAGTATACAATCCTTTTTCCCAACTATATAAAGAACACATTTTAACGAACTTTCTATACTAAAATAACTAAATAGGCAAAAGATCTATTGAAAAGTCTGTGGTTAACGTATTATATTTTGGTAATGCTATTCTTATGGTTTGCTATGGATTGTATTGATCATATGTATTTAATCTTTCATCATCACTTTTTAGTTCCTCCTTGCACCTTAGTTCTCTTATGATGTATGTTAGGAGTGATGGAAGGTAATATTTGTCATGTAATTGCTTGGTATTAACTTGAGCATTGAGGCTGTGGAGGCGTTGGCCTTAGCACTTCAGCCATGTGAGGCGGCGCGGTTACTGGAAGTGGATTCTTCGTGCCTCGAATTTCTAGACCTAAGTGCCTCGGAGTGCCTTGCACTTTTAAAATTCTAGTGTGGTTGTACTATTCATATAGCCTTAATATTAGGTTTGTTTTTGTTTTATTCTTGGTTTATTAACCTGAAACAATTTATCTAAATTTTTTTAAATCTTTTATAAATACTAATATAGTTCCACAATTCTAGTACACAAGGAAATGGGTGGAAATTGGCTACCTTGAACTCTAGCAAACTTAATTTTCCGAAATGAAGAAATTATGCAAGGTCATATTGGGACACCCTCTTGTGCGGGTGATTCTTGCCTTCCGCCATTTCTTGTTATAGAATTATAGGTTAATTACCATTTCTTGTTTTAGAATTGGAGATTAATTATATTGGTAGTACTTATCCCTACCTAATGTAAATGTATCTATGTAAGAGAATTTCTCTACACTTACTAGAGGATTAAAATTAGAATATTATCAAGATTTCATGTATCACAAATAAGATAACACAAGTTTATGTACATGAAAACCGTAACTGAGCTTGTGGTGAGATACGAATAAAATGAACTTGTAGCCATGAAAGAATCGATTGGGATTAGTCAATGATATCATTATGCCTTTATATGATAGAATTTATGAACCAAGTAACCAACCTTTATATGGTTAGCCATGTGAGGCGGCGCGGTGAGTCATATGTCAAGTATTATAATGCTTATTTATAGAATGAGACACAAATATGTGAAGACCTATGTTCCAAAATTTAAAATTCTCCACATGGTTTGATGGGCTATACACATTACTTGTTCTTTAAATTCAAAATTAACCCCTTGAAAGCAACACACCCAGCATAAGCTACGCTTTAAATGTGCTTTACCTGCTCCCACTCATTGGGTGGCAGGATATGGGTGCAGCCCATGGTCTCTAAAAGAGAAACAAATTCAGAGAATGTTAATGTAGTTAATACACCTTGGTCAATAAAATACTTAGCAGAAGGATACAGCCTTACACATCACAAATGACATGAGAACCCCGCCAATTATTTGTTTAGCATTTAAATATATTGATTATTGTTTGTACCATAAAATATGATTATTGTTAGTGTAATGTAAGATTAAAAAATTACTAACTGGCATGCTCTCTTGTCATTTATAACTTGTAAATTAAGTATAGATTTTGCTTGCCTTGACAATCAACATTTTATTTGGTTGTAGTGTGTTGATAACTTGATTTGATTGTTTCTTGGCTCACTTTAATGAACACTCATGTTGAAATACTATGATGTGGCCTCACTATTGACCATATCATTGCATGCTAATATTTAAGCAAGTATGATAATATCCCGTCACTTCCACTTATGGTTAAGCAAGTATGATAATATCCCGTCACTTCCACTTCCATAATGTACTCCCTTTTATTAACTATCTAAAATCTAAAAATATTTTCTACATGGTTTTATTATACCATAAATTTTAATGATTTTTTTCTATCACCAAAATTTTGGAAGAGAATATGAACAGATAGTCAGTTTGATTTCGTATTAGAAGGCATAATTTGTATACCACTTGATTTTGGACTGCAGGGTGGACCTGGGACCGCAGTAATAGTGACAGACCCTGAACAGCTTGTGGTATATCAAGAACTGAAGAGCAAATATGAGCATCTAGTAAGTTGAATTTAAGTTCTTTAAAGCTGTATATATTTATGCACAGGTGGTAATTTCGACCCCTTAATTTGGGTTATCTTTCTTATCTGGTGGGTATAATAAGAAAATTGGCTTGATGGAAATGGATCAGTTAAGTCCAATGGATTGAAAGTCACCCAATTGGGTAATTTGAATGTCTTCAAACCTCGTTAATCATTATATCAAGCCATTTACATTGCACTTTAAATATTTAAAATTTTGTAAAGCATATTTGATATCTTAACTTTAACAACAAACTTTTATTACCGTTTTGGACAAAAAGTGTTTTTGCTTAACCCATCCTAACCTGACCCGTACCGGAAATGGTTTGGCCAAAATTGGTTGGTTTGGTAGAAACATCTGAAAATGGACAGATTAGATGGGTTGGAGATGGGCAAGATCGCTAAACTCTTTCGAAACGAGTCATGGGGGTGGGTTGACCCATCTAAACACATTCGTTTACCTTTTGAGTTCTCTAAATAATTAATATTTTAATTATGATTTCCAAATTATTATTCAGATAATGATTCAGTGTTTTTTGATAGACCAATTCACTATAACGTAAATGCCAAGTATGATATGGGTGCCTTTAAACTTTCGATTTGATTCATTTTAGCTGAGTTTTTCTTATTTTACTCTTTAAAATAAAAATAAACCAAAGTGACCAATATTCATGAGGTGGCAGTTTCAACCCATTTCCCGTACTAACAGGCTAAAGGGGTTAAGCTATAAAGTATTTAAATAAAAATATGGAACCTCCTAAATTACTCTACTAAATAATACTTAGGTCTTTTTGAGGCATTTTTAGCATATCTTTCTTTATAACAAAATTAATGGATGAGAGATGCCCGAAATGATGAATCATTGGTGGATTAAGGCCACATTTTTGTCTATTTGTTTATATACATTTAATTGGTTGCAGCAATCAAAAGTGAAGCAAGTTGCAAGTATGGTGAAGTCATGCATAGATCCCGACTATGGAAACACTGCATTAGGGGCTTTACAAGAACTGGAAGATCTGGCTGCAGAAGTCAATGCATCGTCACATGCTCAAACCCATGAACAAGCACCACTTTCCCAAATTTAGGGCACTTGGCACCACCTGAGGTAGTAGATGTTTAAAATGACATTTGGTTTAAGTTGACGGGTAAGTGAAGGCGAGATCCCGAAAGGGATTTATGAAAACAAACTCTTTCCATGAACCCATTGCTTTCGGTATGTATAAATGGATGTAGTCATGATATGATGCTAACTCCTTAGAAGATGGTATCTGTTCTCTTGTGTTTTTCAGTTGGTTTTTGTAGGATTTGACACTTGTATTGGTGGTTTTCAGCTTTTATGCATTAATTGGTAGACAGGGTTGCCCAAGTAAAATCATTATCTGAATTATAAATGTAGTCATAGGGGTGAGTATGAATTATTCTTATTGCATTGTCCGTGTTTTATTCGATTTTGAGTGATTCTTTTGGGAATCATATCTGTGCTTTCTGATAATGAACTAAACCAAGTTCAAATGGCATGTATAAGTAACTGTATCCTTCTGTGATCCACAGTTTATAGATTAGGCTAAATGAAGTATCAAAATACGTTTTAATGATGATATAGAAGCAAGAAGATTGGTAATGAGTTCTTATGGATCGAATCTTTTGAGGGTTTTGGGAAGTTGAATGGGTAAGTTTTTGTTATTGGATAATATGAAGAGGAACAGTCAAATATAATTTATGTAGTCTAGTGATTTGTGTTAATTATGTTATTTATATATATTTAGATTTCTGGATATCTCAATTGTACACTTGTTTAGATGTATTGAATATGTTCAACAACGATGGGGTGTTTCTACCATGTGTTGTCAAAAATCTATCTTTATTATTTATGTGGATAAGAAACAGTATAAATGATCATACCTTTGTACTTATTGAATTGGATAATGTTATTCATATTTTCATAATTGAATTTATTATGTGGGACTAGTGTACATAGGTTCTCTCTTTACAGTCAACCTCACAAAACTAGTAGAATTAAATCCAACTGGGCAGTGAAATTATGATTTAGGGTTTTGAGTACCGAAGAACAAACAATGATGGCAAGAACACTCATTCTTTACAAACAATTGTTTTATTATCATTTGTTGGATTGTTACAAACTGATAACGTAATCAATAATACAAACTTAGAACAAACACTCGTATCTATTTTGGATATTGATTACAAGGATACAAACAGAATTGAGTAAGAACGATGAGTGATTCTCTCTCTAATCCTCTCAATCGGATGCAAACAATCTTTGCAAACCCACTGTCATCAATCGTCATAATCTTTGTAGAGAAGCCTTATTTAAATACTGCTATTGATGTCACAAAAGATTCTTTGAAGACAACACGCAACTCCTTTGAACTAAACTCTTAACAAACTTGGAAGTACTTCGTTGGTAGTAACTTTGTGATCAGTAAAAACTCCGTAGATAGTAGTTAGTTACCCTCAATAGTAACTTGGAGTTAAGTGACAAATTTCCCTCTAGCAAGTTCATCTCCCTAGTAGTAACCACTTGTATCTTCATCATTTGATGACCAACTCTTAGTTTTAGAAGTCGTGAGATGCTAAGAGAATGTATTTGTAAGTACTATGATTTAACTAAAGATTGTATTTTCTATCATTGTAATATTTCTAACACCCAAATAAAAGATAATAAAAAGAGTAAATTACACGGATCGTCCCTGAGATTTGCTCACATTTCATCTTTCGTCACTGTCATTGAAAAATTACAGGTTTAGTCCTAAGGTTTGAAAAAAATTAACATGTTTCGTCCCTGGTTCAAACGGTCGTTAAATAATTCCTTTAAGTAGAAGTAAATTGACCATTTTACGCTCAGGGACGAAATGTATAATTTACACTAACATTATTATTATACATCATCATCGTCATCTTCTACCTCAACCCCAACCCCCACATCCGCCTGCAGGTCTTGGGGTTGGGGTAAAAGATGGCGATGATAATGATGTGATATAATAATATTAGAGTAAATTACCATTTCGTCCCTAAGGGTAAAATGATCAATTTTCTACTACTTAACGGAATTATTTAACTGCCGTTTCATCCAGAGAAGAAACATGTTACTTTCTTTTAAACCCTAGGACTTAACTTGTAATTTTTAAATCCTAAAGACGAAAATGTGAAATTTGAGCAAACCTTAAAATGATCCGTGTAATTTACTCTAATAAAAATATATCATATAATTCAAAATGTAAAATACATTAACCATTTTATTTCTAAGAAAATAGGACTTCTTTATGTAAAAGGCTTACGTATAATGGGTGAAACTTTATGTATAAAAAAATAAATATTATAAGTTAGTATTTTAGATGAAAAGAAATAAAAAGAATATTCACTCATAATGGAAAAAAAGGTACACTCGTTTTAGCTCCCTCTCTCTTGCCCTCTAGAGGAAAGGTGCACAAAACCGGTTCCAGTTTGAAACCAATTCGCATTGGGGCCAGTTTGAGCTTAAAATCCGTTCAGTTCGGGTTGTTTACTGTTTTTCACCAATTTGGCCGGATTTTGATCGGTCCTGTTCCAGTTTCAAACCGGTGAACTATTTAGGAATATAAACCAATTATGAACATACAGTTGGTTCCAAAACAGTTCAGGTACTTCCGAAAGCGGTTTCTTTTTCATCTACTCTCAACCCTACAAGGGTTGATCATATTTGCTGGAAAAGAAGTCAAACGTACAAGCCAAAGCACACACCTTTGGCAAAAGCACACCCAAACAACCATGGTGCCTCAATCTCATAAGCAGTTTCATCGTTACCTGAGACGCACTTTTTTTTGTCAAAGGTATTTAAACTAAAATTAAAATAACCCGTTTTAACTTATTGCCCAACCCGATGGTTGCTGTACATTTATCGTGTCAGAACGGGGTACCAAACATGAACATAATCAAGCCTAGAAAATAACGATTGCAATAAAACATCCTGACATTCTGTTTCTTAATTTTGTGACCCCGACATGGTGAAAAAGGCAAAACCAATCTTGATCTTACCATAACTTTGGTATTAAGTACTAAATTAAAATAGTTAATGATAGACTGCAAAGGGAAACAAACTATAAACCTACAGGTAAATAGAAAAAAAAAAAAAAAAAAAAAAGAGTTGCATAACACGGGGTCCCGCAGATTTTACCACTCCTCATCAAAAAAACTGTCTGAGAACTATAAATATCCATCTGTAACACACAAGCGTGAGCACCTGATGCAATTCTTAAAAATTACCATCTGTTGCTGGGTGGTTTAACTTTGTAAATCCTAACTATCCAGTTTGATGTTGTGAATGCTTCTTCCAAGTATTCAAGTTTCACATCTTTGTTTCCGATTTCAACTCCCCTTGCTCTGTCATACCTGTGAATGTCATGTTCCGAAAATCACATCATTATATATCTTCACTTCAAACGGGTTAAAAATTAGCTTTAAAGTAAATGGGTCAAAAGACGCCTGGGTGGTATTTTTTAAGCATGAAGCCTCTCCTTGATTGTTTTGCTTAAATTATTATTATTTTTTATTTAAAATTAATATCGTACGAAACAACAGTTAGTGGAGCTCTAATAGCAGTAGTAGAACCGAAAATAAAATGCTCACCCTGGAGGTTTTCCATATTCTGTTGTCAGCTCCCCGAATCTGTAATAGCATAGCTTGTACCTGCAAATCATTGTAAATTGAATTAGTGAAAATAACTCCACCTCATTCTACGATGATCCCCAATATGAAGTTGGAAATAGACAGAGAAACTAAAACCTCCTACTAATATTTATTTTAGTTGTGGGCCATCTTACGTCAAGGATGTTCACAGGCCGGTCAGGGCGGTTTTTACAAAAATTCTGGGACTATACGTCTCGGAACCGACAAACTAAACCGATCTGGTTGACTGGGTCGGCCAGACCAGCCGGTTTTAGCGAAATGATTCATAAATATAATACTTGTACGTAATTGCATATTCTTAATAATGGAAAATAAATAAATAAAAAAAGTTGAACTACAGGTTTTAAGTTCCAAACCATCAGAACATAAAACCATCAAACCCAACCGTGAATTGAACCATATACATTTCAAACCAAGCAACTTGCTTCAGTTTAGGCAGTTTTGTCAGATTCAACAGTTTATGACACCCTAGTTACGTTATGCAGGAATGGCTTTTAGCATAGACATCATTAACAAAATAATAAGGGTGGGAACTTACATTAGACAATTTAGCATTTTGGGAGCTGCTCCTTTATCGACACGATATTCACCATTAACAAGATAATCGGGTTCTTTAATAACAGGGAAAACACCACCTCCAATTCTCACCATCCACAAAAACCTACATAAAGAGTTCAAAACATCATAATAATTTATGTATACATTGAGGGAAGACACTACCATCACTTATTAGCATTCAGTTCTATTATGTGGTTACCAACTTTATTTCGGGAAGGAAAATGACATACGCCCACTAGTGATAAAAGGAATACTTGTTAATATCATCAGATGAGTAGTGATAAAAGGAAAACCCCGTTACCCAATCCACCCATCTTGACACCTCTATTAATAACATATTTAAGCTAACAGCACATTAAACATGCTTGAGAGAAAAAGGAGTACTTGTTAATATCATCAGATGAGTAGCCGGTAACACCACCAAAAACAACTAACACATAATCCACATCAAGTGATCTCATTATCTCATAAGCTTCATCCTCATATGATGACATTGCACGCCCAACAGTAGCAATATGGGTATTATTCCATGTGTTATTATCCACAATAACAGTCCTGTTACCCATTGCTGTAATTTGATATCCATAGTCCCACCAAGACATTATTTTAGCATCTGAAGGAGTATTTTGTCTAAGCCAAAAGTAGGCTTCACGATAGTCATCAAATATAACTCTTTGACCGTGAGCTCCACGTGCAGCCAATACAATTGAAGGTGATGAGTAAGCCTCTGATGTGACCCATGTACAATGGATTGCATATCTGCTTAGTAAATAGAATGCACCAAGAAGCAATACGCTTGCCCCATTTTTAAGGAATGGCATAGATTGATAAACTGAAGCTTGTTGCTGCAACAAATATATTCAAATAAGATTAAAACTAAGGGGATTTTTTTTAAACATACAAACAAACTAACATACCCAAGAAAATCTCAATTAAAACTAGGGTCTCAGGGGTTAGATAAGGGCAAACCTTACCCCCTGTCCCACTAGATAGAGAGGAAGGGGATTTTTTTAGAGTAATGAATTCTTCTAGTGTAAACAAAAAAATTGTCCCTGCTATTCAACACTATCGAATTTCATCCAAAAGCTTGAAAACGTACATTTAGGGACCAAATGTGTTTCAGTAACAGTTTAGTCCAAAATCAATCATGTGTAGGGCGCATGACCCACAAATGGCCAAATTACCCTCATTTTCTTCTTAGATGAAAGTTGAATATGATTAGCCTGATTTGCTTGTTAGTCACATCACAATTATGATTGATTCTGGACTAAATTGTGATTAAAGACTGGACCTAAAATGTGCATTTTCAAACTTCTGAACATAACCCAAAACTTTAGAACACATGTACAGAATTAGTAATCTCCATTTTATAAGGATTCCGTTAATTAACAAGTTAAAAGAACAACTAAAGAGGTTGTTTTTATGTCCCTATGAATGCTTACAGTCTATGATGCATATTGTATTACTTTATTACAACTACAGCAAAAACTGAAAATTACATAGGCAAATAAAGTAAAAAGAAAAAGAAAAGATAAGTCGATACTAGTAAAGTTACTCATGTTGTTTCAAGTTAAGAATCACTATAAGTCCAAAAGAAAAGAGTGTCATCATACCCGCTTTTCATGACCAACCAACATGGGTGTATTATAAGATTCTCATTTATATGGTTAGAGAAAGAACATGTAAAGGTCCGATTGGAGGTGTGTTACACTAATCAACTTATTCCTGTGGCCCATTTCTTCAGGCATGCAATTATTTATTTAAGGTATCAATCAAACCCCACACATGTTATTGAATTAAGCTGACTATAAGATAAAATTAATAGAAAAACTAACAGTTATAACTTAAAACAATAACTTTTCTGCCTGCCTAATGATTTGGTTAATCCTCTATATATAGGAACGAATCTTTACCTTGTTATAAAAGATGTAAAAAGAAAAGTAGAAGGTTACACATATGCATTTTATGGAAACAAGATGTTTGATTTCTAATATACATGAATTTCTTATAATTTAGTTATCCACAATTGGATAAGTATGCATGTGAAGTAAACGCAAAAGAATAAAAAGGTTGTTCAGATGTCACATTTCAACACCTTATAAAACAAATGTTGTAAAAAACATAAGGAAGTTGTGATTTTTAAAATTTTCTATTAAGAACTCTATTGATACATGATTTTGGTGAATTTCGTGAGCATTAGGCCAGAAAATAATTGGCTTCAACATAGAGATCTCTTAATTTCAAGCGGAATATTTCTAATTTGTGTTGAATAAGCTATTGTAACAGAGCACTAATTACCTAATTGAGTAACTTCAAATCCAATTAAAAGGGAAAATTCAATGGATTGCTTATTACACCATTCAGCGCTCTTAATCCAGCCAAATTTTTCTGAAACAATTGGAGTTTAAATTGATGCACCTCCTTTACTGAAAACACACCATTATACACTAATTCACCTTATTTTCAGTTCCAATAATCTACCCTAATTTCTTTTGATTGGGAAAATGATAGTATAGTTACTTGGCGTGCTTGATCATCTTTGGTTGGTCTCAAAACAATCAGAGGCTCAGATAGAGAAATGGATTAAACTATGGGTCCCTTCAAAGATGAACAGGCAAGTTCATGCATTTAGGATATAAGAACTTACACAGAACTATTAATTCATGTTGATAATTCTGGTTATATATACACAAATGCTTGTCCATATATAACCTTTATCAGCCTCTGTTATAAGAAAATCTTTGTATGTCTGAAGCTTTAATACCCTGCACTATTTGAAGTAGAGTTGAACGTTGGATGTTCAATTATTTGATATTTTACCACCTTAAATGAGATAGAACTAACATAAATTATTATGCCAGGCAACTACATGTAAAATGTAACATGTTGCACAAGAACATTTACTTTATAAACCTGATCATGCGATTCACCAATATGACAACTTTATTACTTTTGGAAACTCCACTAAACACAAAAAATTGTTACCTTGGATGATCCCCTTGTGCTGCTTGTTCCCTTGGCAGAAATGACTTGACCAGTCTTTCCCCTGATTGTTTGGGTCAAGTTCTTTATTGTGGCAGAGACTGCAATAGCACTTATAAGACATACAGCAGGTGTTGCAACAAGAATCAACCGAACCATCACACCCGCAAAATACATACTAGTGAGACCGTACATAACAATGAAAATTGTAGCGTCTGACAACCGTTTGAAGCAAAAATATAAACCCGCTGGAAATAGAAACAGCAGGATATGGAAATCAAACATGAAAGATGACCATGCAGTAGGCTGGTGCTCAGAAACTGAAGCTATAATTGGTATATGATCTTTTGCATACGTGGGGTCCAGTAAAGAGTAAAATCTCCCTGTCCATGGTGAGATATAACCAGAAGCCGTACCGACTCCCAAAGCAATAGCACCCAGACCAACCGCAGATGTTACACCAATCCTCAAAAGGGCTTGAAACAGTTTTGTATCATTTAACAAATGCTTTACCCAAACCAAGAAGTAAAATACCTACAAACGTTATAAAATTCAGGAAGATCAGTATCGTGCAATTTGATTAATTTCATCTAAATGTAGCTATTAAAGAACATTATGACATAAAATCTTGAAGGCATTTAAACCCATATGCAGTTATCTTTTTATACAAATTGGTCATACAACAACAATTGTTCTGAGTTAAACTGATAAAGTCCAGAAGCAATACCTGAATCAAGAAGAAGACACCCATGGCAGCCATATGTTCCCCAGACTGAACATGCTGAAACCCAACAAACCGAATCTGCATCGCAAGCAACATCCCCACTATATACATACAATTATACGCCACATACAGCCTCATCGAATACCTTCCAGTAACCAACAACACCAACACATACAACGGAATCAAATTGATAATAAACACATAACCACCCCACGCAGACACCATATAAAAGTACCCAAAAGCCGAAGCAAGAGCCCAAGCAAGCGAGCCAGTATTAACAGCCTTAACAAACAGATAAAACGTAAGCAACAACGCAAAAATAGCAACACCCTCATTATCATAAGACCCCGCGACCGACCGCGAAATGTACCCAGGGCAAATAGCGATCAAAGCTGCAGCTACAAGACCCGCACCCGAATCCCACAACTCCTTCCCAAAGAAATACGCCACAATCGTAGTATTCGAAGCGAAAAACGGAGCAGTTAACACACAAACCTCACGAATATGAACCGCAAATCGAAGGAATCTAAGAGTCCAATAGATTATAGCCGCTGTAACCATAAGACCAGGGTAAAGAGTTCCACCAATGATCCGACCGAGTGGATACCAACTCTCCGAGTCAAACCAGTTCCAGAACTCGTAGAACCCTTTCTCCGTCAAGTAAAGCGTCGTTCGGTAGTTGAAATACGGATCGAACTCATGGATCATGCTCTCGTAACGAAGAACACTGAAGAGGCGAGTGATGAACGCTAAGATGTACACGAGACAGAGGATTGAAACTCGGATCAGGAGCTCTTGTTGCTTCGTTTTGAGCTTTAGGGTTTTGAGGGAGAATGCCGGTGACGGAGATGACAGATCTGGCGACGCCGGCGATGGCTTTGGGCCGCCCTTGACGGCGTCTGGTTTTCCGACCATGATCGGTGAGTGGAGGTGGGAGATGATCAGGTGAAGTGATTTGGTGGTGTTGGTGATGAGATTTTGTGCAGGTTTAGGGTAAACCCTACAATGGAGATCAAGTGTGGGAGACTTTGGTGTTTCAACACTCGAGTCGTGAGCTAATAGATCCAACCTACCAAGTACCAACAACGTTTTTCCATCAGAATATTAATTTTTTGATTTGATTGATACCTCTTTTTAAAAATGGATGGTTTGAAAGACCAATTTTAGTTGAAAATCGTTTTTCAAATCAAGGAAAACCCTTTTAAAGGTTTTCTTAAAAGCAACACCTATATGTTGCAAAACTAGAACTAGTAATGTTTCTTTTGTTGGTGACAAAATTGAGCCTACTTGACATCTAGGCACAAAAAATAAAAATAGGAATGAAAAAGAGCGAGATTTGTTGGGAAAATCAGATATAAGCAGATGAAAAATGTAGGGAGGAGAAAAAAGAAGAGAGAGAGTGAGATAAAATGTACGTTTTTCTTCACCATTGTAGATTTTTAAGGAAACAAAATTTCTCCAACCTTGTTGAATTTTACTTGTTTTAAGTTCGAAAACGTGAGTTGACACATATATACTATTATGAGTCTTGTCGTAAGGATTTGAGCTCATAAGCAAACACATGTATATTCTTAGAAAGAAAGAGGTTGTTAGCATTAAATGTAAATGAAAGAATACGTACTTTCTCAATGTAAGGATTACACTTAGAGGCTATGAAGTCTTCCGAAGCCAAAGATGAAGTCTTTCGAAGCCAAGGGACTAATTTCTTCCGAAGACAGAGAAGACATGATTTCTCTGACTTACTTTTGACAAAGCTGAACCACTTTCCGCTGCCATATTTGAATACCCACCAACTTATACAAGTTGGTGAAACATTCATACTTTTGTCAACTGTACAACATGGTCTTAGTGTTTGTAACTTTCCACTCTTGTACTTTTATCTTTTTTATAATATATTAGGATGTGAGCTATGACATGTCATAGTCACCGGTCAAAAAATAGATTGCCTCAGTCAAAAGACAGATAAAAGGCAATCTGTCTTTTGACTGTACATCGATCTTGTTGTCTAGATTAGTATTTCTAACTGGCCTTCAAAGTATGGCCAACTGTAGGATGTAATATAAAGTATCTCAAGTACTTGTCATGAGAAGTAAGCTTTGTAACACTTTGTAAAAGAAACTTGAGAGTAATATACAACATTCTTGAAAATCATCTTATTATGTTATTGTTCTTTTACTTGTGTTCTTTGTTTTATCTTTAAGTCGGTTCCCTATTTGATCTACTAAGTGTTCTAACTCTCTCCAAACATTATGAAACGGTTGCATTGACCTCCATGCCCCGATCTTGCAATTGGTATCAGAGCATTTCAGGCTTTTGATTGTAAGATCTCACCATATTTAAATCCCGTAAGTTTCATAATACACTTACTAGCTCAAGTGGCAGCTCTTTCAAAGGCTGAAATGGAAACCGGTACCATAACAAAGTCTCCATTGATCACTCCTGGTGACTTTGACACTTGGTGCCAACATACGGAAAGGTTCATCAAGTCTCAAGACAGTAAGATGTAGAGATCTGTTGTCATAGGACCTCACATCCCAAGCACCACTTCAGCTACTGCTGGTGGTGGTATGATACCAAAGGAAGTGGCTGACTATTCTAAAGAAGATTGGAAGAAAATAGACATAGATTAGAAAGCCATGACCACTCTCCAAACTGCTCTTTCCAACTCTATATACAGAGGCGTCGAAAAGTGTAAAACTGCTAAGCAGCTCTAGGATACACTGAAGCTCATGTATGAGGGGTCTTGTTGGACTCAACAAGTGCATTGAAGGATAATGCTTGCTATAATCAAACATAATATGTTCTAACATTCAAACAATCATTAACTAACACATTAGCATCATTAACTTTCATAACATACATTAATTATTGTTTAAATTTCTTTTTCAGGTTTGTAGATAAAAAGAAATTTTGCAAAGTGACGGCAGCAGATGAAGAACACTCCACAGCGGATGATCAAGTCTAGGCAGCGGTTGAAGAAAAAGCTCAAGTGTCTACAGTGTATGACCAACACACATGCAGCGGATGTCTAATGTCCACAGCTGATGAACAATCCAAAGCGGATGTTCATCCACAGTGAATGAACACTCCACAGCGGACATGATCAAGAAGAAACACACAAGTGTTCACAGCGGACAACATCCAAGATACAGCGGATAGCTTATTCAACATCCATAGTAGACGACTTAGCATTCACAGTAGGCAGTCAATCATCCACAGCGGACGACTTAGACTTAGGAATTTATGTAATTTTTGTTTACATAAGGGTATTTTTGTAATTGTATATAGCTATTTGTATAGAGTATAAATAGCATAACACCCTAATCCTTTGTAAGCTTTTGAACAATCAATACAAACAAGCAGTTTTTATTATCATTCAAGCATTCAAGCATACTAACACATAATTATACACACACACATAGATATCATATTATTAATCATAGGTTTCTGCACTATGATTAATGAGTATTGATTATATAACAACTTGTTGTTATATATGAGAGATTGAAATCGATCCTTTGGGGAATTCAATTGTTTTGTGCTTAGTGTTCTAAGTTCTAAACCGAATTGATATTTGAAATCCATCAGGTGGTATCAGATCCTTGGCTCAAATCATTCACTGATTTTTGATCCTCTCAATCAATACAATGACATCTATAGTTCATTAGCTTCATATCAACCATTTTCGAGCTAAAAGTCATCACAAAACCCTCTTCTACTCCAAACATTCAACTAAATGCTTAAAACATGATTCATTAATCTGTTTTTGTGCATTGTGTAGAAGTTTTTGTGTTGCTGAAACTCTAAATAGCATTCATACACTGTTTTTCTAAACAGAATCATCTCAAAACCTCAAAAACCTCTTTGGTTCAAGGGTTTTTGATAGAACAATAGCCGATTACTGTTTTATCAAGTTTTCTTCAAACATACATTGTTTTTAAACATTTCGAATCATTTTAAGTGTTTAAAATCATCAGATTCAAGTTTTTTTCATACTTGAATCAGGTTTATGCTCTTCAATCAACAAACCGATTGTTGATTTCTGTGAAGAACACTTCGACCGCAACAAACCCTCGAATAAACCCTAGTTTTCGTTCATACACAACCTTCAAAATCTACGGTGATTTTGTTGGATTCTGCATCAAAAACTAAGAAGAAACCGATTCTTGTTTATTTTTTTAAAAAAGTCACTTTTTGATCCAAAAAGTTAACTTTTAAAAACATATTATTGTTTTTAGGGTTTTGACTTTTCTTGACTGACATCATTGTTTGAGAAACATTGCTTAAATAGAATATTCTTTATTGTATTGAGAAATTAAAGTGACATTTCATTCGACATTAATTAATTTACAATTGAATTAATTAATTCTTTTATTCGGTAAAGTTAAAAGTGATAAAATCATTACAAACAAATCCTAGTAACCTTAGAATAAAACAAATTTAGCACCAAGCTAAATAAGCAAACATATTTGACTTAAACCGTTAAGTTCAAAAATTTAACAATCATGTTAGACGAAATTTCAGGTTCGAACAGTGGTCTGAAACCACCAAGACTGAAGAACAAAGCTGACTTCAAACAATGGAAAATAATGTTTCAAAACTGGATTATTTTTTAAGACCTGGATCTATGGACATCCATAAACAAGGGACCATACATACATGTGACTCTTGGTCTAAACTACAACATACAGAAACCAGTGAGTTTGAAAAGTGTAGCTGGTGATGACCTTAAAAAGGTCAAAACAGACATGAAGGCTTACAACATTCTGGCAATGACTCTGCCATTTGAAATACTAACAAGAGTGGAAAATTTTAAAACAACACATGAACTGTGAAAGGTGCTTCACACCATTTCTGAAGGAAGTGAGGAAATCAAGAAAGAAAAATTGAGGACCCGGTATGAAACCTTCAATCATGTTCAACGAGAGTCAATACCGCAATAGCTTCACAGATTTGTTCAGCTGGTAAATGAGATGACTATTTATGGTCTTAAATACAAATCTGTGGAGATCAACAAGAAGATGTTGCATACACGTCCAGAGAGCTAGACTCAATCAGTCTCTTTGATGAAAGCAACATTGGATCTAGAAGCATTATCAGTGGATGCACTAGTGGCCATAGTAGAAGCACTAAAACTTGATGAGAGATCCAGAAACAACAGCACAGTTAGACATGTGGAATCATACAAGTTCAAGGAGATTTAACAAACAGACAGTGCATTCTAAACTTGCATTGGTGAAGAAGAAGACGAGGAGTTTCTTGATTCAAGTGAAACTTCATTCTTTTCTGCTCTTGAATCATCACAAAACAAACAAAAGTCCAAGAAGACTGGTGTTCATGCTTCTCATAAAGCAACACCACAAAGAAAACAACATCCACATGCTTTTAGCTCAAGCAAACAGCACCCAGCAAAGACTCAATACATTCACAAATTTGAGAAACCTATGGATGCACTAATAATCATCTTGTAAAGTGAGGAACAAAAAGCAGCTTTTGCAGCCTTCTCAACAAGCTTTGAAGCGTACTTAGGGGCTAACCTCACACCATCACAGATCATACAGCAAGACTTGGATGAATTGCCTCCTAATATGGTTGAAGAAATAGATCTTCAATGGTCAATGGCAATGATCGCATACAGATCCAAGAAGTTCCTACAAAGGAACAAGGGGTTAAGCATGGATAAGAAAACCAAGATTGGTTTTAATAAAACAAAAGTGAGGTGCTACAACTGCCAACTCTATGGACACTTCTCTAGAGAATGCCAACAACCTAGAGTTGACAGAAACAACCAACAAACACAAACCTCAAGTAGCTATCACACACTTAAAGGTTTTTAACAGACAAACGGATATAAACAACAAATCATACATATCTAACCAATCAAACAAACAATACATCCAACCATACATAACAGACAATAAACACAATAGTGCATCAATCATTAATCATTATCATACATATCATCAAACATAACATCAATCACACAATAACAAGCCATACAAGCAAACATATATGATTCAGAACATACAAGGTAATCTGATTACACATATGTAATCTATTAATCATACAAACAAGCAATCATACATGTAATCAAGCAATCATTCAAATAATCTACCAATCATACATAATCAGTTAATCATACAATCATTCAAATCAAACACAAACACACACATTAGTACTAACAAACATAACATTAACAAGCAAACATTAAAGGATGGCAAGATCATCCTTAGGGGGAGTATTGTTGGACTCAATAAGTACATTGAAGGATAATGCTTTCCATAATCAAACATAATATGTTCAAACATTCAAACAATCATTAACTAACACATTAGCATTATTAACATTCATAACATACACTAATTATTATTTAAATTTCTTTTTCAGGTTTGTAGATAAAAAGAAATTTTGCAAAGTGTCAGCAGCGGATGAAGAACACTCCACAACAGATGATCAAGTCTATGCAGCGGATGAAGAAAAAGCTTAAGTGTCTACAGCGGATGACCAACACACATGCAGCGGATGTCTAATGTCCACAGTTGATGAACAGTCCAAAGCGGATGTTCATCCATAGCGGATGAACACTCCACAGCGGACATGATCATGAAAAAACACACAAGTGTTCACAGCGGACAACATCAAAGACATAGCGGGTAGCTTATTCAACATCCAAAGTGGACGACTTAGCATTCACAGCGGACGGTCAATCATCCACAGCGGACGACTTAGACTTAGGATTTTATGTAATTTTCGTTTACATAAGGGTATTATTGTAATTGTATATACTATTTGTATAGACTATAAATAGTATAATACCTTAATCCTTTGTAAGCTTTTGAACAATTAATACAAACAAGCAGTTCTTATTATCATTCAAGCATTCAAGCATACAAACACTGAATCATACATACACACACATAGATATCATATTATTAATCATGGGTTTCCGCACTATGATTAATGAGTATTGATTATATAATAACTTGTTGTTATACATATGAGAGATTGAAATCGATCCTTGGGGGAATTCAATTATTTTGTTCTTAGTGTTCTAAGTTCTAAAACCCATTGATATTTGAATTCCATTAGGTCTTATGTGGCTAAAGAAAACAAGAATGACCTTATGAAGCAGCAGTTTGAGAACTTTACTTACAAGACAGGTGAAACTATGACTCAACAATACTTCAGGTATGCTGAGATTATAGATACTCTAATGGATGTTGAAGTAATAGGGACATTGTGAGAAAGTTTATGTTCTTTTTTCCCAGGCAATGGACTCACTACTGTGTGACCATTAAGAGAACTTAGAACCTCTCCACCCTTACTCTCATAGAGCTGTATGGTATCCTCAGCGGCTACCAGATGGAGATGAACATGTACAATCCATCAAGCAACTCTTCCAGCAATGAACACAGTTCTGCCCTCCATGTGGTTGAAAGGGACAGCAGAGAACCACAACATCATCTCATCTCCTTCTTGACAACTCACAAAGGGCCTTTTCATCACTTTCTCTGAGACACCAAGGGAGTGCTACATCGAAGGAAGCCCATTCCAAGAGACAAGCTCATCATAAACCTTTGTGTCTGTTGATGAAAGTTGTGGCAACTTTCTCTTCACTCCTGAAGACTTGGATTGCATCCATCCAGATGATCTGGAATACATGGAGATAGTCCAGCAAATGGCTCTTCTCACTCATAGAGCCAAGAAGTTCTACAAAAGAACAAGAAAAAAGTTTCCAAGCAATGTGGCCAGTGGAAAGTTTGGCCTAGATAAAAGCAAGATGAAGTGTTACAACTATAACCAAATAGGACATTTTGCTAAGGAGTGCAAGGCACCAAGGACAAATGGTGGCCAAGCATAACCCAGACCCAACTACACTAATGCAGCTCCCAGATTTGAGAAGCCAAGCCAACCAAAACAACAAACTGTTGTTGCTGTTAAAGAAGGAGGCTTTGACTAGAGCTTTCAGTTTGAAGATGTTTCTCCCAACCAAGCATTGATGGCTGACCATGAAGAAGCTAAGGTATTAGAACATCTTTGTACACCTGAATGCATTGCTAAAGTTAACATGTACAGGTCTACAACTTGGAAGTGAGATCTGATCTTGAGTCCTTGAATATTTTAAAAGCTAATTTCAAAAGAGCAGAACATAATTATAAACTTAAAATAGAAGATTTAGAGAAAACAATTTCTAGTCTTAAGCATGAGTACACAAACTATAGGACTAAAATCAAAGATCCCATAACCAAGTTAACTGAATGCCAGGCTGAGCTTGTGATTAGTAAAGCCAAGGCAGAAAATGGTGTTCTTGAAGAAGAAACCTTCAAGAACATAATATCCTCATCCTTGCATGTAAAGATTTGTTATCAAAACAGGCAGGGACTAGGTTCAAGTGAGATAACTCCTCCACACACACTACTATCTGTAAGATCTCAAAGGTGTGAAACTTATCAAGATGAGCTACCCCCTATTGATCCTCTCCAAGAAGAGGATGAAGATGAAGAGGAGATGGTAAAGGATGAACCTGAAGTGAGTGAAAAGGGTTATCCTAAGAAGGGTCACTATTCTTTTGGAGAGAAGAAAGAACCAGGGATGACTAAGTTTTCAAGTAAGAACTTGATCAAGGCAGCCAAGAGAAAATCAAAGAAAGCCTAAGAGATCAATACCACCTTCAACTCCAAGCAAAAACAAGTTTTTATCTCTGTTGGGTTTGAGGTGGTGAAGACTGAAGACTCAACTATGGACTCTAGTACCAGGAGTCGTAGTTCATGTCCAAATCATCCTAGTCAAAAGAAGAAGACTAATCAAATATGCACCACTACTGCACAACCTGAACCATCTAGTTCTAAGAACAAGCCTCACCCTGAGAAGCCTGCTGCATCATCTATGAAGATGAAGAAGGAAGTAGAAAGAGATCAAGCTCAATCCTCCACTTAAAAGAAGACTATTAGAAGTATGCAAGTTGAATGCATCATGTGTAGTGGTATTTCTCACTTTCCTAAGGATTGCATCTATAATCCCAAGAGTGCTATCCATATGATCAAGAAGAAAACTTCTGAAAAGAAGAAGAAGAAGATAGCTTTGAAAAGAAAAAAACTTTTTTTTCGAAAGCTCCAAAGTGAAGAAGAAGATAGGTGAAAAATTACCTTCGGAAGAAATTTTGGTCTTCGAAGAAAAGAATGCTTCCGAAGTACTGAAGTCTGCTGTAGTAGATGCAAAGCTTCCGACGGTCCAGCCTCGAAAACTTCCGAAGTCATCAAAACTTTCACAGTCTTGAAGGCCAAGTCTACTCTTCCAAAGATGGTGTGGAAGATGAAGGAAGGCCATGTGACTTAAAGTTCTTCATCAACAATTGCAAATGATCCTCAGAGCCTACATATAGGATCAATAATTGTTGAACTATTTTCAGTTCACTTTGATAAACCCAAGACCAATGAGGCTTGGGTTTTGAAATGTAACTAACCATCTCTTTTTGTGCAGGAACAACTAAAGACCAAGGGAACTGTATGGATAATTGACAGTGGCTATTCCAAGCACATGACAGGCAATGACACTTTGCTTCAAAACATTAAGAAAATTGATAGAGGCCCAATTGATTTTGGAGGAGAATCGGGTGGTTACATCACTGGAAGAGGTAGAGACACAAATGGTAAGCTCAACATTGAGGAGGTAAACTATGTTAAGGAGCTTGGGTACAATCTCTTGAGTGTATCCTAATTTTGTGACTAGAGACATAACATACTCTTCACTGAGAATGAGTGTATTGTTCTCAAACCCGGGGTGGTCATTCCTCAAGAGCATATCCTGCTCAAAGCCCTCAGGAAAGGGAACATGTACAAAATGGATTTACAGGAAACCTCCATATCTGGAGAAGTTTCTTGCTTTCTATCTAAAGAAAATAGTGATGAGTCTTTCCTTTGGCATAAAAAAATATGCCATGTAAACTTTAAGAACATGAATAAACTAATTAAGAATGATTTGGTAACTGGAATGCCAAAGAAAGAGTTTACAAGTGATGATCACTGTGTTGCATATCTGAAAAGAAAGCAACACAAGGTGTCTCATAAGCCGAAGGAAAGGAACTCTATCACTACTCCCCTACACTTATTACATATGGATCCTTTTGGCCACACTAGTGTAATGAGTTTAGGAAGAACTTCATATTACCTGGTGATCACAGATGATTTCACAAGATACACTTGGGTCTTCTTTCTTAGAACTAAGGATGAGACCCCTGAGATCTTGAAGAACTTCATTCTGAATATTGAGAATCAATGTGATCACAAGATAAAGATCATAAGATGTGATCAAGGAACCGAATTCAAAAACCAAATTCCTGATACATTTTGTGATAAAAAGGTTATTACAAGATAATACAGTGCTCCCAGGACCACTTAACAAAATTGTGTTACTGAGAGGAGAAACATGACACTTATTGAGGCTGCAAGGACTATGCTCTCTGACTCTAAACTGCCTATCATGTCACCTTCTGGGCAGAGGCAGTCAATATTGCCTGCTATGTGCAGAACAAAGTTTTAGTAGTCAAAAACTCATGGTAAGACTCCTTATCAACTGTGGCACTAAAAGATACCTTTTATTGATTTTCTCAGGTATTTTGGATGTCCTTGCACCAACTTGAATACCAAAGATCAGATAGCCAAATTTGCTGAGAAATGAGATGATGGACACTTTATTGGATACTCTTCCCAAGCTAAGGCTTATAAAGTATACAATCTCAAAACTAGAGTAGTTAAGGAGTCAGCCAATGTGACCTTCAATGAGCACACACCCAGTGTGTAAGGTTCTGGTCCTGATTGGCTATTTGATCTTGATTTAGTTACCAACTGTTTTAACAAATCTTGTGAGAATGTTTCAGGATCTACAAGTAGCTTATCAACAGGAGATTCTGACCTAAGATTTCACCTAAGAAGACCAAGTAATAAAACTACTTCAGCTCTAGTGGTAACAAGCCCTGTAGTTGGAAATCCTGTCAGCACAACCATGACAAACTCTTCAGTTGATACATCTGAGGTGCCAATAATATCTAGCACAGAGGCACAGAGGCACAGACTTCAAATGAAGGTGTTTCCAATATGGGAGGAGATGAAGGTGGTGATAGCGATCAAGAATTTCTTGATGCTGATAACCACTCCATAGAAGACAATATCAATGATGTCACACACACATTGGATGAAGCTTCTCTTGATAAGTGTGTTGCTGTGGTGGATGACACTCAGTCACCAAAACTGAATTTCACCAATTTAGATCTGTCCAATCAACTAGCTGTGATTCCTCAACTAAGAATCCACAAGTTACAGCCCACCACAAACATCATTGGAGATGTCGAAACAGGGGTGAGAACAAAAGGACATACCCATGACAAAAATGTTTGTCTATACTCTTATTTCTTGTCCCAGATTGATCCTAAGAAGATTGATGAGGCTCTAAAGGATGGAAGTTGGGTTGAAGCAATGCTGGAGGAGCTGCTTCAATTCAAAAGACAAAAGGTTTGGAATCTATGCCCTCTTCCTCATGGGAAGACACCAATAGGTACCAAGTGGGTTTTTAGGAATAAGAAGGATGATAGAGGACTTGTCATCAAGAACAAGGAAAGACTAGTTATTTAAGGGTACACTCAAGAAGAATGGATTGACTACATAGATGTTTTTGCTCCTGTGGTAAGACTTGAAGCTGTTAGGATATTCCTTTCTTTTGCTGCATTCAAGGATTTCAAGGTCTACCAACTTGATATCAAGTGTGCCTTGTTATATGGTATGATAGATGAGGAAGTGTATGTCAAACAACCACCTGACTTTACAGACCCAGATCATCCTGATTATGTTTGCAAGCTTGACAAAGCTCTCTATGGGCTGCATCAAGCTCCAAGGAAGTGGTACGAGACACTGTCGTAGTAGCTTGTTCTGCATGGCTACAAGAAGGGTACTACTGATAGAACACTCTTCATTAAAGGAGCAGGGAATGACTTGATGCTGATTCAAGTTTATGTAGATGACATCATCTTTGGGTCACCTAATCCAAAGCTCTGCAAAGGCTTTAAGAAGCTGATGAAGAATAGATTTGAAATACGTGCCATGGGGGAACTTAATTTCTTTATAAGAATTCAAATGAAGTAGGTCGACAATAACATCTTCATAAATATTGTCAAAGTATGTGCAAGATATACTTTCCAGATTTCATCTGACCGAGTGTAAGGTTGCTAAGACACCCATAGCCAGAAACCACTCTCTTGGACCTGATCTTGAGGGGGAGTGTGTTGATAAACATCTCTACAGGGTTATGATTGGGTCTCTTATGTACCTCACAGCCAGCAGGCCTAATATCATGTTTGCCACATGCATTTATGCAAGATATCAAGCCAACCCCAAGTTGTCACACCTGGTTGCTATCAAAAGGATTCCCAGATATCTCAAAGGTGCTCCCAAACTAGGCCTCTGGTATCCAAAGAATTCTGACTTCAATCTGTATGATTATAAAGATTGTGACTACGGTGGCTGCAACATGACTGCTAAGTCTACATATGGGGGTTGTCAATTTCTTGGTGGAAGAAAAGTCTCATGGCAATGCAAGAAACAATCTTGTGTGTCTAAATTAACTGCTGAAGTCGAATACATTGTTGCTGCAAACTACCATGCACAAGTGCTTTGGATTCAGAATCAGATGCTGGACTATGGATTTAACTTCAAAGAGACTCCCATCCATATAGACAACGACAGAGCTATCTCCATCACAGAGAATCCTGTATAACACTCAAAGACAAAGCACATCAAATCATGTATCATTTGATAAGATATAATTTTGTAAAGAGATTGATAAAACTAGTTAAAGTTAACACAAATAAACAATATGTTGATCTGTTCACACAAGCTTTCGATGAACAGAGATTTAAGTATATTGTATTAGCTATTGAGATTATTAACTTTGAGTAGATTTTTTCTAAAGTTAATTTCAAGATTATTTTCAGACATGTGTGTCTTAAGTTGTCTATAGTATCACCTATATAAGCCCAGTTTACTTTGGAAGAAACTTTTTCAAAAGGATATTCCTAGAATTCTAAGAATTTAAGATATGTTTTCTTTTGGAAGACATTAAGTTGACTTCGAAAGAAAATTATGACTTCAAAACTAATAACTACTTACTAAGAAATTTACCTTCGGAAGAAATTCTGATATATCTTCCAAAGTTTAAATATGCTTCTAAGTACTTATATGTTTTGGAAGAATATTTTCTTTCAAAAGCAATTAAGTCTCGGAAGCTTTATTCATCCTTTGAATAAAACTGTTGAAGTTTAATAACTTTCGAAACCAAATATATCTCGGAAGCAAAATACTCTAAGCACTTTTCTTCCGAAGCAAATTCTTGTAAAGCTATGGAATATCTTTCGAAGCCAAATTGGCTTCAGAAGTTTTCTAAAAACCTTCTGAAGACAAACTACCTTCTGAAGATTTAGATTTCCAAGAAAACTACCTTTTTGGGCAATTTTTCAGAGGTGGGACCGACATCCATATTTCAAAGTTTATTCTTTTGCATTAACTGTGTCTCAAATCATTACCATATAAATATTCGTAAAATGATTTACCCTCTTTCACCTTCTTCTTTATCTGCAAAAGTTCAAACCGTAAATTCACCCACAAACCAACTTTGTTCTTAGCTTTCTTCACTTCAAAGATTTCCAAAATGGCCAACCCTGAACCCCGAAACCAACCAGATTTTTCCATGCACTTACGCAAGCAACATAATCAAGTTGCTCTATTGTCATCTGAGAAAGATTTAGGTTTCTCAGATGTTTTCCGCTTCTTATCTCAATCAAACTACCTCACCGCACTTACAATAGACCCTCCACTGTATGAAGAATAGCTTTAGAGTTCTAGAGGACCTGCTAAGAGGTCATCTTGGACGGTGAGAAGGCACTATCTGCCATAGTGCAGGGGAGGACAATTTTCATCACTCCAGCCACTATCAACTCTCATCAAAGGCTGGATGATGAAGAAGGCTTGTCCTTCCCTAAATATGTTGTAAACAACTCATTCTAGCAGATGGCTATGAAGGGGAGTACTCTGTCAGAACCTTCAAGAAAGGTAAGGTTTTCTCTCAGTAAAGTACCTCCTCCATGTCATTATACACTTCTTATCTAACAAACATGGAGGTTGGGACCAGATTCCTAAGGACTTATCTTATATAGTCCATAGAATGGTTCAAGGGGTCAAGTTCAAGTACTCATAGTTTGTTTATACAAACTTGCTTGCTAACTTGGACTCCTTAGAGTACTATATGTTCTCTAGATATGTACAAGACATTCTTAACTATGAACTGGGCTCACAGTTAAGGGGGACAGGTAATACTCTTAAATTGGGACAGATGAAGCCCGATATCTTCAAAATAAGGAGAAAGACGACTATTGGCTTCTCAGGAGTAGAAACAGCCCTGGTCCCAAAAATGTTAGAGCTTATTGCTCAAGGTGAGAACTTGGCAACACCAGCCCATGTTAAACCCACACCTTCTACATCTACACCACCCACACAACCATAAATAACCATCACCCACACCAGAAAATCCAAACGAACCCCTGCTCAGTCTACTCAGATTTAGCAGGTCCCTATATCACCATCTATGCAGGAGGAAGTAGAACCAAGAGCTCCTACTTTCTTTGAGGAGCAGACAACTCCCTCTATTTCTCTAATCAGTGCTAAGGTTCCTCATGCTCAATCTGATGACCTCATCACCCCAGCCTTAAGCCTTCACTCTGAGTCTCAAAACTCAAGTGATCAACCTTCAGGGGAAAGCTACCATCCCTAGCCGTTAGACTTAAACCAACCCATCCCTGAACTCCAATTCTATGATGATGAGGATATGAGCTTTAGTGAGTACCATGAGTCTCTCTTCTCCTCCCTACTCAAGGAGAGATAAGTTCTCTTGAATCACCCATATCTATTCCACATCATCCACCCAAACTGAGGTGGACTTCCCTGAACATGTTTAGGAGGTTCATATGGAAGAGGCTCTCACTTTCGCAAGTTATTACATCATCCAGACCTCAACCATGGCAACCCAGCCCATTGACACTTCTCTTGAAGCTGTCATTGTGCAAGGGAAATCCAGAAGACAAGAAACCCAAGCTGGTGGTGAGGAAGAAGACTTTGGTCCTATTCTCTAACTCCCCGATGATTCTTCTGATGAAGATAAGGAGTCTGCAACTAAAGGTGGAAAAACTATCATAAATCTACACCTATTTAGTTTCAAAGGTAAATCATCTGGAATCTTAGGTTATTACCTTGCAAAGGCAGGTCAGTGACCAACAACTTGAGATCATAAATCTCAAGGGAAAGTTAGCTAAGAGACCTGCCAGGCAAACTCAACCAGGTCCATAAGAACCTGTGGATGTAGTGGACCTAACCCTTAGCTCCCATATGCAAGAGGGTGATGCTACTAAAAAAGAGGAGAAAGTCCTACCTATAATCATAAAACCTGGGAGTTCTTCCCAAAGTATGGATATAGAGTACTCACCACCCTCACTTGCAGTGGTACATACTCGATAACCTTTTCAGGCCCACATTGATGTGGATGCCCTGATTCAAAGCCAGTTTGAGGAGGGCATACCAAGGGCTATGTCTACTCCATCTTACCCTACTGAAAATATAATAGTAGGATGGAGGTATGATGCTGACAGAAGAGCCCTGGTACTCTCTAGATCTTAGGAACTACAAGAGGTCTTTAATTTCCAAAACCTGAGATACTATAAAAGCTTCTCTCTAGTTGATCTACCACTTGCCAACCCAAGTTAATCCAAGAAAGCTGAAAGGCTAGCTAAGAGAATTCAAGACAGGGTGCTTGTAGAGTTCAAGAAAAGGTCTAAATTATATAGACAGAGGCTAGCAGGTAAGACTATTAGTCAACTGTATACTAAAGCAGACCCTAAGATTATCTTTGAAAGGGAAACCTTGGTTGAAGGCCATTAGTTGAACACGTGAACCTTGAGACAGGAACTGTTTTAGCACCAAGTACCCTCAGTGAGGCACTAGCTGGTGAAGGTGTCACACAACCTCTCTCTGGCTAGAGCTCAAGTTCTACACCAAGCAATGAAGGCCAAAGCTCTCTCCACTCTGAGTCATACAGGCCAATGATTGACAAAGGAAAGAGGAAGATGACCTCTGAGGAGATTGAGGAGGAGAAGAGAGAGAGGAAAAAGAAGGCAAGGGAAGAGAGAACAAGAGAGACCCTAAGCTTCATGCAAGCTGTAATCAGGGCTGCCCCTAGGCCTAACACTTAGGTGGATGAGTTAAGGTTAGCCAGATTGAACTACTTGGGGTCTAGAAACTATAATATTGATGAAATAATCTCTCTACCCTTGGAGGAACTTAATGAACTGGCTGACACTAAAGTGTCAAAAGAGAGGAAGGAGGCTAAGGCTATAGAATTCCTCCTCAAGATTAAAGAAGAAAGGAAAAGAAAAAGATTATACAAAGCTCCTACCCTCTCCTAGTTCAAGAAAGCCTTAAGACAGAGGTTATGGCCACTGAACAAGAAACTCAGGTAGGTACGGAATAAGACAGACAAGATATAATAACCTACATGAATGCCACTGGCCTCTATCAGGTAGCAGACCTACTTACCTTGTCCTATGAGTATATTGAATTTGAATACCTCAAGAAGCTTGAGCAAGAAATGCTGAAAGAGCAAAAGACTGCTAAGAGGAAGATGGGGTAAGAGGCTGCAAAGTCAAGAGCCACCATCTGAGCCAATCAGAAGAAGTCTGCTGACAGACAAAAGATGGTGAGCTTCTTGAAGCTGTATGGGTTCTCTAGAAGAAGACTTGGTCCAATGTCTCTATCCACTATGAATGAGCACATTAGAGTGATCAAGTAAAAGATTAAGAAGGGTGAGCTGTTGACTTGCATTCTCCACCAAGTCAGGCTGCACCACCAAGTCAGGCTACACCACCAAGTTAGTTTGTAGCTAAAGCTGAAGTCAAGGTTGAACCACAAGAGATAACTCAACCAGGACCTAATGTTGCATCTCAGCAAGCTTTATCTTCTGACCCATAGTAGGGTCCTAATCCCTCTCCTTTTGAATCTGTGAAAGAGAAGGGCCCAACTGAGAAGGAAAAACAAAAACCATCTGGTACTTAAGGTCAGCCTTCTCAGTTAAAGTATAGAAAGAGGAAGAGGATGGCCATCAGAAGGGACAAGAAGAAGAAATAGTCCAAGGCATCTACCTCTGCACCTCAAGATGGATTAAAACATCCTGAGGGTGATCTAGAAGAGGCTGCTCAAGAAAGTCCACTCATTGTAGAGCCTCCTGTTGTTGAGAGACCCATTCTATCTTGGGCATTTGCTACTAACCCAGACAGATGGTATGTCATTAGAGATCAAGGGGGTCAAGATATGTATTTCTGGCAAAATGTACTTGACCTACCTCTGCATGATCTCTATGACATGAGAAGGTACTTTGAAAGTCTGAGGAATTCTGACCAGCTGATGATGAAGGAAATGGTTTTGATTCTGATGAGAACTATCAACAGATGAAGATCAAGATTTAAAGTTCTTTAATTTTGATAGCAACAGCCTAGGGGAGTTTGTAAGGACTACACTTAGAGACTAATACAACATAAGAGCTCTCAGCATGTACATGTGAAGTACAAGGAAGTTACTTCAGAAGATTTGATACAACTCACTGAAATATGCTAAGTATCAAATCTTCCAAAGCCAAAAGGCCATTTCTTCCGGAGCCAAAGATGAAGTCTTCCAAAGCTTCAAGACAAAGTCTTCTGAAGCCAAGGGACTGATTTCTTTCAAAGACAGAGAAGACATGCTTTCTCTGAATTACTTTTGACAAAAGTTGAACCACTTTTCACTGCCATCTCTAAAGACTCACCAACTTATACAAGTTGGTGAAACATCTATACTTTTGTTAACTGTACAATATGGTCTTAGAGTCTGTAACTTTCCACTCTTGTATTTCTATCCATGTTGTAATATTAGGATGTGAGCTATGGCATGTCATAATCACCAGTCAAAAGGCAATCTATCTTTTGACTCTACATTGATCTTGTTGTCAAGATTAGTGTTTCCATTTGGCCTTCAAAGTATGGCCGGCTGTAGGATGTAGTATAAAGTATCTCAAGTACTTGTCATTAGAAGTAAGCTTTGTAACACTTTGTAAAAGAAACTTGAGAGCAATATAGAACATTCTTAAAACCATATTATTGTGTTCTTGTTCTTTTACTTGTGTTCTTTGTTTCATCTTTAAGCTGGTTCCTTATTTGATCTGCTAAATGATCTAACTCTCTCCAAAAATTATGTAAATGTTGCATTGACCTCCCTGCCCTGGTCCTACACTCTATAGAGGAGAGTGTCTGTTATTTATAACCGATTGATAGTAATGTTTAAGGTTTTAGGGGGCTTTTGGTTTGCTAAATTTGTTGGAATTAGAATTGGAATTAAAAAGAATTGTATTTGCAAATTAATATTTTTCAAAGGATTAGAATTCAAGGGAACTTGAATCTATAAAAGTAATTTAAATTTCAAATGTATTTCTAGTGACAAAACACTCAAAAAGGAATTGGAATTTATCACCCGTTGCAAACTGCCACCACCTCCATGACCACTGATCACCACCGCTAGATACCACCGTCCGCCGCAACCACCGATAATCAACTGCAACAACCAACCACGCCTGCCATAGACAATCGATCACGGCCAACGACCGATCATGCCCACCGCCGAAAACCAAAAGTTGTCGTCGAGAACGTCCAAAATCGACGCTGTTGGTGACAATGGCTGGCTGCAGTCGCAGTCGGTGGAGATTGTATTTTATCGGCAGGCATGATCAGAGCTGACAGTCGATTATCGACAACGACGGAAGGCTTGGTCGATTTTCTTTGGGTTTGAGCTTTCAGAGGTGGGGAAACAAGCGGGAGGTAGGTAGGGTGTCAAAAGGTTTTAGGTGGGAGGCAGTGGTTGCCGGTCAGGGTTGGAGGATGTTTGCAAGGGTCTGCGAATAGCGGCGACAGTTGGTGAGGGAGATTGGAGTTCGGCGATGGTGGTCAGAGGTCAACGGTGGCAGCCGGCGGTCCGTGGCTAGTGGCAGCGAAAAGGGTCATTAGCAGTGTTGGTTGGTGGTGGGCAAGGTGGTAGCTGGCGGTCAGTGGCGGGGGACGGGGGTCAGTGAAATTTGAAATCCTTCTAAATTTGAAAAGATTTAGAAATCCTTCATTTGAAGGAATTTGAGGGAATTTATTCAAATTCCAATTCCATTGTTAACCAAACACAATATGGGGTAAATGAATAATCAAAGGAATTGAATGGATAAGGAATTAAATGGACAATATAATAAAATGAATCATTACATTCCATTGTCTTGTTTGGTTACATGTGAGAATGAAATAAGTCATTACTATATGTTGTTTTTTAGGTAGGAAAATAAGAGGAAATGGAATAAAAAAGTTGTTACAGTGGTAATGACCGGTGGTGGTGGTGGCCGGTGGTGACATGATGGTTCCCGATGGTGGCAGTCGGTGGTGGTTGATTTGTTGGTGTTATGTGTGAGTTTTAGATGCTTAAAACAATGTTTTTAATCTAATTTTGATATCTAATCCAGTCATTTTGTTACGTGTTTGAAATGTAGATTAAAAGAAGCTTAATGAACTTATTTGAGAAGGATATAAAGAATAGCAAGACTATGGCTTGAGAGGTGCTAAAAATGAATAAAAATGTGCAAACTACAGGGAGACCGAAGCTTTGGCCCTAAGGTCGTAACTTATGGCCATGTGGAAAGTCCGTATGTGAAGGTCGTAAAGCAGTTGGGTAGACTGTTTGACTCAAGGTAGGTGGTAACTTACGGTCTAACATGATATTTTGTGATTATTTCGAATTTTGAATCCTATAAAAGCCCTAATCATTAGGGTTTCAAAAACACATATTCTTTGAGCCCCAAGAATGAATTTTTGGATAAAATTTAGCTGTTTTAATCTCCTCTAATCATTCCAATTAATCAAGAAAAGTAAGACTCAATGAAGATCATGCAGGGCTAAATCATTCGTGGTTGCTTTCGGGTGAAAGGTTTTTGTCAAGTGAGACGGTTAGTCATGTTTAGGTTGGGGTTTTATGTTGAACACTTTGTGATTAAATATAATTGAAGGTTTTGATTAAGTTAAACAATTTGTTTATAAAGAAAGTTATTTGCTTTTTTATCACTTTTCGATTTCCTTGCATCGTTAGCTCATTGAGAAAAGTAGATCTTGATATAGGTGAATGATAACTTTGTGGATGAACGAATCATAAAAGATTGCTCCTTTGTTATCACTTTAATCAAAAGAAAAAATCTTGAGTTGTGTTTATGCAACCCTAGATTAAACATAATAACCGTTGATCTTTCGGAACTTGAAACCCGTAAGTGATTATTTCTTTTTTAATTATTAAAATCTCACTAAAATTTTGTTTCTTTCACAATCGTGTTTTTACAAATCATTCAAAGTCTTAAGTATTTCTTTCAAGAGTTATGCATGAAATCTAGTTTTAGTTTAGTTAAACACTTTTCACTAGTTCCCTGTGGAAATGTTGTTACTTACCGTTACATAATAAAGGTAGCTGTCACACCCTCAAAATCCACGTGCGGAGTTTTACCGCGAGGCGCGTGACATACCAGGATCTCCGTCATTAGTTACCAAGAGCGACTCTATATGATCAACAACCAAAACCAGAGTTAAAGTTGAAAATACTGCGGAAGCATTTTTAAAACTAGAAAACCCAAAACTAGTATATAAAGAGAATGCGCAAAACATACGCGCCCAAACACAATTGTTTAATGTAAAAATAATCCCAAAACTTTAAACAAGGTAAATGCAGACAACTCAACAATGCTGACGTGCGTGCTCCTAGGCAACCGACAACATTAACCTGAGAATAGCATACTAAACAAGTCAACACATGGTTGGTGAGTTCAAGAGTTTGCATTAAAATATAAACCAATAAACAGTTTTCAGAGCATAAGTCGTGTATTGCAATAGATAGCTAGTCTATTTACATAAAAATATTAATCATAGTGATTTCGCGATTGAAGCTGACTGTGATAGTTTATGCCTCCCGTCACGACTTACCAGGTCGTGACGAATATATGTTAGGACAAAATTGCACCCGTTTGACCTCGAGTCGCACAGGTGGGGCTCGTCAGACCCAGTAGTACTACCCAAAATTTGCCCGCTAGTCAATATTAACAATCCGAAAGTGTGAGGACTTTCCATGGTAATCAACACTATATTAATACTATACACAACTCATATAAGTACAGCGTTTGTAAATACCAGTATGATATCTCCCCCAAAAGAGAGTATGTAAAAAGAGTGGGGCATGAACTCACCTGATATGCGTAAGATTACTTAAGCTTAACTTGGAAGAAATAAGTGGAAAGACAACCTTCAGAGGTTACCTAGACCACACGAGTACATAAGTACGTGTACACAGAAATCCCGAAGAAACCCTAAGTGCTCTACAACCAAAGGACTCAAGGTTTTAGAAAGACACGACACATTTGACCCAGTTGACTCGTTTGACCCGTTGGTGACATTATAGGTGAAGTTTCATTCAAACAAGTATAACAATACATCATACATGGTTACCATATAAGCTGATCACATATGACACTTCATTACCCATATGTACTACTTAGATCATCATACAAACAAATATCATACAAGTCATGCAAATCTCAAACAATTATCATGCTCAGTATAACTATAACACAACTAATGCATCATACAAAGGTCAACCATCAACAGACCAATTAACATAACTCATATCATTCAAAATGTTCATTCATGATTAACCATCAACCAACAATAGTCCCAACTTACCCATATGACTCATAACCATGAATTCCCACAAACATGCCAAATCAGGTAACTAACCAAATCAACATTCATACAACCCAACCAATGCATTCTACCACCTTAGTAATCATCCATGAACATCCTAGTATGATCCTAATGTCCCAAACATGCTCAAATCATCCAATTCAAGAATTTGCACAATTAAAGTTTCCCTTTCGGGAAAGCACATCCCAAATTCATCAAACACCCAAGACATTTATGAATTCATCATTTACACACCAATTCAAGTCCATGATAATATCTAGACATGATCAACAACATCTAACCATCATGTTTCATCAACTTTCATACCCAAAAGTTACTATCTTTAGTAAGGTATGAACTACAACGTGCATTCTTGAATTCCTAACATTCATATCAACAATTTAGCACCTAATCATCATCATAAACACATCAAAACACCAATTCATGATCAAATCACCATTTCATGCAAAATAAAGTTACTATTATTAGTAACCTATGAACAACACATCAAAATCCTAACTTTCTTGCACAATCAACGTTAACTAACATGTATTCAATCTAACTAACATAGTAACATCCACAAACAACCAACAATCGACCACCAATTTCAGGTTTCAAACTATAACCTTTCGGCTAACATGAAAAACATCAAAAACATGTGAAAAATCTCACCTTTAACGTGTAATAACTTGTAATTGATGATTCTCACGTGTTCTAAGCCTTGTAATCGACCAAAACCGAGACCAATATGATTGTTCTTAGTCGAATTCGAAGGTGTGCGTGTGTTTAGAGAGTTGTCGCGGCCGATGGTTGCTTTTAGGGTTAGGATTTTTATTTTAATTAACTTAATTTAGCATATTTACCATTTAAACCTTGCACTTTGTATTTTATAAAAAAATTAGACTTTTAAACACTCTTTTAAATGTTTTTAACCACAATAATAAACATATAAATTGATGATAACAATTATATGTTTTATCTTCACTAAATACAAAACATACGAATTAAATACACACGTTTCCACGTTACACGATAAAATTCACAACTAGCATTTAAATCACGTAAACACATACGCACAACTTGATAATCACATAATCAGTTAAATTATAATTAGTTTATCATTATTTATTATTATTAAGTCACCAACGTTCAACGACAACTAGTGTGTGCTCACGACACGTGTATGCAAGACTTAACGGAACTAACGGAGTTTGGTAACGGAAAATTACCGGATGTCACAGTAGCTAAGACCGATTTATTAACTTGCTTTTGATCGAATCTCGACAACTAGATCAGTGTTGGTGTTTGGCACATCCTAGCCAAGGCGGAAATGCAAGTGAGTGACAAAATTGTATCTTTAGAACACATTGTACGAGAAATACTAAGCGTAATGCATACAAAAGATATAGTTCTACATCATTGTCTTAGGTTACAAAATAAATATTACACACATGGACTTAAATCATAAATCTATATTAAGCAATCTTCCATTGTAGCCAAAATGCGTTAAAGATCGATTCCAAGGCTACTGCACTTAGTTATCACCTGAAAACAAGCTAAAATAGGTCAACTAAATGTTGGTGATTTTTGTAGAGTTTGAGACTTGATAAACAATTGTCATAATATTAAGCAGTTGCAAGTAAATATGAATCAAACCATTATATATGAATGTAAATAGAAGACATAAAGCCATGAGTCCACAACCAAAACTGTGGCTATGAGAAAAACTAAAAACCTCTCCAATACTTATCATGAGCATTGGTTTTTATTGTTATAGAATTAAACATTCAATGTAAGTGACCATCGATTGACGCGTTCATCGAGTCTTGAGAATGGGGGTGTCTACCCTGATAGTATCCTCCATATGTTCCAGCGTCTCTATCCAAGAGTTAATTGCTTGCATTATGAAAGTGGGGAATTTAGCGTGTGATATTCATAAGGTAAACTCATACAATATTTAAGTAATAAACATAACATATAAAACAATGATTCAAATGTTGTTCTTGTTGTAAGTGTGTTTCTCTCCCAAAAGAATTTAAAAATGGAAAAGGGGCTACGAGAACTTGAGTGGATTAGAGATTCCTTATTCCGGAGTGTGATGATGCTAAACCGGTGTGCTTCCTACCTATATATAAGTAGGGTTTGTCGATAAGTTTGATAAGTCAACATGCAAATTATTGTAGATTAAATCGTTAAGTTCATTTGTAAATGTTATCAGGTAATATGATACATTAGAGATTGGTTGGACTTGTATTAGCAATGTATATATGTTATAACTTATGATATTGATAGGTTTCTATTCAACTATGATCTAAGTTATTACCAATAGATTCAATTGCTATGTGTCTTCTTGTAACATGCATTATGGCATCTAGATAGATCATAAGAGCTATATAATGACCAACTATAACTCCTAAGTAAATGTACATATGAAAAACAGGTTCTAACCCTATGATGTGTGAAAAAGTATATATTATTTTTTTAAGAAAGCGTTTTTCACAAATTAGTTTTAAAAAATTGGAAATTCCCAACTAAACCTCACACAAACTGCAAGTGTACCGGTCATGGTATAGTAAAGTTTAGGTAAGTCCGGATATCAAACCCTAGAGACACGTTTGACGGCTTTCGTTACTAAACCTCTATCGACTTCTAACCTAATTAACTGAAATATATTAAGTAATTATTAATTAAAAAAATAAACTATTTAACTAAAATTAATTAATCTAAGCATGACGATAGAAGTAAACAATTCAGAATTCAAACTTGGAAACTTGAATACGATCAAATATGTGAAATAACTACCTAGGTAGGAATCCGACAACATGTAATGACATAAAAGGAATGACTCGTATGACTATCTCTAAAAATACGAATCTAGGGTTAACTAGGTATGTTGCTACTCCCTAAGAAAACCAAAGACACGTGTGAAGCACAAGATAGGTTTATTAAAATGTCTAATGGAAGATCGCCCCTACGTTTTCTACCACATTATCTTTAAGATTATATTTTCTAACCCTAAGATAAAGAACAACTTAATTAAATCCAATTAAATACCCTAAAACACTAACATCAGGAACGAAAGGCAAAACACGCTCCCGTGAAATCCAAACCTAACAATCAATGAGTAGGAGGTTTTAAGCAATATCTATCACCCCTAGGTTCTAGATAAGGTGGCACATTAAAAGATACTATCAAATCACAACCAATGCTCCTTAGATTATCTCTAATCAAAGTTTAAAATTTAAAACACAAAGTAATTAATTTTAACGTGCAAACCTAATCTAGATGTCACGCAATCAATCAAGATCAAGCCTACACGATCATAGCAATAACTTTCAAGCATAAAACAATACACTTGTTCATATTTAATTGAGATAATAATCAAGTTCTAAGATTAGTAAACAATATACGAAAGCAAAGCCATATATTTAGTCAAAACATATTAGTTTTCAACACAACCTAGGTAGTACTAAAAAAGTTAGCTACTCATAATATTCAAGAACATCAAGAACAGTAATAAAGTTGCAAGATTTAATAACATTAACGAGAGAATCAATGAAACAAAGACAGATAATCGATAACGAAATGAAACCAAATAATCTTCAATGCTTGAACGCTTCAATCCTTGCTCCCCAATCTTGTTCTTTGCTTCAAGATTGCCCTCCAAATGTACTCTAAATCTCTAAACTTGAATCCAAGAATATTAACATTTTTTTTTCTTTTTCGTGCTCCTCTAATGCGGCCGTCGCGTTCCCCTCCTAATTGTCGTAGGGTTCTTTGTTTAAATAGCCAAAAATTAATGCTAGGTTTTCGTGGGAATTAATTCTAATTCTCCCTTTTCTTTATTTTGTTTTAAATTATTAACATGTTCAACACAAATAAATAAAAGCAATTTAGATTATTTATATAGAAATATGACTTTTCAACTATCAATTATCCAATCACGTTTACATAACAAATTTTGTTAGTTTCATTATGTATTTTATATATAATAAGTTTAATGGAGGTGAATTTTTACTCACAAGGAAGTCGTGGACATTCTATATTGCAACTTTTAACTTATTTTTAATAACTTAATTTTAGTGTTTATATATTTTCTATTAATCTTTTATAGCATTAAAGTTCTAGTTGTAGCTTTTGTTTGAAGTCTCATTCATTCATCTTAACTTTAGTAAAAATACTTTCTTTTGTTTCCTGGTCTCTTGAAAACATTTAAAATATTAAATATGGACCAATTTTAATTAATATTCAATAAAATCCAACCTAAAACTCTTTAAAATATAAGAGAATATTTATATAAAATATGTTTATTTCAAATCAAATCAAATATCCCCACACTTGTATTTTGCTTGTTCCTAAGCAAATCTCATCACACGACATATCTAACATCAACAAGTTTAAATACATGACTGTAAAACCAAATTAGCACAACCTTTTTTTCCTAAAGATACAATCAACTATTTAGTAACGATTAATAGAATTACACCTTAAAAAGCAACCATGATACCGATTTTGAAAAATAGACATACTAACTAAATTTAGTTCATTTAAATACTCAAAACACATAATAATCCACAATGTCTCACAATGTTCTCTCCTCTCAATTTGTATAGTGGACTAGTATAAGATGTACTAGTTTATATCTGTGATACTCTCGATGTTATCATAACACGACATTATCATAAGCTTGTAGAGGTATCACATCTACAGCAACTAACAATTGAACTATGCACAAATCAAGTAGGTCTTACATGGGTTTTAACGTGGCTAGGGTGACGGGTAGGAATAAACAAGTGGAAAAAAAAGGCTAAGGTGTTTAGAGAAATCCGACTTCGCTAGCGTAAACGCGAACATAATACGCAAATGATAAATAAAAACAAAGGACCAAACTTGAATCCTTTAACAAACTAACTACTAATAGACCTTTTTTTTTCGGGTCAAATTTTTTTCACCCTCTTTTTATATATTTTTTTCATTTTATTTTCAGAGATTAACTAATCAAACATAACAATTGAATCACACTATTTAAACACTAACTTGGTCGGATTTTCTAAAACACATAGGTTAACACAAAAGGACTTAATTAAACAAAGGCTAGGTTTACATGGGTGTAAACAAAAGGAAACTGTAAATAAACGGCTCAACATGGCTAACTAGCGGATAATTTCAGGGTAAGGTAATCACGGGCTAAACACAAAGCTAAATCCTAGGTGCCTCTATCACTTCTGTGCAAGTTCAAAGTTCATGGTCTCAACGCGTATAACCTAAACAAGTTCTAAAATGCACTTGATCGTGTGATATAAACGCTCAAACAAAGAAATGCATGTGAAATGTAAATAATCAAGGATTAAAGATTCAATCTCACATGAAAACGGAGGTAATTAGGGTATAAGTTGTGGAAATTATATGTTTATCATCTCTCGGTTTACTTCACTTAATTAGACTTCTATGCAATTTTATTTTGAAAAGCGTTTGTTAAGTTAACTTAATCATGTGACTTAATTAATTAAATCATACTCTAGGTTTAGCTAATAAAAGCTAATTGGCATCACACCATGATTCGTGCAAGTCGTGTTTTATATGCGTGGATGAGTTGTACTTAGTGCCTTTTTCTCTTCTTTTTTTTGATTTATTTTTTTTTCTGATTTTTTTTTTTGTTATTTGTTTTTTTTCAAACTAGAATGCAAAATCTTTCAGTTTTGCCTACTAACCTCATCCCCACACTTAAATCGAACATTATCCCTAATGTTCGAACAAATAGATATAAGCAATTAAAATAATAAAAGTGCAAGAAAAGGGAAAACTGAAACTCCCCTTATATGTAACGTGCACCGACAGAAAGTCCGCTGAAAATGTATGTGTCATCCTCACACTTTAACTTGACTAGGAACCTTAAGCAGATGATCATTCAGCTCCGAGCAATAACCTAAAATCAAAGACAAACACAAAAGCATCCGGTACGAAGAATTAAAAATAAAAAGTAAACAAAAATGAAAAAAAATAAAAACAAAACCTCGGATTGCCTCCCAGAAGCGCTTTATTTATTTACGAGCCATCAGCCTGACTTGAACCTCTCAATCAGGCTCCTACAGGGGTGTGGTCAACCATTTCTTCCTCGTTCTCAATCACCGGCCCGCTAATGTAATGCTTTAAATGATGGTCGTTTACCTTAAATGTCTCCTCGTCCTTTTCCTCGATTTCAATTGTTCCATATGGAAATACCTCGTGCACAGAGTATGGTCATGACCATCGGGACTTTAATTTCCCGGAAACAATTTCAATCATGAATTGTATAGCAACACCTGATCCCCACACTTGAATTCTTTATGACCTTTCAGGTGGCGATCATGTAATTCTTTCGTACATTCCTTGTATCGTGTTGAATGTGCGTACTCATGATCTCTTAATTCCTCCAACTCGTGCAACTGATGAAATCGGTTCTGTTCGGCCATGGACATATCTGAATTCACTGTCCTCAATGCCCAATATGCACGATGTTCTAACTCCACCGGTAGATGACACGCTTTTCCATAAATCATCCAAAACGGTGTAGAACCAGTCGGTGTCTTATATTCCGTACGGAAAGCCCAGAGTGCGTCATCTAACTTATCAGACCAATCCTTGCGATTTGATCCAATTGTTTTTTCTAGAACCCGCTTGTTACCCCGATTACTTACTTCAACTTGCCTACTAGTCTGTGGATGATAAGCCGTTGCAAGCCGATGGGTGACCCCATAGCGTTGCAAGGCTTTCTCCATCTGTGCATTGCAGAAGTGAGTCCCTCGATTGCTAATCAGGGCTTTAGGGGTACCAAAGCAAGATAATAACTGCTTAATGAATCTCACTACAACCCTAGCATCATTCGTGGGTAAGGCTTGAGCCTCCACCCACTTGGAAACATAGTCTACGGCTACTAGGATGTACTTGTTCCAGCGAGATGGTGGAAACGGGCCCATGAAATCGATGCCCCATAAATCAAAAACCTCACAAGCCTGAATGGCAGTATGTGGCATCTCATTCCGGGATGAGATATTTCCTACTCTCTAACACGCATCACAACTCCTCACAAACTCATGCGCATCCTTAAAGATCATTGGCCAATAAAACCCAGTGTTGAATACCTTCCTTGCTGTCAAACTTGCTCCATAATGGCCACATGTTGGTCCTGAGTGGAAATGCCTCAAAATCCTCCTTGCCTCATCACCATGTACGAACCTATGTATGATCTGATCTGCTCCAATGTGGAAGAGGTAGGGGTCATCCCAAATGTAATGCTTAACATTTGCAAAAATTTCTTCTTTTCCTGGTGTGTCACGCCTGTCATCAAAACCCTTGTCTCTAAGTAATTAGTTAGATCTGCAAACCATGGAAAACCCTCTTCCTGTGCTTTCACAAACATCAGTGTCTCATGTGGAAAGTTATCGTCAATCAATTCCTCCCTAATCTCCTCACGCCCAGAGTCCTCTAAACGTGACAAATGATCCGCTGCTATGTTCTCTGCTCCTTTCTTATCTTCGATCTCAATGTCAAACTCCTGAAGCAGCAAAATCCATCGTATCAATCTCGGCTTAGCATTCTGCTTACTTAACAAATACTTAAGCGCCTATGTGTAAACAATAGTCTTAGAAAGGACGAGATAAGATCTAAACTTATCGAATGCGAAGACTACTGCTAACAACTCCTTCTTCGTCGTGGTGTAATGTGTTAACCCAGGTTGAACACACTTGAATCAAATCATGAAGATTATAGATCAAAATATGATAAACACAATCAAAACCCCTTTGATCTTCAATTAGATTGCTAATAATATTGTTTACAAGTAAATCCCTCAATCAATTGGTCATGCAACCATTAACCAACTCTAATTACAATTAACCTATTTATAGTCTAGACTAACTTTCACTATTTACATTTAGCCCCCTAGACTATTAAACTTGACTAAAACAAGACTAAAACAAGATAAAATATATTTTGTTCACACAAAATATATTTAATACAATAAAGTCTCAAACATAATATATCTTCAATATCTTCACTCGATTCTTCGTCACGAACTCGACGTTTGACTTTTCCGTTGACCTTGACTGAGACGTTGACTTTTGTTGACTTTGACTATGTTGATAATATAGACTATCTTGTACAGCTCCAACAATACTCCCCCTTAGTCTATCATTATCAACGTCTTTAAACGAATTTAGCACCGAGAAGTCAACCATAGAAAGATCTTCAAATTGAATCTTTCTGAAATTGATGAGAAAGATTATTCATCTCATAAGCTCCCCCTATTTATATGCTCCCCCTTTTCGAGTGCATCCTTTGAGAAGATGTTGGAACAGCTTTCCCAAATCTCTAATCTCGAGTGCTTCAGAAGATGTAGGAGGAGGATTCCTAGCTCGGTATCTTCTGCAAACTTGAGGAACAGGTTCTCTGATCAGGTACACTGCTTAACTGATGATCGGCCATCACTTACAGCAAAAATCTAAAACACAATCACAAATACAATCTCGACATTTCTAATTAGATCATTTCATTTTAACAAAATAAACCCGTGTTTATCTGTGTGAGAAAACAAGCGAAGCCGTGTTCGTTTGTATGCAATTTCTATGAAATGCATAAAAATTGATAAAATTGTAACAGCATAATATGGAAGACCGAAAAGAATTTCGAAATCAAAATTTATTATATATATTCTTTTTATTTTATTTGTGTATATATATATATATATATATATATATATATATATATATATATATATATATATATATATATATATATTAATTATCGAAAACTGAATCGATCATGAGATCACATCCTCAAGATATACTTTAGCACAAAGATGAATTTAAACATCGACAAGCAATGAGATCACACTGATAACTGAATCTAATCATAATTTTTGAAAGATTTTGAAAATTCTCAAACAGATCAATAACAATTGCTGATATGTTTGTCCATTTAAACCCATGCCCTATCTTTTTTAACAAGCAGCTGATGATTCGTTAAGGTTCAATTAAATACTTTAGAATGCTAGGACCCCACAATCATTTGGAAAAAAACCCTCACCCAACCTCAGGATTTCTTGAATTTGGATACGATCTTTATAGAGCAAGGCTTGTGCATTAGTGTGCAAGTGATTATCATCAGAATATTGCATTCTGTGATGAAGTCATCGTTAGATGATTTGACACAACTTAGACCAAAATAGTGAGAGCTCCAGGTCTATACTCACATATAACAAAGGAGATGACCATTTAAACAAGTACCGATGAGAGCTCTAGGTCAGTACTATCGTACAACAAAGGAGATCATCACTCCAGGTCAGTACTTCCGTACAGCAGAGGAGATTAGCACAAACATAAGACACATAACTACACCAAACATGGCTCAAAGATATGGCTTATATGAATTGTATCATGGTGGGTGAAAGATCAATTCTCAATCCAATTTTTGTCGGGACTCAGTTTTTGTGCAGGCCAAAATGATTGCATATATCCAGACATCCTTAAGCATAGATCTTAATTTAAATCATTATGCTGCTGTCTACTTTATTCTTCAGGCTGAGCCTACCAAGCATATCATTAACAAATCTGTTTGATTGTTAAATTTTCAATTTAAAATTAGATGTGATATCAAATAACAGCATCAGTTACTATCATTTCTCATTTTAAAGCGCAAGCCATGCAAGAACAAGTATCTCAAGATGATATATAATCATTTCTCAGTCATCTCAAATCAAGTTCCCAGTTCTCTTTTCGTCATTTTTATTGAATTTAATATACTCTCCCACTAAATTTATATTTTTGCAAACCCCTTGTTTTTTTATTTTAATTTTGTTTAATAATTTTTTATTATTATTATTATTTTTTTATAAAACTATGCAAAAATAGAAATTTACCAAAGAGGATCTTCAAAACTATACTGATAACAAGATAAGAAATGAATGATCAAGAAATACGCAGGGATTGTGAAGTGAGAACTGTGATTGTGCAGATAAAAATTCAGATTATGGATAAAATACCATGACCGTAAACTATTTGTTCTGCTTCAACTTTGAATTAGAAACAATCTCTGTCAATAAACCGGATTACTAACAGTCCTCCTGAATTGTTCCTGCACTCATAAACAGATTAGTCGGAAAGAGGAACCCCGACCATCGTAGTCCTGGGAGTTCCTTTTTCAACGGTAGAAGTAACCTGATTCAGCACACAATCTGTTGAAATATCAGGAATTTCTGTATCCTTCTTTTTAATTTGCCAAATTTGTTTTGGTTTAATCAATTTTGTTTTGAAGAAATTAAATTTGGAAATCATTTTCTATTTAAGACCGGATGAAAAAGAATTTGGTGTAGAAACTTTGGTCTTTTTCATCTTTGAATCATGTGAAACCGGCTTCACATGAAAAGGTTTAGATGAAGGATTTTTCATCCAACTATTCAAAGATAAGTGCTTTTTACCTTTTGAACCAGAGAAGCAACCCTTGTTGCCTTTACTGTCTGGAACATTCTTTGTAGACTTACATCCGGAGAAGCAATTCGTTTTGCCTTTACCATCCTTAGCAAATCTTTGAGGACATTTCTTTATCACATGACCGTCTTTTCCACACTCAAAACAAGCCTTGAAAGGCTTTTGATGCTTGACTGACCCGTGTGAAGCATTTGGAATTAGAGATTGCTTTGAGGTTGTTACAGATTCTTGCTTGTTTTGAAGTTTCCTGTGCTGAATAGTGAATGAGATCTTCACTGGTTGACTGGCTTGTTTAGCAGATGGAGAAGATATCCATATTGGTCTTGATTCAGCTTTTGGAAACTTTTGAGACTTGACAAATTCAGATGATATCTTGATCTTTGAGGAACCAACACGGTCCTCTGTGTTTGATTCATCATCTGAGCTTGTCCAGTCTCGTATACACAGATCTGCTTCCAATGGATCTTGATTGACATGAATATGATGTGTGGCTGTTGTTGGAGCTTGATAATTAGGCGATTCCCGATTTATCTCTTCTTTCACAATCCTGACCGGCTCAAAGGTAGGAATTTCACCTGCTTTAAACTTATCAAAGAAGTTAAAAGAAACAGTAGATATAGAATTACAAACAACTGGAACTGAACAATCATTATCTGGACTGTCAGCATTCGGTTTATTGTATCCCATACCAATTATAGAATCATAATCATCTCGCTCCTCTTTAAGATTCACTCCTGCTAAACCTGTGTGCAAACTATTAGTATCCTTTTCAATTAAATCATTGGTTGGATGAAGTTTGGGAATTGGAGAGTAACATAGAGTAGATGGAGGTGGAACTGAATTAAATACAGTTTCACCATCTGAATGATATCCAATCCCATGTTTTACCCCGTGCCCCTTGTTGTTTAGCAATAATCTCATCCTTTTTCATGTGTGAAAGGGTCCATTTATCAAGTTTTGTTTGAAGCTGTGTCATTTCAAATTGAGCTAAAACAACCCTTTCTCTTAAAATATTAATTTCAATATTACGCTCTAAAATTGTTCTTCTTAAAATATCATTTTCAGCCAATGCTTCATTAAGTTTCCTTGAAAAAGCAATTTCATTTTTCTTTAATTCCTGATTAATTATTTTTAGTTCTTTTTCATTTTCCAATAACAATCTGTTTGCCTTATAAATCCCAAATAACCGACTTTTGCAGGAAGAAGAACACATATCCTGAACAGTCTCATAAGGAAGACCCATGATAGTTCGTTCTGCAGCTAAGCTCTTCTCACAGTCGCAGACCTTTGTGATTCTTTGTTGTTCCTCTTCTTTGACCTTCAGCATCTCGTCAGCCTCAGATTCTTTCTTTCTTTTATCAGCTTTTCTAGTCTTATCATCATTGGTTCTCACCGACTCCGGTTTACTGTCATTGTGAACTCTCAAAGCTTCACAGTTCTCTTCAATAGTATCTCTGAATTCAATATTTAAATTCGAATCAGTTCTCAATAACTTCAACTTTTCAATCATCTCTGTTTTGTAATCAAGTATGCTTGTTACAGAGGAGATAAGATCAGTATTAAGCGTGTTGGTTTGATGTGGGAACACCGCTTGCTGAAATTCCTTTCTTTTGATGTCCAGCTCGAGAGATCTTAGCTTGTTGATCATTTCCATGAGCTTGGTGTCAACATAACCTCTTTCTTGCTTTAGCATTTTAACTTGATGATTCCATTCATACGAAAGAGAGTCAAGAAGTTTTTGAATTTGTTCATGATTACTGAGATCTGGAACATGCTTCTTTAGATTATTTGCCACCTTTAAGAATCGTTCAATCAAATCTGACAATTTCTCTCCCTTCATTGCTGCAAAAGAGTCAAACCGACTTTCTGCCATTGTGAGATTAGCTTGTTTTTTTTTTATAAATCTTTTAAAATCGTTGAATATTTCTTCATCGGGATGGAATCAATTAATCCCAAACTAGTCAATTTTCTTTGATTTATTTTATTAACCCACACCTTATTTTTTTAAAAATCAGCCCAATTGTTAGCCCAATTTTTAATCTTTTAACTAGCCCACAAGAAGCCCAAAGTCCATTTAACATAATCAAACCCTAACACACTCAAACTCTAACACACACAAAACACACACACTTAAGTGTGTAGAGAAAGAGAGAGACGAATGAGAGTGAAGACCCTTTCTAGGGTTCCGGCGAGCCACCTCTTCGGCGAGCCGCCTTTCCGGCGAGCTCTCCAGTGACGAGTAGTAGGTGTCTCCGAATAGACCTCGACTCCTAAAGTCCGATGATGGTGATGGTTTCGATCAAAGCACAACAAGGTTGGTGTGTTTCGGCGGTGAAGTTTGATGGTTGTCGCGGTTATGATAGTTGTTGCTTAGGGTTTAGGCTACCTAAGGCGGTGGTGATTGTGGCTGTGGTTGTAGTCGTCTTGAAGGCTGTTTGGTGGAGGTCGAAGGTGGTTGTGGTGGTTAGTGTTCTGACGGCTCGGGTTATGGCAGCTAGGATTTTGGCTGCCTAAGGTAAGGCGACGAAGACTGCTAGGTTTTGGTTAGTTTCGCAGTAGGTGTAGTCAACGGTTATTGTGGTGGTGGTGGTGTGGTTGGGTTTTCGGTGATGGTTGTAGTTGGTGTTGTTGATGGCGGCGGTGTTAAGGATGCGGCTGAGGACGGTGGTGGTGGTGGTCGACTAGTGGTGGTAGGTTTTGTTTGAAAAGAGTATGAACATTTTTTTTTTAATTTCGCAGCTTGAATTTATTAATTTTGCAGGTTTTATAGATTCGCCGGAATTTCTAGTTTCGCCGGAATTTTAGTTTCGCCGGAAAATTTTCCGGAGTTTCGCCGGACGAAACTCTAATTTCGCCGGAAACTTTGAACTTTCGTTCAGAATGATGCTAGTTTCGCCCCTTGAGGATTTGAAGCTCTCAAGAACACCAAGAACACACACACTAGTATGTGTGAGAGAAAATTTCAGATCTGAAATTCTTTGATTTTTCTTGTATAACAGATGTAGATTTAATGTATGTTGTAGATAATGATAGATCTGATGTTGTTGATGTTGAATTTGTACAATTTTGAACTCAAATCTACTTTCTCTCTCTAAACCCCCACTTTCTCTCTCTAGAAATCTGATGAATAGCTTCAATAATCTTCAAATCTTCAATGAATTTGATCCAAAATGGCTCTGATACCAAATTGTTAACCCAGGTTGAACACACTTGAATCAAATCATGAAGATTATAGATCAAAATATGATAAACACAATCAAAACCCCTTTGATCTTCAATTAGATTGCTAATAATATTGTTTACAAGTAAATCCCTCAATCAATTGGTCATGCAACCATTAACCAACTCTAATTACAATTAACCTATTATAGTCTAGACTAACTTTCACTATTTAAATTTAGCCCCCTAGACTATTAAACTTGACTAAAACAAGACTAAAACAAGATAAAATATATTTTGTTCACACAAAACATATTTAATACAATAAAGTCTCAAACACAATATATCTTCAATATCTTCACTCGGTTCTATGTCACGAACACGACGTTTGACTTTTCTGTTGACCTTGACTGAGACGTTGACTTTTGTTGACTTTGACTATGTTGATAATATAGACTATCTTGTACAGCTCCAACATAATGCTCCTGCGCATCAGTGAGCATCTTATTCGCGTAATAGATCAGGTGAAAATGTTTGTCCCTAGCTGACCTAACACCATTCCTATCGCATAGTCACTCGCGTCGCACATCAATTCAAAAGGTAAACTCCAATTCGGGGCGACCATAATCGGAGCATTCACTAACTTCTCCTTTAAAAGCTCATAAGCTCTCATACACTCCTCAGAAAACACAAAAGTGTAACACCCAAAAATTTTCAAAAAAAAAAAAGAGAAAGAAAAGAAAAGAGAAGTATAAAGAAATAAAGGAGAAATAACCCAAGTTAAGGGGTTAAAGCTATGCAAGAGGCAAACTTTATTATTAGTATGTTTAAAAGGTGGGCATGGCCGCCCACTCCCCTGCTCCACCCACTGCTTCGACTGCAAAAAGAAAAAGAACAGAGTTTTCCATCGGTTTTTAGAGAGAAGAAGAAGAAGATCGACTTGAAGGTAAGCTTTTCGTGTGTTTTGTTCGGTTTTAGTTGAATTTTTAGCTTTTTGACCGAGTCTTATGTGTTCTTCTGTGTTCGGTTGTGTGTTTTTGGTGTGTTTAGGTGTTTGAACTCCAAGTGCTCTCGAGTTTGGAGGAATTTTACTTGAAGGCTGTTGTAGGTGAGTTCTAGGTCCCCCGATTTTTCTGTTTTAAACTTGTTTTGGGGCTGAAATGCATATAAATTATCAATTTTTTTACAACTCTCAGTGTGTTGAAACCGTATGTGACCCCCTGTTTTACGTGGGGGTGTGTGTTTGAGAATGTTTTGACCTAGTTATATGGTTGTATGCTTGTTCTAAGTGCTTAGTATGCTAGATTTGGGCTAAGAATACATTAGGATGATGAATGGGGACTGAAATTAGGATAAGTTAGAACTGGTAAACTGTCCATGCGCCTGCATAGTACCCATGCGCCTAAGTTTTTGCCCATGCGCCTAAGTTTTTGCTCATGCGCCTAAGTTTCTGCCTATGCGCCTAAGTTTCGGCCCATGCGCCCAACTGCTCGTGCGCCTGCATAGTACTCATGAGCCTGCATAGTACCCATGTGCCCAAGTTTCCCCATGCGCTTAAGTTTTTCCATGCGCCCAACTGTCCGTGCGCCTGCATAGTACCCATATGCCTAAGTTTCCCCATGCGCCTAAGTTTTCCCATGCAACCAACTGTTTGTGCGCCTGCATAGTGCCCATGCCCCCATATAGTGCTCATGCGCCTAAATTGACTTACGATTTTTCTAAAATCTTGGGAAATAGAAATTAAAGATTTAGCCCTGGAATATTTTGGTGGTTTATGTTTGTTCATGTTATGCATGTTTGTGGTCTGTTATTTATGTTCCTTATTACATATTACTACGTGACTTCATATGATGTGTTAATGCTCTTATACGTAAAGTATTATCATAAAAGAAGCGGAAGATTAAAGATAATGAAAAGTGGAACATAACGAATGAATGAAAGTCTTTCAAGCAAATTTAAAGAGGTTCACTACTCATTGAAGAGTTCTTAGCTCAATTGTGTGTGAGGTAGCGTGCGATCTTGGCTAACCCATGAGGGTATACACATAGGGGGTCAGTCTTGGTGACTGATCCATACGTGCGAAATGGGATCCTTGTTGCTTAACCCCAAGACTGAGGTGGATCCTTGTCGCTTAACCCCAACAGGTTCTAGATAGAAGTGAAAAATAATGAAAAAGTGCGAAACGAACGATTATGAACGATGATAAAAGATAATAATGATATTATCAAGATGTATGTATGTTGTGTGATGACGAACAAAAGTAAAGGAAAGGTTTTTACTAAAGGTAAAGTATTTTATTATTTAAAACTAGAACTCACTCAGCAACGCTGACTTTTTATGCATTTTTAGTTGGCAGGTAGCTTGTTGCTGAGGATGGCACGAGGGTGAAGCTACTTGGCGGGCAAAGACCGACATCCATTTCATGCACGATAATGTTGTTGTTTTGTAATACAACTAAATATTTTTTGTAACTCTTTTAAAACAATAATGTATTATTTGTCAACATCAAATATTAATGCATGAATGGTTTTTGATAAATTAATCCACTGCAATGTTTTTATGAAATTTATTGTGTCTTATTAAAAATAAGGTTGTGATTGACCAATTATGGGGTTCCCGGGGATGGGGTCTTACAAGTTGGTATCAGAGCCAAAGTTTAAGAGAAATGGGTAAATATTTTGAAAAGCTAAACTTAAACTGAGAATAGGACTAAATAGAAGGATGCCAGCCCAAGTAGCTACGTGCCATCAGGTAATTTACTTTCTTAAGGTTAACCGGTATTATGTGTGCGTGCTATCTAATTTATGTGCTCTTAGTAGATTTGGATACTGATGTAGTCAGGATAGGAAATGCTTGGGGGATGAAGAGTAGAGTAAGTGGCTTATCATAACTGGCCACTGTAATTAGGGACTTACTATACTTGACATAATCTGAGCTATTACCTTGAATGACCATGTTGGTGTTTGAATCTTATAGTGTTTAAAGGATGGCGGGTGGTAGATCTTAGAAGGCTTCTCGAGGAGGTGTACAGGGTGGTCGTGGTGCTGGACCACGTGTCACAAGAAACAAGGCTAAGGCTACTGAGACGGCTCCTGCAGAGCCCGAGCTTCATCACCAGGAAGGCGGTGATGAGAGTGCTAATCTGAGAGCCTCTGTGAAAGAGGCAGTTGTGGAGGAGGTTCATCAGGTCATGCAGACGATCCTACCATCTGTGGTGACCGAGGTTATTCGTGCTGTGAGGGAGGATGAAAAGAAAGAGAAAGAAGAGAGGAGGAGGACCGTTGGGAGAGGTTCAGGTGAAGGGGAGCAACCAGAAACTGAGATGGTTGTCTCCAGTGATGAAGAGTAAGAGGAAGCGGTGCAGGAAACTGCCATTGGGTGTAGTTATGGGGCATTTCAAAGATGCAAGCCCCCAACTTTTGATGGTAATGGGAATGCTGCTGCTGCTCACCGATGGGTGAGGGAGATGGAGGTTGTGTTGGATATCAGTGAATGTAAGGAGGATCAAAAGGTGACGTTTGCTACCCACTCATTCGTGGACTCAGCCTTATGCTGGTGGGACAATATTGTCCAGGCCGAGGGTAGCAGGGCGATTGGGAGAATGATGTGGAGTGAGTTAAAGAAGATGGTGATCGAGGAGTTTTGTCCTCACAGGGAGCTCGACAAGATTGAGAGAGAGTTCTTACAGCCGGAGGTGGGAACCATGACACACCAGCAGTATACTACTAAGTTCAATGAGATGGCAAGGCTGGTGCCGGATCAGGTGACGCCGGTGTCAAGGAAGATCAAGAGGTATATCCAGGGTTTGCCGGTAGATATCCATAGGCACATGATCATCGCCTGGCCGAGTACTTTTAAGTTGGTTGTTGATCTGGCAGGGAGGCTGTATGATGAGAGAGAGGTGGCAGTGGTAGAGGTGAGTAAAAAGGGTGGTGGTGATAGGAACTGGAATGGGAAGCGGTTTGGTCATGGTGGTTTCATAGTAACATCAGGTACAGGAATGAAGAGGTATGGTAAGTACGGGAAGGAACATACAGGGGAGTGTAGGTGGGGACTGAATCTCTGCTTCAAGTGTGGGAAGCCCGGTCATATGGCAAGAGAGTGTGGGGTTGTAAGATGTTATAACTGTGGTGAAAAGGGTCATCTGAGTAGGGATTGCAAGAGGCCAAAGGCCTAGAGCTCCGGGGTGAAGAAAGGGGTTGAGAATGAGGGACTGAAGGCAAAAGCCAGAGCATTCACGATGACCCGGGAGGAGGCTAGGGTAGACCCTGATGTCGTGTCAGGTAAGTTTCTAGTAAACCAAACTTGTGCCTCTGTACTATTTGATTCTGGTACTAGTAAGAGTTTTATCTCTGCTGCCTTCTGTGCTAAGTTGCCTGTTAGGAGTATAAAGATTGATGAGCCCTTCGATGTAGAAACTACCTTTGGTAAAAAGTATACTAGATCTGATAGATAATTGTGACATAGAGTTGGAAGGCCATAGGTTCTCTGCTAAATTATTCGTGATGCCCCTAGGCAGAGTCGATGTGGTTCTAGGGATGGATTGGTTAGCAGCCTATGAGGCAAATATTATGTTTCGCAAGAAGATGATCTGATTGACTACGCCTGATGGGAGTTCGGTGAGAATCTAAGGTGATTGAGTTACTATGGTTCCGAAGGTGATTTTGATGATGGTGGAAGAGAAGTGCATGAAACGTGGATGTAGTGCCTACCTGGCTTACATGAAGGATGTGGATGCGTCAGTACCACAATTGTCCAACGTACCAGTTGTGTGTGACTTTCCAGACGTGTTCCCAGAAGATTTACCAGGTGTGCCACCAGACCGCGAGATCGAGTTCCAAATCAACTTAATACCTCACGCTCAACCTGTTGCTAAGGCACTGTATCGATTGGCTCCGTCTGAGATGAAGGAACTGATGGTTCAATTGCAAGAGTTGTTGGACAAAGGGTTCATTCGACCGAGTATCTCTCCCTGGGGTGCTCCGGTCTTGTTTGTAAAGAAGAAGGACGGTAGTATGAGGATGTGCATCGACTACCGTGAGTTAAACAAGTTGATCGTGAAGAACCGGTATCCGTTACCGAGGATTGATGACTTATTTGATCAGCTCCAAGGTGCCAGTTGGTTCTCGAGGATAGATCTCCGATCGGGTTACCATCAGTTGAAGGTGAAGGAGCAGGATATACCTAAAACAGCTTTTCGTACGTGTTATGGACACTACGAGTTTCTCGTTATGTCTTTTGATCTAACTAACGCGCCAGCTACCTTTATGGATTTGATGAACCGGGTGTGTCGGCCAATGTTAGATAAATCAGTGATTATGTTTATCGATGATATCCTGATTTATTCGAAGAGCAAAGAAGAGCATGCCGGTCACATTCGTGAGGTATTGGAGACACTTAGACGAGAGAAGTTGTATGCTAAGTTCTCCAAGTGCGCTTTCTGGTTGCGTGAGGTTCAGTTTTTGGGTCATGTGGTAAATTCTGAAGGGATCATGGTAGACCCGGCAAAGGTGGAGGCGGTAATGCAATGGAAGACTCCAAAGACGCCATCCGAGATCCGTAGTTTCTTGGGTTTAGTGGGCTATTACAGAAGATTCATTCAAGGCTTTTGTAAGATAGCCTCACCATTGATCAAGCTGACCCGCAAGGATGTGAAGTTTGTATGGGGTCTGGAACAGGAGAATGCTTTTGAGGAGTTAAAGATAAGATTGACTCAAGCTCCTGTCTTGACGTTACCCGAAGGGAATGAAGACTTGGTGGTCTATTCAGATGCTTCTTATTTAGGATTGGGTTGCATGCTGATGCAACGGGGAAGGGTTATAGCCTATGCATCCCGACCGTTGAAAATCCATGACGCTAATTACCCTACTCATGACTTGGAGCTAGCGGCTGTGGTCTTTGCATGGCACTACTTGTACTAGACGAAGTGCACTATCTTCACTGACCATAAGAGCTTGAAATACTTCTTTGAGCAGAAGGACCTCAATATGAGGCAAAGGAGGTGGTTAGAGTTGATCAAGGATTATGATTGTGAGATCCACTATCATCCGGGAAAGGCCAACCTAGTGGCGGATGCCCTTTGCCGCAAGGAGAGACCCGAGCCAATCCGGGTGAAAGCTTACCAGTTGGTGATGACCTCCGATGTGATGACACAGCTCAAGGAATTTCAAGATGAGGCACTGAAGGAAGACCGAATCAATTCCGAAAGAATGAAAGGTCTAGTCTCGGAGTTAGGTGAAAACACTCTCGGAGTTAGAACCCTCTTCGGGCGGATGTGGATCCCTCGTTATGGAGACCTACGGGGGCGAATCATGGATGAAGCTCATAAGACTTGATACTCCATTCATCCCAATGCTACGAAGATGTATCAAGATATGAAAAAAGATTACCGATGGCCGGGTATGAAGCGTGATGTAGCGGAGTATGTGAGCAAGTGCCTTACTTGCTTGCAAGTGAAGGTGGAGCATCAGAAGCCATACGGGAAGATCCAACCTTTGGATATACCTAAGTGGAAATGGGAGCACATCACCATGGACTTCATTATGAAGTTACCACGTACGGCAAGGGGGTACGATGCTAGATGGGTGATAGCTGACCGTTTGACGAATAGTGCTCACTTTTTACCGATCCGCGAGGCATATTCATCTGAGAGGTTGGCGAATCTGTTCATCAAAGAGATTGTGACGCGTCATGGTGTACCAATGTCTATCATGTCTGACCGTGACACTCGGTTTACATCCAAGTTTTGGAAGAGATTTAATGATGCGATGAGGACGAGGTTGCACATCGATACGGCTTATCATCCTCAGAGGGATGGTCAGTCAGAGAGAACTATACAGACGCTTGAGGATAAGCTCCGAGCATGCGTCATTGATTCCGGAGGAAGTTGGGACGAACACATACCGTTAGGTGAATTCTCATACAACAACAGTTATCATGCCAGCATTGGTAAGCCACCATATTAGATGCTATACGGTAGGAAGTGTAGAACGCCAGTATATTGGGGTGACACCGGTCAGAAGGAGTTGGGGAGCATTGAAGTGATCGAGGCTACGACTGAAAAGTTGGAGAAGATCAAGGCATTTATAAAGACGGCAAAAGATAGGCAAAAGTCGTATGCTGACAAGAGGCGTAGACCGATTGAATTCAAGGTGGGTGATAAAGTTATGCTGAAGGTTTCACCTTGGAAGGGGATCATTCGGTTCAAATAGCGGGGTAAGCTGAGCCTGAGGAATAAGGACCTTTTCGAATCACTGCTCGAGTAGGAGAGGTGGCCTATAGGTTGGAGCTACCCGATGAGTTAAGTGGGATTCACCCAACATTCTATGTATCTCATCTGAGAAAGTGCCTGGCTGATGAAGATATAATTGTACCACTGGAAGACATTGAAGTGGATGAACGACTCAATTACGTAGAGCAACCAGTGGCAATCATTGACCGAAAAGAGAAGAGATTACGGAATAAAGTGGTTCCACTAGTGCGAGTACAGTGGAGGCACAGGAAGGGATTCGAGTCTACGTGGGAGACTGAGGAAGAGATGAGACAGCATTATCCATAACTGTTCTAGGAGTGACAGGTTTCGGGGACGAAACCTATATAAGGGGGGTGGACTTGTAACACCAGGAAATTTTCGAAAAAAAAAAAGAAAAGAAAAGAGAAGTATAAAGAAAGAAAGGTGAAATAACTCAAGTTAAGGGGTTAAAGTTGTACAAGAGGCAAACTTTATTATTATTAAGTTTAAAAGGTGGGCATGGCCGCCCACTCCCCTTATCCACCCACTGCTTCGACTGCAAAAAGAAAAAGAACAGAGTTTTCTATCAGTTTTTAGAGAGAAGAAGAAGAAGATCGACTTGAAGGTAAGCTTTTCGTGTGTTTTGTTTGGTTTTAGATGAATTTTCAGCTTTTGGATCGAGTCTTATGTGTTCCTCTGTGTTCGGTTGTGTGTTTTTGGTGTATTTAGGTGTTTGAACTCCAAGTGCTCTCGAGTTTGGAGGAGTTTTACTCGAAGGCTGCTGTAGGTGAGTTCTAGGTCCCCGATTTTTGTGTTTTAAAATTGTTTTAGGGCTGAAATGCATATAAATTATCATTTTTTACAACTCTCAGTGTGTTGAAACCGTATGTTACCCCCTGTTTTACATGGGGGTGTGTGTTTGTGAATGTTTTGACCAAGTTATGTGGTTGTATGCTTGTTCTAAGTGCTTAGTATGCTAGATTTGGGCTAAGAATACATTAGGATGATGAACGGGGACTAAAATTATTATAAGTTAGAACTGCTAAACTGTCCATGCGCCTAACACCTGCCCATGCGCCTGCATAGTACCAATGAGCCTAAGTTTTTGCCCATGCGCCTAAGTTTCTGCATAGTACTCATGCGCCTGCATAGGCACCATGCGCCTAAGTTTCCCCATGCACCTAAGTTTTCCCATGCACCCAACTGTCCGTGCGCCTGCATAGTACCCATGCGCCAAAGTTTCCCCAAGCGCCTAAGTTTTCCCATGCGCCCAACTGTCCGTGCGCCTGCATAGTGCCCATGTGCCCACATAGTGCTCATGCGCCTAAATTGACTTAGGATTTTTCTGAAATCTTAGGAAATAGAAATTAATGATTTAGCCCTGGAATGTTTTGGTGGTTTATGTTTGTTCATGTTATGCATGTTTGTGGTCTATTATTGATGTTCCTTATTACGTATTACTACGTGACTTCATGTGGTGTGTTAATGCTCTTATACGTAAAGTATTATCATAAAAGAAGCGGAAGATTAAAGATAATGAAAAGTGGAACATAACAAATGAATGAAAATCTTGCAAGCAAATTTAAAGAGGTTCACAACTTATTGAAGAGTTGTTAGCTCAACTGTGTGCGATGTAGCATGCGATCTTGGCTAACCCATGACGGTATACACACAGGGGGGTCAGTCTTGGTGACTGATCCGTACGTGCGAAACATGATCCTTGTTGCTTAACCCCAAGACTGAGGTGGCTTCATGCCTAATGATGGGCATAGCTTATGACAGGATCTAAAAAGAAGTGAAAGATAATGAAAAAGTGCAAAACGAACGATTATGAACGATGATAAAAGATAATAATGATATTATCAAGATGTATGTATGTTGTGTGATCATGAACGGAAGAAAAGGAAAGGTTTTTACTAAAGGTAAAGAATTTTATTATTTAAAACTAGAACTCACTCAGCAACGCTGACTTTTTATGCATTTTTAGTTGGCAGGTAGCTTGTTGCCGAGGATGGCACGAGGGTGAAGCTACTTGGCGGGCAAAGACTGGCATCCATTTCATACACAATAATATTGTTGTTTTGTAATACAACTGAATATTCTTTTGTAACTCTTTTAAAACAATGATGTATTATTTGTCAACATCAAATATTAATGCATGAATGGTTTTTGATAAATTAATCCGCTGCAATGTTTTTATAAAATTTATTGTGTCTTATTATAAATAAGGTTGTGATTGACCAACTGTGGGGTTCCCGGGGACTGGGCCTTACAAAAAGGCACATCTTTCTCTAGAAGTTGCGTCATCGGCCTCGCAATCTTATATAAATCTCTAATGAAACATCGATAAAAACCAACACGGCCTAAGAAACTCCTGATAGATTTCACCGATATGGCTAGCAGAAGCTTACTAATAGTCTCAATCTTTGCCTTATCAACCTCAAGCCCCATGTGTGAAATCTTATTCCCTAAAACGATGCCCTCCTTCACCATGAAGTGGCACTTCTCCCAGTTTAGCATGAGGTTGGTCTCCTCACATCGAGCCAACATCCTCTCCAAACGCTCCAAACATGAATCGAATGAACTCCCAAACACAGAAAAGTCATCCATGAAAACTTCCATTGAGTCCTCGATCATGTCCTGGAATATAGATACCATACACCGCAGAAAAGTAGCTGGAGCGTTACATAACCCAAATGACATGCCACGGTATGCAAAGGTGCCATACGGGCATGTGAAGGTCATCTTTTCCTGATCCTCTGGAGCGATGGGGATCTGGAAATAACCTGAAAAGCCATCAAGCAAACAGTAAAATTGTTTCCCTGACAAACGCTCCAATATCAGATCGATAAAGGGAAGCGGAAAATGGTCCTTCCTTGTGGCATCATTCAGTTTGCGATAATCAATGCAAACTCGCCACCCGGTGACTGTCCTCGTCGGAATCAACTTGTTCTTCTCATTAGTCACTACTCTTATCCCCCCTTTCTTAGGAACAACCTACACGGGACTCACCCACTTCGAGTCAGAGATAGGGTAGATCAACCCTGCATCTAACAATTTAATCACTTCCTTCTTAACTACTTCCTGCATGTTAGGATTTAATCACCTCTGACTCTGTCTAATAGGCTTATACATCTTCCATGAGTATCCTATGCGTGCAAAATAAAGGGTTGATACCCTTAATATCCATAAGCTTCCATGCTATAGCCTGTTTGTGTGCCTTCAGCACATCTACCAGTCTTTTCTTCTCCTCCTCTGTCAATCCAGTAGAAATGATGACAGGTAATTAATATCCCTCATCCAAAAATGCGTACTCTAGGTGAGATGGCAATTCCTTAAGCTCTAAGGATAGGGGGATCTCAACCGATGGCTTCTGTATCGGTTCCACTCTCGTAATCACCTCACACATGTTGGCTTCCTTGAGAGGCTGACTCTTATGATCTACTGAGTCATGCTCAAATGCAAAAGAGGTCAACTCGATTTCTTAGTTCTCCCTAACCAGGATCTATGAGTCTGTCTGATCTGATCTAATAAACTCTCAAAAACTCGTAGTCACCTGTGTCCAAATAGTATCTATAAAGTACAAGGTATCATCCTGATCGTGTGTGTTCTTCATGGATTTGTTCACATCGAAGGTAACTGTCTCATCAGCAACTTGTAAGGTTAGCTTACCGTCAAAGACATCGATCAATGCCCTTGCAATAGCCAGGAAAGGTCATCCTAAGATTAATGGGACCTTCTCGTCCTCATCCATATCTAAGATCACGAAATCAACAAGAAAAACAAACTTATCTACCTTAACGAGCATGTTCTCTATGATCCATTGCGGATACTTCACTGACCTATCCGCTAATTGAATGCTCATGCGTGTCGGTGTTGGCTCACCTAGGTCTAGCTTAGCGAACACAAAATATGGCATCAAGTTGATGCTAGCACCTAGATCTGCCAATGCATTTCTCATAGTCAAACCACCTATGATACATGGAATAGTAAAACTACCCGGATCAGTCATCTTCTGTGTTAGTTTGTTCTACACAGCAGCTGAACACTTCTCACTCAATGTCATAGTAGAGATCTGCTCCAACTTCTTCTTATTCGTGAGTAGATTCTTCAGAAACTTAGCATACTTAAGCATGTGCTATAATGCCTCCATAAAAGGTTAGTTCACCTTGAATTGGTTAAACATCTCAAGGAACTTCCCGTACTGCTCCTCAAACCGATCCTGAGCCAATCGTCCTAGGTATGGAAGTCTGTCTAAATGGACTAATGACTCCTTCACCTTCTTCTTCCCAGCAACCTTCTCTACTGGCTCCTCTGGCTGTGCTGTACTTGCTGGGCGCAGCCTCTGTTGCACCTTACCAGCAGGGGTCTCCATCTCTATCTCCTCATCGACCTCCTTTTCAATCACTGTAGGAGGCTCAACCAAGCCAGACGACTTACCACTCCTTGTCATCACAGCCTTCACATACGCGTTTGGATTCTTCACTACATTACTAGGTAGGCCTCCAGGTTGCCTTTCCTGAAACATATCAGATAAGTGACCCACAATCCTTTCTATATTCTGCAATAATGCTCCTTGATTCTTGATCATGGCCTCGTTCTCCTGGAATCTAACCTGATATGCCTGATCTCTAGCCTGTGCTTCCTTATACCTAGTGTCATCTCGCGCCATGAACTGAGTCAACATTTGTGACTGGTGGATCATCATCTCCTCAAGGGTGGACTTCTTCTCGCCTTGACCTATGCCACTAGTCTGACCACTACTCGAACTTTGATTCTGAAATAAACTCTGAGTGCGCAGTTGAAAACCCAGTGGGTTCCCACTCCTTTAGTTTTGTTGATTCCTCCAACCCGAATTATATGAATTACTGAAGGCATTTCCTTGCTTCCAGTTGGGATTGCTGACAAAGTCAACCTGCTCTAGAAAACTATCAGTAGAAATAGGACAATCAATCATATCATGACCACCCCAATAGATCTCATAGGCCTGCTCCTTCTTCCTCTACCGGTCTACTACCATCTTGGCAAATGCCTCAACCTGGGTGGCTAAAGAAGTGCTAGAATTAACTTGGTGCACTCCTCGCTGAGTAGAAACCGGGGCTCGGGAGTCTGGATATTCGTAACTACTCATGGCTAGGTCCTCGAACATGGTGTTACACTCCTCAACAGTTTTGGTGGTCATCAGATTACCACTAGCAGTAGTATCCAGCATGTTCCTCGTCATAGGAGTAACTCCATTGTAAAACTTCTCAAATAACGCCCAATCCTCCAAACAGTGATATGGACACTTGTGCACTAGCTCCTTGAAATGCTCCCAAGTCTCGTAGAAAGTCTCTCCCGCCTTCTGCTTCATGCTCCTCAGACGAGCTGTCTTCGAAGGGGGAAAGTACTTACACAAAAACTTGTCTTGCATATCAGCCCAAGTAATGATGGATCCTGTGGGTAGGGACTCAAGCCAGCTATGGGCGCGGTCAGTAAGAAAGAATGGTAAGAGGCGCAACTTGCATGCGTCCTCAGAAACACCATTCACCTAAAAGGTGTCACAGATCCTTGTGACGTGAACTAAATGAGAGTTGGGGTCTTCTGTAGGCAACTCGTGGAACTGAACAGTGTTTGTGACCATGGAAATGATCTGAGGAGGGATTTGCCAATTGTTGGCTGTGACAGGTGGACTTGCAATACTAGACCTAGCTCCGGCAGTTGTGGGCTTAGCGTAGTCGGCAATCACTCTCCTCACTAGTGGTTGTTCGTCGGCCATTGTAGATTCTATGGCGTGAGTGGATTCGCTTTCGTATGACTCTTCCTTGGTCTCAATATCCATTTCAGACTCGTTTGAATGTCGATCGAACGCACGCTCTGGATCGTCAAGTGGCTGAAATTCTGGTGGTTCGGCAGAACGGGTGTGGCGCATAAATCAAAAGAAAATGATAAAGAAAAAGAAAAGAAAATTTACCTAGCTGATTAAGCACAAACAAATAAAAAGAGAAAATACTAACTAAAGACACAATTAACAACTAAGACAAATTAAACCTAATTATAAATTAAATAAATCTAAACTAGAAAACAAATGATTAGTTCCCTGACTCGGGTTGTTCTCAAAATAGCCAAATAGTGTCCCAGGTAACGGCGCCAAAAACTTGATCTGTGCAAAAATATATATTATTTTATTAAGAAAGCCTTTTTCACAAATTAGTTTTAAAAAATTGGAAATTCCCAACTAAACCACAACAAACGGCAAGTGTACCGGTCATGGTATAGTAAAGTTTAGGTAAGTCCGGATATCGAACCCTAGAGACACGTTTGGCGGCTTTCGTTACTAAACCTCTATCGGCTTCTAACCTAATTAACTGAAATATATTAAGTAATTATTAATAAAAAATAAAATATTTAACTAAAATTAATTAATCTAAGCACGACGATAGAAGTAAACAATTCAGAATTCAAACTTGGAAACTTGAATACGATCAAATAGGTGAAATAACTACCTAGGTAGGAATCCAACAAACATGTAATGACATAAAAGGAACGACTCATATGACTATCTCTAAAAATACGAATCTATAGTTAACTAGGTATGTTGCTACTTCCTAAGAAAACTAAAGACACGTGTGAAGCATAAGATAGGTTTATTAAAATGTCTAATGGAAGATCGCCCCTATGTTTTCTACCACATTATCTTTAAGATTATATTTTCTAACCCTAAGATAAAGAACAACTTAATTAAATCCAATTAAATACCCTAAAACACTAACATCACGAACGAAAGGCAAAACACGCTCCCGCGAAATCCAAACCTAACAATCAATGAGTAGGAGGTTTTAAGCAATATCTATCACCCCTAGGTTCTAGATAAGGTGGCATATTAAAAGATACTATCAAATCACAACCAATGCTCCTAAGATTATCTCTAATCAAAGTTTAAAATCTAAAATTCAAAGTAATTAATTTTAACGTGCAAACCTAATCTAGATGTCACGCAATCAATCAAGATCGAGCCTACACGAACATAGCAATAACTTTCAAGCATAAAACAATACACATGTTCATATTTAATTGAGACAATAATCAAGTTTTAAGATTAGTAAACAATATACGAAATCAAAGCCATATATTTAGTCAAAACATATTAGTTTTCAACACAACCTAAGTAGTACTAAAAAAGTTAGCTACTCATAATATTCAAGAACATCAAGAACAATAATAAAGTTGCAAGATTTAATAACATTAATGTGAGAATCAATGAAACAAAGACAGATAATCGATAACGAAACGAAACCGAATAATCTTCAATGTTTGAATGCTTCAATCCTTACTCCCCGATCTTGCTCTTTGTTTCAAGATTGCCCTCCAAATGTACTCTAAATCTCTAAACTTGAATCCAAGAATATTAACGTTTTTTTTCTTTTTAGTGCTCCTCTAATGCGGCCGTCGCGTTCCCCTCCTAATTGTCGTAGGATTTTTTGTATATATAGCCAAAAATTAAGGCTAGGTTTCCGTGCGAATTAACTTCAATTCTCCATTTTCTTTATTTTGTTTTAAATTATTAACCTGTTCAACACAAATGAATAAAAGTAATTTAGATTATTTGTATAGAAATATGACTTTTTAACTATTAATTATCCAATCACGTTTTCAAAACAAATTTTGTTAGTTTCATTATGTATTTTATATATAATAAGTTTAATGGAGGTGAATATTTACTCGTGGACATTCCATATTGAAACTTTTAACTTATTTTTAATAACTTAATTTTAATGTTTATATATTGTCTACAAATCTCTTATAGCATTAAAGTTCTAGTTGTAGCTTTTGTTTAAAGTCTCACTCATTCATCTTAACTTTAGTAAAAATACTTTCTTTTGTTTTCTGGTCTCTTGAAAACATTTAAAATATCAAATATGGACCAATTATAATTAATATTCAATAAAATCTAACCTAAAACTCTTTAAAATATAATAGAATATTTATATAAAATATGTTATTTCAAATCAAATCACCCATACAACCCCTTTCAAAATCATTTTTCCCTACAATGTTCACTTTAGCACATTTTGGACAGCTGATCGTATCTTGGTCGGTTAGGGTCCAAATCAACATATTAACAGGCATGCTTATATGCATTGAAAAGCTAAGATGTTAAGATAACTTTTGACACCAAAATCACGTTTTTTGGTTAACTATTGAAAAGTTTGTGGTCTTGCAAAGTCGGGGAAAACATTCTCTCAGAAAAGATACTTTTGACACTTCATTTTCTTTTGCACTGTTGGTAGGCCAAATCTCCATAGAAAATTATGAGACCAGTTGGGTTAGAAATCTAACTTCTTCAAAATAACTCTAGGCTCAATAAACATAAAATTTGGTTCTGTTTTGACCAATATACAGCCTCTCAAAGTTGGGTCTATTATTCTGTCGGGTTACTGTCCATGCTGGGTTCTAAGCCTTGTTTTCATGTGTTCGAGGTGTTTAACTAGGCCATGAGTAACTTACTTGTTAGGACACTAAAACTAAGTGTGAAATTCAATTATTTCATGTTTCAATTAGTGGTTGAAGTGTAGTTTTGGAGTGTTTAAACTTCTGCAACATAAGAGTAACTAGAAAACCCACTTTTGGTATGTATGTCAGTTGGTTCTGAGATCCGGTTTTGGACCGTTATAGGACCTTATGAACGAGTCCTATAACATGTAATAGGTTTAGTTTGAGTTATTTCAAGATCATAACAGGTGATAGAAGCAAATGTAAGAAGAAATGAGTGGTAGAGCTCTCAAAACTGTTGTTTAATGTTTGACTCGGTCACGTGTTTGATTTGGGAACAAGTTATTGACCGGGTAAACTGGAAGAGTGAAGTAGTGGGTTGGTGTTAAACCTACTGTACGTGGGAAAATGTCAAGTGTGGGTCCTTATTTTCTGCAAGTTTTTTATGGTTTTCTTTGATTCAGTACTAGCCTTAGGTAGCTATTTATAGGTGGTTTCTATTAGTTTTCTTCATCACTTTTTAATTCCAGTTTCTTTCTTTGTAATCGTATTTTTGAAGTTTCAAGTAGAGAAAATTGTCCCATTGTCTTTGTTCTTTGCTTTTTATTGCTTTGATTACCAACATTTGGTATCAGAGCGAGTGTTCTGATTCAACCTTATATGCTAGCAAAATACCCTCGTTTTAATACCATGTCGATAGTTACAAACACAGCAGCCCCTAAAGAACCCGGTACCATTTCTCTCCAACTCCCAACCCTAACCTCAACCAACTACACCACATGGGTGATCAAAATGGAAGCCGTGTTAGATGCTCAAGGTCTGTGGGATGTCATTGAACCACGGGCTGGAGCAAATGTTGATCCAAAGAAAGACAAGACAGCCCGAGCGTTCATCTTTCAAGCGATCCCGGAAGATGTCTTACTGCAGGTGGCAAAGAAAAAGACGTCTAAGGAGATATGGTATTCGTTGAAGACGAGATATGTAGGTGCTGATCGGGTGCAGAAAGCGCGCCTACATACTCTCAAAAGTGAGTTCGAACTTTTGAAGATGAAGGACGGTGAGACCGTAGATGAGTTTGCGGGTAAACTCAGCAGCATGGCTTCGAAATATAGCAGCCTTGGGGCTACTATTGAAGATGGTAAATTAGTAAGAAAGTTGTTAGACTCGGTTCCGGACAAGTATTTTCAATTGGTGGCCTCCATAGAACAGTACTCGGATGTTGACAAAATGCCGTTTGAGGAGGCGGTGGGCCGGTTGAAAGCATATGAAGATAGATTGAAGCTTCGTCAAGGGAATACAAATGGTGACAACGGGTTGCTGCTCATGAAAATGGAGAACTTATCGACCTCAAAGGGTCCGGGGAGGACTCACTCTTCTAGTTCATGCGGTAGAGGTGACCGGGGTGGTCGAAGTGGTTCAAGAGGGAGATGGAACAACCGTGGCAGGGGTAACCTCGGTGGATATGCTGGGCATCAAAATTTTCAAAGTAACACAAGGAACAAAGACAAGCAACATGTTAAATATTTTAAATATGACCAGTATGGTCATTATGCATCGGAATGCAAAGAAGGAAAAGAAAAACAAGAGGAAGGTAACTTGACTCAAGCACAAGAAGAGGAGTCTTCTTTACTATTGAGTATATATGTTGAAGAGCCATCCCAGTTTGTTATGTTGAATGTGGAAAAGGTGTTTCCAAACCGAGACGGAGGACGGATTGGAGATGACCGGGACGTGTGGTACCTAGACAACGGTGCTAGCAACCACATGACCGGTCGGAAGGAGTTATTTGCTGTTTTGAATGACAAAGTGAAGGGATCGGTTCGTTTTGGTGATGGCTCGAAGGTAAAAATTGAAAGGAAGGGTACCATCTTGTTCGAATGCAAAAATGGCGAACAACAAGCGGTGGAAGACATTTATTTTATCTCGGCTCTTCAAAGCAACATCATAAGCTTGGGGCAGATGACGGAAGTTGGATACAAAGTAGAGATGGTCAAAAGTTATCTTTGGATGCGAGATGAATTCGATCGCCTAATCATGCGGGTTCAACGGGGTGCGAATCGGCTCTACAAAAGTACTATGAAACTTTCTCAACCGGTGTACTTTCTCGCCAAGCTCGATGATGAGGCGTGGTTGTGGCACGCAAGATTGGGTCATGTGAATTTTTACGTGTTGGAAGCAATGACAAAGAAAGGGCTGGTGAATGGTGTTCCGGTTATTAAACATCCGAAGCAAGTTTGTGGAGGATGTGTAGTGGCCAAACAAACAAGACAACCATTTCCACAAGAAACCCAGTGGCGTGCTAGCCATCCCCTTGAACTCATCCATGGTGATTTATGCGGTCTGATAACGCCACAGACTGAAGGAGGAAACCGGTATTTTCTATTACTCGTTGATGATTTTTCCCGTTACATGTGGGTTTATTTGCTTAAGTCAAAAGATGAAGCGTTAGCCATGTTCAAGAAGTTCAAGTTGCGGGTTGAAAAAGAAAGCTCACACAAGGTAAAGATGTTACGTACGGATCACGATGGGGAGTTCAACTCTCGGTTATTTACCGAGTTTTGTGAACATGAAGGTATTAGAAGACAGTTAACGGCCCCCCACACTCCGCAACAAAACGGAGTTGTGGAGCGCCGGAACCGTACCGTTCAAGAGATGACCAGATCAATGTTAAAGGCTACAGAGGTACCAGAATCGTTTTGGGGGGAAGCGCCACGTCACGCCGTTTATCTCCTCAATCGGGTACCAACGAAGGGTGTGAAAAATGGGACGCCATACGAAAATTAGAAGGGAAGGAAACCGACACTTAGTCATATTAGGGTGTTTGGTTGTGTCGCTCATGTGAAGAAGATGAACCAGGTTGCTAAGCTAGAAGATAGAAGTGTGGTTATGGTAAACCTGGGAATTGAAGAAGAAAGTAAAGCCTATCGGCTTTACAACCCAGTCACGAAAAAGGTTGTAGTGGGCCGTGATGTTATTTTCGAAGAAGATAAGAAGTGGGCTTGGAAGGTGCCGGATAAAACTCAGCCCAATAAAGAAACATATTACGGGTCCATTCAGTTCAAGAATTCACTGGGGCCCACAAGTGAAAACTCAAATGTCTATGTTGAGGATCAAAACCACACGTCACCTGTAACCCCAAATTTATCTAATTCTTTGTTTGATTCCACAGGTACCCAAAGTGAGCAGGAGAATTTAAATGTACTTTTTCCAAATTCAACCCAAGAATCAAATGGTGATGATGCCTCAAACAGCTCAGTACCATTCGACCACACGCCCGTACAAGGGTTCAAACCAATTCAAGGGATTTATCAAGACACGACAGCGATGACGGACGAACAGGTTCAAAATCTATATGAAAATGAATTGTTACTGATGAACGATGAGCCCACGACATTCAAAGAAGCGGTACAATATACTGATTGGAAAGGGGCGATGAAGGCTGAACTGGAATCAATTGAGAAGAACCAGACGTGGGTTTTGACAAATTTACCGGTGGGTCACAAAGCTATAGGCCTTAAGTGGGTCTATAAATTGAAGAAGGATGCAAGTGGTCGAGTTAGTAAGTGCAAAGCCAGACTCGTTGCTAAGGGGTACGTTCAAAGAAAAGGAATCGACTTTGACGAGGCTTTCGCACCGGTGGCTAGGTTGGAGACCATCAGATTGTTATTGGCGATTGCAGTAAAGGAAGGGTGGATTGTCCATCACCTTGATGTCAAATCCGCTTTTCTAAATGGGGAATTAGTTGAGGAAGTTTATGTCTCACAACCTAAAGGTTTCGTGGTGAAAGGAAAGGAAGACAAAGTATACCGACTCAAGAAAGCGTTGTACGGGTTGAGGCAGGCACCGAGAGCCTGGAACGCACGACTTGACAGATCACTCAAAGATCTTGGTTTCACCCGATGCGCCCAAGAACAAGCCGTTTACAGAAGTAAGACTTCAGATTCACTTCTTATTGTAGGAGTATATGTAGATGACCTCATTGTGACCGGGTCAAATGAGAAGGTAATACATGATTTCAAAGGGCGTATGATGAAGGTATTCGATATGAGTGATCTCGGGCGACTGTCTTATTATCTTGGCATCGAGGTTGATCAACGGAAGGACGGGATTTTTCTGAAACAGTTCGGGTATGCTAAGAAAATCCTAAAGGCAGCAGGTATGTTGAATTGCAACTCATCGAAGTGGCCGATGGAACCAAAGTTGCAATTAACAAAAGATGAGAATGGTGTACTTGTGGATCCAACAACTTATCGTAGCTTGATAGGAAGCCTTCGTTACTTGCTCCATACACGACCTGATTTGGGGTATTCAACAGGTGTATTGAGTAGGTTCATGGAGAAACCGAGGCAGAGTCATTTTCTAGCAATGAAACAAGTATTAAGGTATGTTAAAGGAACTATTGGGTATGGTTTACAATTCCGGAAAGAAGGTGATGGCAAGTTGTTGGGTTACAGCGATAGTAGTCACGCATTGGATTTGGAAGACAGAAGAGGAACCACAGGTACTGTTTTTTATTATTCAAACAGTTTGATTACTTGGGCATCACAGAAACAGCGTACAGTGGCTTTGAGCTCTTGCGAAGCCGAGTTTATGCCTGCAACCGAGGCCGCGTGTCAAGCCTTGTGGCTTAGAAACTTGGTTAGTGATTTGAAGGGTGAAAAGGCGCAACAAGTAAAGTTGCTGGTTGATAACGAGTCGGCTATAGCATTGATGAAGAACCCCGTCTTTCACGGACGTAGCAAGCACATAGATACCAAATATCACTTCATACGAGAGTGTGTTGAACGGGGGCAGATTCAAGTGCAACATGTAAGTGGGGAGCTGCAAAAGGCCGACATTATGACTAAGGCATTGCCTCGTATCAAGTTTGAAGAAATGAGGGCATTGATGGGTGTTAAAGACCTTGGAGACACGAGTCAAAATTAAGGGGGAAAATGTTGTTTAATGTTTGACTCGGTCACGTGTTTGATTTGGGAACAAGTTATTGACTGGGTAAACTGGAAAAGTGAAGTAGTGGGTTGGTGTTAAACCTACTGTATGTGGGAAAATATCAAGTGTGGGTCCTTATTTTCTGCAAGTTTTTTATGGTTTTCTTTGATTCAGTACTAGCCTTAGGTAGCTATTTATAGGTGGTTTCTATTAGTTTTCTTCATCACTTTTTAATTCCAGTTTCTTTCTTTGTAATCGTATTTTTGAAGTTTCAAGTAAAGAAAATTGTCCCATTGTCTTTGTTCTTTGCTTTTTATTGCTTTGATTACCAACATTATCCTCTTGCTCCCTTCTTCCCCTGATATCAGCAGCAGCAGCATGAACTTTTTGGGCTGTTTTCGTATCTATTGAGTGGGTGGTGTGGGGAACTAGGTGGTATTAAGGGTTATTATATAGAATGTTTAGGGAAGAAAGTTCATCATAAGAGGCTTGGCATCTTTAAACAAGAATGACCAATTGATGGATGGTTTCTTCTTAGGCGACCAACAAAAGCATTTAATTTGTGCAGTTGTTCAGCAGCATCACATCTCCCTTTTTTGTACTTGCTCCCAGCCATATTTAACAAAGGTGACAGGATATGGTCAAATGGTTCTCTAACTATTAGTCTAATGGTTAGTTGCATGGTAATTAGTCTTGTAACTAGAGAGTGTAATGGATATTTTAAGGCTGGTTTAGCAGTCCCCATCGAGCAGCAAGCATGGCCAGCTGTTGCATCATGTGGCAGCTCCTTTTGACCAAAAATGAGGTGATGGTTTAAGGTTTTACTAACCACTTTTAAGGTTTAATTTTTTTCGTATCTAGTAATGTACACAGAGAGTTTTGAGAGTGTTTTAGGGTTGTGCTTGGCAGCTACATTCGAGCATGTCCAGGGATATTATCACGGGTTTATATTGCTTTTTCAACTCGTCGTTTGGTGTTAATGAACTTAGTGATTCATGCTTGACGGTTTTCTTATATGATTATCAAATACACTTGGTTTTACTAAATCATTAAAGTCCATTATATGTGATTGTTGTTATTGATTCAAATTGAAGTAAAAGTTTGTGGTTGAATAAGAAGCAAGTCCCATATTAAGTTAGTTATGAAAGTCCTATATTAAGTAACTTATAAAAGTTTATGGATTTAGTATATGTATTTAGGACTTTCGAATGACGAGTGATATTTTTGGTTACTAGAACCGTCTCGCTAAGCATTGAATTTAGGTCTGAATTTTTATTCATTAAAATATTAATAGGTGTCGTGTTACATTAAACTTTGTATGTTGACGTGATAAAAATTATTTATCATGACGTAACTTTCATGCAAAGGTGGTAAGCTCCATGCATGATTACATGAACAAATGTGATTGTTTTATAAGCTTGGTTAACTATGTGGTAGGTATACTTATAAGTTCGATCTAGTAAAATTCAAGATGACAGTTTAACATGCCAATGTTCATTGACCGTTGGTTATGCAAATAATCCACCGAGAATTAACATATGATATTACCATATACTATCACATAATGATATTGATGCATGATCTTTTCAAGTAAGAAATTTCATACTTAATTTAATTCTCAATCAAGTCTAATGCATAATAGCTAAGGTCTTAGAAAGAGTTTGACAAGAGTTAGGGTTCTAAGCTTTATGCGTCAGCTATAAAGTTATCTAAAAATTCACGAATGTTACAGTGGTGGCTGGTGGTTACCAGTGGTGGCCGGTGGTGGTTCCCGATGGTGATGGGTGATGGCGGGCGGTGTGGTTGGTGGTGGTTGTCGGTGGTGGTGGCTGGGGGCGGTGGCCAGTGGTTCTCGGTGGTGGTGGCGGGGGGCGGTGGCCAGTGGTTCTCGGTGGTGGTGGTTGGCGATTGGTGGTGGGGGTTACTAGTAGTGGTTGTCGGTGGTGGTGGTGGTGGCTGGTGGTGATTGGTGGTGGTGGTTGGTGGTGGTCATGGTGACCATAGTGGTGGTGGTAGTGGTGATCATTGGTGGTGGTTGGCAGTGGTGGTCGATGGCGGTGATGGTGGTCGGTAGTGGTGGTGGCCACCGCCAACCGATGGTGGTTTATGGTGGTGGGTGGGTGGTGGTGACTAACTATAGAAGAATAAATGGAATGAGAAAAAAAGAATGGGGTTGATGGAATGAATTTGGTATGTTTAGCGGGAATGATATTACATATGTAATGATCCATTCCATTTCCTTCACCAACTAAGCATCCTTTTTCCCATTCATCATTAATGGTTCATTCCATTCCACCTATCATTCATGCATATCAAACACTACCTAAGGATGTAATTCAAATTCTAATTCCAACAAATTCCTGCCAACCAAACACAATGACCAATGGAATTCAGATTCCAATTCCAATAAATTCCTGCATACCAAACGCACCCTTAGAGCTTAGTTAATGCATTTATTGTAGAGATAGAAGCATCTTGATATACTTGTAGCTTAGTTAATGCATTTATTGTAGAGATAGAAGCATCTTGATATACTTGTTGTTATGTCACATGATTTGCGATTGTGATTGTTTAAGGTCTTAGAGTTTAGTTAATGCATAAATGAAAGAATACTTGCTTTCAACATGGTACCTTTTCTCGTATGATTACGTGTCACTATTATAGTGTGTTTAGAATCCGTTTATGAGCATGTTTTAACTACTCGAATGTGACAAAAAAACTTCTTTTGTTGAACTTAGATGCACACGAGTTAACATAATATGAACAAATCCAAAAAAATACTTTAAGAATTAAAAACATTAAACTTTCATGAATAAATATAACTACGCTTGTAGCCCAATACACGAATGAACATGCTAAGCCGTATAAGGTTTTAAAACAAGGGTCAAATATGGCTCAATATAAGAAACCAATATGAAATTAGCTACTTAACTTTGGTTAACAAATCATCACATAATTGTGGGATCTTGGGATGAACACAAAATGAAATATGCATAATATACTTGCACTAGGTATCATTAAAGTATTTAACACACTCAAACAACTGGTTAGCGCCAAGGATACAATGTGATAAGTATTCAGACAATAAAACACTAATAGTAATGGTATATAATTTTTCAAAGAGTTATTCAGGCAAATGCACGCGGAATGAATGTACTTAAAACAATGAAGTGTGTGTGCTACGCAACTGCCAACAAGACTGGCACTAATGATGCTCGTTGCAAGACTTCAGTGAAAGGTAATATACACACACACACACTTATATGTTGTATTATTATTTATAGAATAATAATAATAATAATCTTTTCTGGAGGGCAAAAGGTTCATTTTACACACGACGTTGACGCATACTGCCTTGGATAGTAACACTAGTACAAAAAGAGGCAAATGGGGCGGCCCTAATTTTTTGAAGGGGCGGGTGTTTTAAAAAACCGCTCCTTAAAGCCTTCTGAAAATTTAAATGAGAACAAATTGGGTGAAACCGCCCCTTAAGTTACATTTAGGGGCGGGTATATCAAGACCGCCCTTTATGCCCCCTTTAGGGGCGGTTCTAAACCGCCCCTTATGTCCTATTGAAAATATAATAAATACCTTTAGGGGCGGATATTTTAACCGCCTTTTATGCTTCTTTTAGGGGCGGTTTAAAACCGCCTCTTATGTGCTACTTAATATTTAATAAATACCTTTAGGGGCGGGTATTAGAACCGCCCCTTATGTATAATAAATACCTTTAGGGGCGGATATTTTAACCGTCTTTTATGCTTCTTTTAGGGGCGGTTTAAAACTGCCCCTTATGTACTACTTAATATTTAATAAATACCTTTAGGGGCGGGTATTAGAACCGCCCCTTATGTAGCTTTAGGGGCGGTTTTGGACCGCCCCTTAATACTTTATATATATTAAACAAAAAACGGTCATCTTCCTCATTGAAGCATTTCCTGCAAATCAAATGTTCTTTTAATTTTGAATTTCAAATCGAGTTTTCTTTCAAAATACTCCATTAAAGGTACATATCTCTCTATTGACGTTATTTTTAGTTTTATTGTACATAATGATATATTTTATTGTTAACTTTCGTTATTTATAGGTCATCTTCCTCATTGAAGCATTTCCTCCAAATCAAATGTTTTCTTAATTTTGAATTTCAAATCGGGTTTTCTTTCAAAATCTCTCCATTAATGGTACAAATCTCTCTAGACGTTATTATTTAGTTTTATTGTACATAATAATGTATTTTATTGTTAACTTTCGTTATTTATAGGTAAAAGTTTATTATTGTTTTTTTTGATAAATTGATGTGTATATATATGTGTATGTACATGAATGCGTGTTTAAAATATAAATATGTGTCTATATGTCGGATTGAATTATGATGCTTACAAGTTGTAGATTAGTATGTATAAAGTAAAATATGTAAACTTGCCATACTTTGACCAGTTAATTAAGAAACACATAATATATATATATATATATATATATATATATATATATATATATATATATATATGTAATATATGTTTATGTGTATATGTATCTGTGTGTTTTGATAATATTTATAAATGAATTTAGGCATAAAACATTAGAGTATACCCGTCCAAAATTTATCTAATAGAGATAATTTTTGGATTGTCCCCGTTGGGACTGCTTTTTGAATATTCCATCACATTAGGACATGTATACATTTTAACGTGTTTGACTATTTAAGAAAAAATCGGCAGTTTTATCCTATACTCCTTCGGGCTTGCATTTTAAATGCATTCTTGGGGAGTTAAGGGGAAATGCTGTCGATTTTTTCTTAAATAGTCAACACGTTAAATGTATAGATATGAGATAGAATATTCAAAAAGTGGGTTAGGATCCACCGCCTTCTATTACCGGTTACGTTCAACTACATCACTTGTTTGTTTTTTTACTTTTCAGATGGATCGTGATACTTGGATGTATAAAACTTTGCGTTCATCATAAATTTATGCGAAGGGTGTTCAAAGTTTTAATAAGGTAGATGAAGAAAATCGTTTGAAAACAGGAAGCCGAAAAATTTGTTGTCCTTGTTCCGTTTGTAAAACCTTTCAATATTTTGAGGATATTGATATCATAGAGTATCATTTGTTGCAACGTGGGTTTATGCATGGATACCATTGTTGGTCAGAGCATGGAAAATCAATTCTTGAGTTTAATACTTTGTTGACCACTTTACACATTCATGATAATACATACTACAACGACTCATTAAATTTTGATAGAGATGATGAGCTTCCAAATAAACCCACTAACAATTACAATACTGAAATGTTACATGACATGGAGACTAATATGAATAAGGTCGAACAAGAAAAGTTACAACACATATTTGAAGAAGCAGAAAAGCCCTTATATACCGGTTCTAAACATAACAAACTTGATGTTGTGTTCAAGTTATTTAAAATAAAGTTTGAAAACAGATGGAGCGATAAAAGTTTTACAAGTCTATTGGTGCTTTTAAATGAAATTCTTCCGAAAGACAACGAATTACCAATTTCAACATACCAAGCAAAAAAGTTGATGTGTCCGATGGGGTTGGAAGTTGAAAGAATACATGCATGTCCAAATAATTGCATCTTATATAGAGACGGGTATGAAAATAAATATAAATGTGATAAGTGTGGTGCATTGAGGTATATAAGAAAAAAATATTCAGATGAATGTGATGATGATGTCACAAAAAATGGACCACCGGCTAAAATTTTGTGGTATCTCCCTATTATACCAAGACTTAAAAGATTATTTTCAAACGTAAAAGATGCAAAATTGTTGTGTTGGTATTCAGATGAACGTGTAATTGATGGATAATTAAGACATGTTGCGGATTCACCTCAGTGGAGAATTATTGATAGAAAGCATCCAACGTTTGCGAAGGAGAAAAGAAACATACAGTTTGAGCTTAGTTCAGACGGGATCAATCCATTCGGTAACATGAGTAGTCGTCATAGTACATGGCCAGTTCATTTATGCATCTATAATCTTCCACCGTGGTTATGTATGAAACGAAAGTACTTTATGATGTCATTGTTGATTCAAGGTCCAAGACAGTCTGGTAATGATATTGATGTGTATTTATCTCTATTGATTAAAGACTTACAAAAGCTTTGGAATGAGGGTGTGGACGTATATGATGCTTATTAGAAAGAACAATTTAAATTGCGCGTCATAATTTTCTGCACTATAAATAATTTTCTAGCATATGGTAACTTGTCAGGATACAGTACCAAGGGTAAGAAAGCTTGTCCCATTTGTGAAGACGAGACACACTCGATCTGGTTAATAAATTGCAAAAAACTTGTATACATGGGACATCGAAGATTTCTTCCAAAAGGTCACATTTTTAGAAATAAAAAAGATGAGTTTGACGGTGAGTTCGAGTTTAGCACAATGAGGACAAGTTTTGATACATTTTCACGAGTTAAAAATTTGAACAATGCGGGGGGAAAAAGATCACGTGTTGAGAAAGCAGCGTTGTGGAAAAAAAGATCAATATTTTGGGATTTACCTTATTGGAATGATTTAATGGTTAGACATTATCTAGATGTTATGCATATAGAAAAAAATGTGTGTGACAGCTTGATAAGCTTATTATTAAATATTCTTGGTAAAACTAAATATGGAATTAACGTTAGAAAAGATATGGAACTATTGAAAATACGTCCAGAACTTCATCTAGAATTATGTAACGACTGTATTTACCTGCCACCTGCTTGTTATAATACAACAAGAGAAGAAAGAAGATAGTTTTGTGAATGTTTGCACGGTATTAAGGTTCCATCAACTTATTCTTCAAACATTAAAAGATTGGTGTCGTTGAAAGATAGTAAATTACTTGGAATGAAGTCTCATGATTGTCATGTTTTGATGACACACATGATTCCTATCGCAATTCGTGGATTGTTACCTGATGACGTTCGACATACTATCACAAAACTTTGTTTGTTTTTTAACAACATTCACTCGAAGGTGTTAGATGTAGAATCTTTGAATCAATGGCAAAAGGACATATATGTTACCCTGTGTGAACTAGAGATGTACTTTCCATCATCATTTTTTGACATAATGGTTCACCTCACATGTCATATCGTAAAAGAGATTAAGGCTTGTGGTCTTGTATTCCTACGATACATTTACCCTTTTGAAAGATACATGGGTGTTTTAAAAGGTTATGTAAGAAATCGTTATAGACCAGAAGGTAGTATTATTAAAGGATATACTTCTGAAGAGATGACTGACTTCTGTCAAGGTAACACCATCAATCATATTACATTATATATATATATATATATATATATATATATATATATATATATATATATATATATATTAGTATTAACATACATTATAATAATTTATTTATATTTTCAGACTATATGGACAACGTCAAAGGTGGTGCTGTTCCTAAGTCTCGTCATTCGGGTCGACTTGGTGGTCAAGGAGTACTTGGTATCAAAACAATCACCCCGTCTTGCAAACACATAGAAAATGCACATTTAGTGGTTCTAAAACACATGATGTCTTGATCCATTTGTTTGTGAACACATGGACATGTTACTATCGTCAAACCCAGGTCAATATGATGAGTGGTACATTAGAACTCAAAACAAAGAGTTGTCGGACCGGATGAAACAGAGGGTAAAAGAAACTGATGTTGTTAATGAAACTGTGAAAAAGTTAGGAAAAGGTCCAGACTGTGTAGTTAAATCTTATCTGGCGTACGACATTAATGGTTATACATTTTACACCAATAATCAAGATAAAAAAAGTGCAGTGCAAAATAGTGGAGTTACATTAATAGCATCATCATCCGAATTCGAGAGACGACGTGGTGATACCTTGAAAACAATCGCAAAAAACTCCTATTATGGTGTTATACAAGAAATTTGGGAATTGGAATATGATGTAGGTCTTATTGTTCCAGTGTTCAAATGTAAGTGGGTGTGTAACCTTAAAGATGTCCAAGTTGATAAATATGGTTTTACACTAGTCAACCTTACCACCAATGGGTATAAATCTGAACCTTTAGTTTTGGCAAAACATGTCACACAAATTTTATTTGTCAAAGACCCTAGCAATCCACTATATCACATCGTTTTGCAATGTAAACGACGTATTCTTGGCGTAGACAATGTTAGTAACGAAGAGGAATACGACCAGTTTGATGATCTACTGCCATTTTCGGTAGGTATTGAAGAGCCGGATCATATCAACCGCACAGGAATTTTACGTGATCATATCGATGGAGTTTATCTTAATTAAGAAGAAATTATTATTATGTATGTGAAATGTGTTGTTATATGAAAACTTATTTTAATCGTTTATTTTTATACATATTTGTATTAAATTTATATATGTCTACACTAAAATATACATCAAAATCAATTAAAATAAAATACCCACCTCTTTAGATCTCCAGAACTGCCCCTTTTGACCCAAAACCGCCCCTTATAACATGAAAAAAACCACCCCTTATAACACAAAAAACCGCCCCTTATAATACAAAAAAAACGCCCCTTATAACACAATATAAAAACCGCCCCTTATGAGCCTATACCCGCCCCTTTTGAACGGCCCGCCCCTTATGAGCCCATACCCGCCTCTTTAGGTCACACATAACACCAAAAATTTTGTTTTCCCTCCCAAAAGTGGCCCCCTCTTCCCCCCACCTTCCACTCTTCTCTTCCACCACCGTCCTCACCCGTCGGTTCTTCCACCACCGCCTCCCCCTCCAATTTCTTCCTTCGGTGCAGCCCCCCACCCCCGCCCTTCTCCACCACCGCCTCCCCCTCTTCTTTTCTTCCTTTGACGCAACCCCCAACCCCCCGCCACTTCTCCACCACGGCCTCCCCACCCAATTTCTTCCTTCGGCGCAGCCCCCCACCCCCGCTCCTTCTCCCCCACCGCCTCCCCCTCCTATTTCTTCCTTCGGCGCAGCCCCCCACCCCCACCCCCGCCCCTTCTCCATCACCGCCTCCCCCTCCTCTTTCTTCCTTCAGTGCAGCCCCCACCCTCGCCCCTGCTCCACGACCGCCCTTTCTCCACCACCGCGTCCCCCTTCCTTCGGTTCTCCTTCAGCGCAGCCCCCCACCGCCGTCGCTTGTCCACCACCGTCTGCACAACTTCAATTGTATCTCCTGAGTTAAGGTAGTTCTTTATATCATTCTATATGTTTGATACTGTTTATATAGTGTTGGGTATATGGTGGGGCTGTTGAATATTAAATTTGTAGTGCACGTGTCGTTTATTAAATGTGTATGGATGTATTGGCATTTTTGTGGTGGGGTAATGACTTCCTTTATTTTAGTGTTAAATATATATTGTGATGATTTTGATGTTGTACAGTGCCCTTTTAGTATATTATATCTTGACTTTTAATATGTATATAAGTGTATTGTAATATATAGAAACAATAATAACTTAATATTTCTTTTACATTGTATAGGAATGTCATCACAAAAAATAAAACGTGGTCCTGCTTCTTCTTTAAAAGAGATACCAAAGGATAAAATAAAATTGTTAAGATTTAATAAATATGGCCAACCGACGGATACCATGGCTCAAAATTGAAGTCTTGGTATGCTACTAAACTGAAGCATACCTTTTCATATCATATTCCTATGTCAAAATTTAAGGCTCAAGATTTTGTAAGACTATGGTTACAAGCCAAAGCACGTGTTATATTTTAACTTAGAATCATGAATTATATATTAATTAAACATTATATTTAACTAATTGTTTTTTAAATGTTAGGCTTTTTGGATGATTGAAACTGATGCTCCCAAGAACTTTATGAAGAAATGGGCTATAAAACGCGGTACAAATTGGAGAGATCTTAACAAGCATTTTGTGCAAAAAAATATAAATGCTTGTGATACATATCAATTTCTTAACCGTGATCATTGGGATGATTTTGTTGCACAAAAAACTAGTGCTGAATTAGAGGTATGATGGAATTTTTTTATATGTTGTTTATTATATATTTTTACTAACATTTTGTTGATTTTTGTGAAGGCAAAAAACGCAGAGGCAAAGGTGCTAATGCCACAAACAAACACGTGCTTCACATTGGACGGAGTGGGTGGGTTGAGTTTAAGGGAAAAAAAAGAATATATTTGGCCTCAACTGGTAACCAAATACAGCGTTCTTAAAGACATTACTAACCACGTTCTAGATGGTTTCTAATGGCCACTGCTGAATTAAACAATGAAACAAATGAGTATGAACTTACTCCTTTTGCAATTGAAATTGGAGTTAAGTTGGTAAGTGATTATGTTCTTTGAGTTGGTAAATGATTTATTAATACTATAGTTTTAATCTTTAACACATTTTTTATAGTGCAATGTAGAGCGGAAAATGAAAGCGAACGGGACTTATGATCAAAATAAGGATGAACCGCTAGTTAGAGTCGTCGGCCCCGAGCATGGGGGGCGTGCACGGGCTGTGTCTAATCCTATTGGTAAGGATTATGCCAATTTATTAATATATATTTTTTACATATGTTTGACTACATTGTGTTTATAGGCCGTACTCATATTCACGGCGGATTGTTTAAAAATGTGAACCATGATGCGGACTCAGTATCACAGTTCGACACGGTGCCATATGGAACTAGTTGTGGCTCTGATGCACGGGTCAATTATCCACCTATCGAGGTAATATCATTCATAGGTTAAAAAAACTTAAGTATTATGATTTAAGGTATTATGATTTTAAGTATTATTAATTCTTATGCAATACTTGAATATTATTGATATTATGTTGTAGACTCACACAACATGTGAGTTGCAAATGAAAGTGGCTGACGAGATGGTGACAGTGGCTTATGGAGAAGCGTGGCTGCACCAGTTAAGTGACCTTCATTGTGGGCGAATAACCGATGGTTGTGTAAAAGTTAATGTGGATCTTATAAATGAAGAATACAAGAATTTGATGGTTTATAAAGTTGCAAAAACAGATGAAATTAAGATTGTTGAAAACATGACTTGGCAGATCATTCAGTGGCCACGATATGCAATAAAGGTATATTTTTTTTATGTATTACAATATATTTTAGTTTTAAATAATAATTATTTTTATTTGTTAAATTGTAGCTTGTCCCGAGAATGGAATCGAGTAACGGGTCACAAAGTCATAGAGTTGACTCGCCACACAGTCGTAGGGTTGACTCATCATAATTAGACGATGATGAGAACACGTTGACTTCAGGTTACAAGCCAGATATGAACGGTGTCAATGATGTCGTAAATGATGATGTGAATGCTGGATTTGAAGAAGTTGTTGGAGGCCGTCTTCAACACTATGTTAGTTTTCAAGATTTTTTTCGTATAACAATATATTATATTTATATTTCTTAGTACTAATGTGTTACATACAATCGTTTTCAGTTTTTTGGAGCTGATATGTTTGATGATAATATTGCAGGCCCTTATACCAACTTGGTTAGATTTGAAAACATTTTATATAACAATCAATTTATACATATATAAATGATTCAATTTTTATATATGTGTGCTTATAACGTACTAATGTTTAATCGTTTTTAATTGCGATCTGTGGCGCCACAAGTACCCCAAACCGCACCAGAAACCATGTTACAAACCACACCCATGCAAATCCAACCTATAAACCAAACTGCACCGGTACCCGAAGTTCATCCTACATCCCAAGTACAACCTGAAACAATACCTTCGCCCCAACGCCACCCCCCCCCCCCCCCGAGCCCGAATTTGTTGATCCCGAGTTAGTTTTGGCCATAGATAAAATCAAACTAACCCGTAAACCGTTTCAAAGCATGTTTGAGGAATTATTTTTGGCCTTTGGGAAGAAGCCTGTAATTATTGTTGATGCACCTCACGGGATGTACCCCGAGCCGAAAACGCAAGCTATTTATTCCATTAACCGAGGTGTCACAAATATTCATCAAAGGTTGGCTTGACATGTTAATACTTCATTGGTTTGCAATGTAAGTTGTTATTACAAGTTTGGTGTAACATATCATGCATTAATTGTAGTTTAATAATATAATCTACATCTTTAATGTCAAATCTTAAAATTGTGATTTCATTTCTTTTGATTTAAGGCATTTCTATGAAACGCGAATGTCCAAATGCGTTTTTTTTGACCCAACCGAAATAGAGGCTCAAAAATGTATTCGTCAAAAGGATGAAGTTCAAACACACATAATTAGTGTATCTCAACATCATATGGATAAACATTTCATTCTTGCACCTTACATTCAAAGGTAATATATACCATCATACAATGATATATATATATATACACACGCTAACTTTTATTTTTGTAGTAATCATTGGGTGCTTATCATTATGGATACATTTTTGCATTGCGGGTACGTTGTGGACTCCAAGAAAAGCGAGGGAAAAGGCGTGAAATAATATCGTCTTACTCAAATACTATAAGAAATTTTTGGAAAAGAGAAAATAAATGATCCTAAAGCGTGGAAATGGGCAATGGTTAACGTATGTGATCCATCAATACTTATAACTGATTAGAAAATAATTTCTCTAAATTGATTTGAATAAAATACAGTGTTTACAACAAAAAGGTGATTATGAATGTGGCTTGATGGTTATCAAGCATATGATGGACTTTGTCAATCATGTTCAGCATGATTTCCCCATCCGTGTAAGTTTTTATATATTTTATTAAACATAATAGTAGATTATATACTTACAATTTTTTTATCTATTTGTTTTTAGTTATGGAATACACAAGGGATTATTCCAACGAAAGAGCTTGATGATTTAGTCTTACAATTGATGTCGGAAGTGATTGACAAGCGTTTTAGTTAAAACGGTGATGTTTTTGATTTATTTATGTTGACTTGATGATATTATCTTGAGAATTTTTGGTGTATATACGTGCTTTTTATCTACATGCCGTATATTGAATTGATTTTGAACGTTTGATACACAATGTATGATACTTTAATATATGAAACATGTGATACGCAATCTTATAATTTTTGGTTGATTGAGCTGTTTGTACAGAAAAATATTTATGGATATTAAACAATAATTTTTTTTCCCCATTATTTGAACATAAGGGGGGTTTAAAAGGGGGGTTTTGAAAACCGCCCCTTATTGATGTACATAGGGGGCGGGGGGGGGGGGGTTTAAAAACCGCCCCTTATCAATGTACATAAGGGGGTTCAAAAACCGCCCCTTATCAATGTATATAAAGGGAGGTTCAAAAACCGCCCCATATGAAAATATATATCATAAGGTGCGTAGCTATATGGGTCTGGCTAAAAACCACCCCTTATGGCCAAATTACCCGCCCCTTTTGCCCCTTTTTGTAGTAGTGTAACCAACTATATGAGATTTCATATAGTGGGTACTTCAATAATGTTTATTACATTTCAAGTAATTACTACAGTTTTAAAGTATTCAAGGAAAAATAACATAACTAATAATGGGTGGACACACGTTACAATTGTTAGTGTAAGGATGATACTAAGAGTGGAGTGGCGCACACTTCATCCCTAGCTATAAAAAAAACTTTCTCATAACTTAGCCTTAATTCACACACTCAAATTTCAAAAACTCTCCCAAATGTTAGAAAGAGAGGGGGTCTTGTTAGAAAGGGATGGTGACAGAGAAAAAGATGATGTCTTCCGTGCTAGATATAACATTACAAGTGAAAGACTATGAATCCCATGCCTGAATTTTTATCCAAAGTCACAAGAACGATTATTTAGAAAAGAGTATACAGAGAAGATGATACTGATCAAGTAGTGATTGACAAAGTGCTGTAGAGCTTAATTATACGTTGGACCATGATGTCACAGCCGTTAAGGAATCTAATGATCACAATACTTATCATTCGACCAACTTATGGCTTTATTACAGTCCCATGAAAGAAGAATCAATGGATGCATGGATAATGGTGAGGAGGAACATGCTTTCCATGCAAAAGAGGTAGAGTTCACTACATTAGAGGACGGGGATGAGGAGGTATAATGCACGATAGAGGCAAAGGCTAAGGTTAAAGTCTTGGATGGGGATGAGGTAAACGACACATAAGGACCAAGTGATGGTATGATTTAATGGAAACTACAAAATAAGAAATAAGGATGATTAAAAAGGACTGCAAGTTGTTCATGGGTTTTTTCGCAAGATAAAACTTCTAAACAAGATGTTCACATATTAGAATAAAAATCCAGTAAGCAAGTAGTAAAAAAAGTTAAAAAAAGAAGAAAGATTGGTTCATTGATGACGAGTTTTAGGATAAGTCTATTTTAGAGACGTGGACAAGACCAAACAGGTAAAGGTCTAAACACGAAATGAAAAAGCTATTCAAGTATAATGAAAAGACACCGTAACATTATTACCACCACATGGGGAATCTAGACGCTTAATGGTGTTCAATTTTCCCAAGATCTTGGCTATAACTTATTGAGTGTGTGTTAGATGATGAAACGAGGATATGCATTACAACTTTGTGATAACATATATGTTGTCATGCATGCAGAAACATATGCCCTTGTGTCGGGCTCTATTGACAAGCAATTATGTCTTTCCCATAAACATAAAAGAGGATCATAAGAAAACACTGGCGGCCATAAAAGTTGAAGATTATGCCTTATGGCATCTCAAGTTTGGTCACTTGCATGCAAGTGGACTCAAATTGCTCAATGGTAAAAATATGATAAAAGGCCTTTCTAAAGATTGAGGCAGTATCAATGTGTTAGGATGTAATTATAGCAAACAGAAAAGATGACCATTTCTTTAACATGTGTGGATGACTTCACAACTACTTCTCTAAGTCCAGGCTAACCTGTCCACACCGATGCAACCATCTTCTTTATGAGGTAACAAGTACTTTATCACTCACTGATGATTATAGTCGAATGAGTTTGGTATATTTTTTATAAAAGAAGTATGATATTTTTGATAAGTATAAAAAATTAAAGCCAAAGTTAAAAAAACAATCAAGAATGAACATTTGTTGCAAAAAAACCAATCGAGGGGGTGAATTGTGTTCATAAACATTCTATACAATTTCCAAGACAAACATGATTAGTAGAGAGTCCACAACACCATACATACCACAACAAAATAGTGTGCCCGAATGCAAGAGCATACGTGTTGTAGAGATGGCCCGAACATGCTACACAAAAAAGGGTTAACAAACTAGTTTTGGGTGGGGCGAAACGATTGCAAGAGCCATATATCTACTCAATTTCTCCTCTAATAAAGCAGTAACCGGAAGAACCCCATATGAATCACAACCGAAAACCATATGCAAGTCATTTGAAAGTATTTGGGTGTAGCTTATTCCTTGAAACATTCGCAACTTAGGAAGAATCTGGATTCATAATCACGCAAGTGTAATTTTATACGGTGTTATTTATAATATAAAGCTTATAGATTTGATCGATCCCATACCTGTGAAATGGGAAGAAAGTGGTTGGGTTGAAACAGGTGTTTAAAGTAAAACATCAAGCTAATAGTCAAGTCCAAAGGCATAAGGCAAGGTTGCTGGCAAACAGATACAAGAATATGAAAACGGTTTCAAAGAAACATTCTCATCAGTGGCAAAATTCGTAAGTATAAGAGTGGTACTTTCATTGGTAGCACAGAAAGTTTGAACAATATACCAGTTTGTGTTAAAGCAACATTTCTTAATGGTCTTCTTCAAGAAGGTGTTTATGTATTCAAAGGTAAGAGAGAGGAAGATAAGGTGCAAGTCGCACAATGCCTCTCTAACATTGAAGCAACCACCACGAGCCTCATACAATAAAGGTATGCAAGAAGTAAAAACTAGCCCATCTTATACACCAAAACAGCCTCTAAAGAGTTATTCATATGATTTATACCTATCATCACATGATTTGATAAATGAGTTTAATGAAAAGATGCTAGAAGAATTTGAGATCACAATTATGGGGATTTGAACTAGCTCTTGGTCTTGAAGTTGTACAAAAGCAAGATGGGATGTTCGTGTGTCAAAGAAGTATGTTGCGGAATTGCTGAACAGATTTGGAATGAGTAATTGTAAGAAGGCCCTATTCCAATGAATGCAAATGAAAAGATGTAGTTGGGGGATGGTGAAGTTCAAGCAGATATGAACATGGCACACTCGTAAGTGTCTAGATAATGCATTCATACCCATGAGACAATATGACAACGTGTAGCGAAAACTTCACTTATTTCTCAAGTCGTTAAAAAGCGGATGCATACATTCCTTGCAGGCAAACTATAAAAAAAATCCAGCTAACTTGTGAACCAGAGTACCAACCATGCCAAAACGTCATGTCTAGTGAATCGAGTAAGAAAAAACCATTAACCATTTACTTTACGCCTAAGATAAGATTCGAAGGGTAACTTGTCGATTTTTGCAGCTAGGATGAAATCATTTTCTGTGAGCCCACCTGCAGAAGTCAGATTGATGTTCAGACATATTTATAACCAACAGATTCACTGTATGAACTTTACCATTCAGGGAAATCTTATAGTTGGTTCATACCACAAGCATGTGTCCATATCTCGATTATCACGTTGTTCCATCCGACAAGATGAAGATCTGGATGATGGCCTGGATTTAAACAATATGACAACACAGTCACCATATAGACCACAGAATCTGGCCATTTCTATAATGAAACTAAAGAGAAATGTTATCAGATGAGAAGTTATGTTCAAAGAATCCCAACAATGCTTGTAGTTGTTCTCAGAGCATATAACTTTCTCCGCTCTAAAAAAAGAATAATCCTTCGACCTTTTTATCGAGTCAACTAATTACTGTTTGCAACAATAATTGATATGATCTCAACAGATCTTGGTAGAAAAGATCAACTACCCATAGATTATATTCCAATGGACTTATCAACCATGAGGTATATGGCGGCCAATAAATTTATTTTGTATTCCACTCCTAACCCTCAAAAGATTTCACCCCAGCTAAATGGGAGCCTGAGGTGTAACCTAATTCAATCAATTGAACATATTTTAATTTGCTGATTCAACGGTGTAATTCTAACATCATATAAAGTTGCATGTATTCCGTGTTCATAATCATCAATAAACTACATGAACACGTGAAATTCTAATATTTATACCAGATTAAAAAAAACACTTTTTATAGAATGATTTCAGAGTTCCGAACTTCCGATAGGTTATTGAATTTGCCATGCTTTTCAGGTTAGACCAGCTTACAAGATTTGGATTTGGGCTTAGAAGTTACTAATCCACTTAAGTAGACATTTTTCATCTCAAGCTCATTATTTAACAAACAAAATATAAGATTATGAAATAAGCCTATGCTATTCTAAAGTCATCATTACAAAGAATCCAATAGAAAATTACCATCAATTGTTCTCATGCAACGTTCAGATAAGAAAAAGTTAAATGATAAGATGATTATGCTAATGTCATAATACCATGTGCGTGTGTGTGTGTGTGTGAGAGAGAGAGAGAGAGAGAGACTGACCTTCAGCTTCAGCCAAGTCAGCAACGATCTTAAAGAACTCCAACCCGAGGAGGAAATTCTTAACTTTCCACTTCCGACGGAGCTTCATGACACCACCATCATTTAACAACTCCCATTCAGGGACCTTAATCATAACCACCATCAACTTAATCCTCAAATATACCATCAAATCAAGATATCAAAGATAGATAAATATAGACAAACCTTTGGTTTCAACACATTGGCACTCTCTTCGGTCATAGGGCTCAAATCTTTTCTGTTGCATGGGACACATTTTTGAAGTGACAAATCTGCAATAGCAAGAAAGAGTTAACAACAGTACATATAAAAGAAAGAGGGATCGTGCAAAAAAATAAAATAGATAGAACAAAATTGTAGCAATGAACAAATCTGCAATATGGAAACTTCTTAATAATTAAGACACCAGCTTAGTCCAACATGTCAATTGTTTGAAGATCACATTTACTAAAATTGTGTTGAATAGCTTACTCTCGCATGTCCTTTGGAGTTGGCATTAACAATCAAGGAAAGTTGTGCAACGGAAGCGTGTCATGTGTCACTAGTCAAAAGTTGGCGTCACTCCCCTCATGAGTTCATTGCATGACATAATCAATGACCTATATCAATACATGGAACATAATGGCCAGTCGCTGGCCCAAGATATGGGCGCCGCACGAGGCCTCAATAGACGACATGTAACAAGTGATATCAACAGCTGACAAGTTACAATCAGTATCCCAAAAGAACTTAAATGATGGCTAAGCATTAGTGGTGGGAGATCAACTGTAGATGCTCATGACAGTGAGTCAAGATAGTGAGTGAGGATCTTTGTAGCCCATAAGCATGGGATCACAGGCTCCGTTCTAGTTCTAGAATGAGTAACAAGCCACCTCGGAATCTAAACTAGTTTGTCGACACAAGGAAGATCAACTTGGTTGTGAAAGCTAAGAATTTCCAAAGTGGACGAGGGTGTCCATAGAATTGGCCTGTGGTCCGGGTGAAAATAATGTTCATTGCATGCTAGAATGATTGTGTGTCCCTTTTAAACAAAGAAAAAGCCTGTGTCGAGGTTTTATCACGGATGAGCAACGATGCACAAGGCATGCGTGTTTTGGTGGTGGCAGAATGTGACGTGCCAAATGCTTAAAGATCGCATCTACTCAAATTGTGTTGAATCACCTAGGTGGATATCTTTGCATTTCACTTGGAGTGAGCCTCAATGATTAAGGAAAGTCGTGCAACGAAAGTGCTTCCACTTCTCACGCACCACTGGTCGGGGAGTTAGGGCCACTCCCATGATGAGTCCATGGCAAGTGACGCTTATCAATAAGCTAGACAAAATAGTTGGTCCTCAAGCAATGGAGGGCACTGCATGGCCTTATAGTTGACCTTGTCACATTAGACTAAAATATATGTAGAGGAAAAATAGGTAATTATGTTGGTTAGTAAGGAGAATGATATTTGTGCCTAAGATTGTGGGTTTAACTATTACTTGGTGCATCTATTACATTATATGTAATACCAGAAGGTTGAGACAAGAAATTAAAGAACAAAGGCCTCACTAACTTTTGTATAGAATTAGACCATAATTTTTGTACAGACATAAACCTCAGTCTACCAATCCATTTTAGAATAGACCTGTAACTTTCCTAAATTTTTAGGTTGTCATAGCACTTGCATTTTGAAATTACTCAACTATGATCACATTGACTTCACAATTCACATTGCTAAATTTTCTTTGGATGCGTATCACCAAAAACAATAACCGAGGAACTCTTTAAAGTAATTCCTTTTTTGCATCTCTAATACACCATACTAAGTGTTGACACTAAGTTTAGAAATCCTACTTTGATGATAATAAGAATTAAGTTTCATCTAAATTTGAATTGAATTAGAAAAATCTTTTGTAAGAGAAGAAATCCCAAGAAATCCCTACATAATCTCATTTAGAAATATTAACATACTTAAAATGGATAAATGTTAAAACTAACTAGGAAAGCATTTTTCCTCTTTTTGGTTTTAGAGAAGTTAACCTTACCAATCTTATGTAAGCTCTTACAAAGATGGTAAAGATCAAAGGAAAACTTTTGGGAAAGTAATAATCAGTGTTATGTGGTTTTAAACAAAATGCAACGAATAGAAACAAAACTAACAAGTGTGTCACTGCAGGTAGATCAGTCGCAAAGTTGAACACCGATCGATCGTGGATCGACAACTGATTGAACAGTGGACTTTTTCTCATTTTCAACTTTGTTTGTAAATACTAGAGTCCCCCTACACTTTTTCTTACCTCTTGTAATACAAAAACTTAAAATACATACTTTTTATTGATCTCTCAACAAGGAAGATCAAAAGATCAAGTAAGAGAAGAACGTCAAGCATCAAACTCATCTGCTTATATCTTATTCTTGACAATCACTTCCATTCTAAGTGAGACATTCTGGTACTTGGTCAATACTTTCACTCTAAGGGGGATGTTATTATACTTGGTGATCACTTCCTTCTAAGTGAAACGATAATCCACTACCAACCATTAGTAAGACGTTTGAATTGGTGATCTCACTACATTTGAGAGACATTTATTAGTGGAGCTAACTCCCAATTAAAGATTAGGGAGGGGACTTAGAGTGAATTTGTTAACATCCACTTGAACTTCTATATTATTTGTATCATTTCTCCCACACCCTCTTTACTTTCTTTTTGATTTTATACATTAACAAGTGTTCTTCCATACTTGATCATTTAAAAGGAGACAGTTTTAAGAGAAACCTATTCATTCCCACCCTTTAGTTTTCTACACTAACATCTCATGGTATGAGAGGTTCTCTCAGGCTTATCTATCTCTATTCTTGCAAATCATCATTATCATTAACCGCATAATGCCTTCCACGGCTAAGTATTCTGATGAAGAAAATGAAGATGAGACATCTCCTAAAACAGATTTTATGCATCCTTTCTATCTACACATGTCAACCTCTAGGCCTAAAATAGGTCAATTTGGTGTTGCCTACAGTTAATGAAAGATAAATGATTATGGCTTTTGCCTCAAAAAATTTAATATGTGAAGATTCTGAATACTTTTCACTCGACACTCAATATAACATGATTATCTCTTGGTTCTAACTATTGTTTCAACTAAGATAGCTACATCTATTTTGTAGCTACCATTTGATTTTGAAATATAGAATGATTTGCAAACTCACTTTTCACAAGAAACTAGCCTTTAGATCTTTTGAGCTTCTCAAAGAGCTTACTCGAAAGGAAGTACGTCAATATCAGTTTACTTAACCAAATTTTGCACTCTCGGGATGAACTGATATATATCCCTCTAATAATGAGTTGTTCGTGTGTCAAGATTTGTAAATGTTGAGCAACAAGCGTCTCACAAGATTAAATGATTAATATATAAATGTGTGTAGCACAGTATGCATAGTGAGTCAGATGCCCATTATCACAATCATCACATACTATATCATATAAACCTCACATATTATTATTAGAAATCTTCTAGGATTATGGAAACTCCTACTTGGCTAAGATATTTCAGTGGTTTACCTATTTCTTCCTATAATCCTCATAGGGATCTTAATGAGGGAGTATTAAGTATATATTCCTCTCCATGGTCATATCAATACTAAATTTAGGTTAGACAGAAATACAATATGCAGACTACTCATGTCCCTGTATCATAGTTGTCAATAGCGAATAGCGGTAAATAGCGACAAGCCACCTATATGCTATGTAGCGAATAGCGGTAAATAGCGACCGCTATTTCGTGTTTAGCGATTAAGTAGAATAATATGTAAGAATGTTTTACATTCAATAGATAAGCATGTTTAGCAATAAAGTAGTAGGAAATCTAAGCAAAGACCCCCAAAATAGCTAAATTACTCGATTACTAATCATGTAAATCTCATATTTACCAAAAAAAAAAAAAAAAAATAAAAAAAATAAAAAAAAATAAAAAATTCCGCTATATACCGCTATATGGTATATAGCGACCGCAAGCCTTGTCGCAACGTAGCGCGCGATCGCGGGCGCTACGCTCGCTATTGACAACTATGCCCTGTATGGCTTCAAAATACACCTATCAGTTGTTGATTAACCTCTATCCTTCCCAGTTCCCACCACAAGTTTGGATTTACTCCATCTTCACATGATTATTTCTTTTTCTTTTGACAAATGACAATCAAATAGTTGTTGTTTTAAAGTATGTTGATGCTATGATATCACTAGAACTACACTCATAACTCATTCAAGATGAAAAACACTTTCTTGCCTCTCATTTCATGATAAAAACTTGGGGTGCGTGAGATACATTCTAAGATAAGAAATTGCTCATTCAAACAAAGAAAGGTTATTATGTTCAATTTGTGATGTTGACGATGATAATTGTCTGAGTCCATGAAGATCAATTTCTGGTTATTGTGTTATGCTAGGAGATTCATTTAGTTAGGTTCCCAAAATGAAAAAGAAGCAATCTGGTATATCTTGCTCATGGTTGTAAAAATCGCTAGGCGCTATTCGGGCGGTGGGGTACCACCTAGGGATTAATGGGATTAGTCGGGATTAATCGGAATTAATCGGATTGGAAATTTATATGTAATTTATATGTATATCTGTGTATATGTATACATATATTAATTAAATTCAAAAAAAATCAAACATTAACATATTTTGACCAATCTTAACGAAAATTTGACTGATTTTGACAAAATCTGGGCAATTTTGATTGATATTGAAAGAAATTTGACCAATTTTGACTGATTTTGACCAATTTTGACCAATTTTTGACCAATTTTGACCGATTAGGTCCGACTAGGTCCGATTTTTTCCGACTAGGACCGATTACCGATTAACCCTCCGATTATGTGAAATCGCCAAGGTTGGTGGCCGATTTCCGGTTAATCCCCGATTAATCACCGACTAGGGCCGATTTTTACAACACTGATCTTGCTCAACTATAGAGGATGAATATCGAGGCTTTGCAAATGTTACAAACAAACAAATGTACCCAGTAAAATCCAAATCATAGCAAACTATTGGTAGGGTTTGGGAGGGTGAGAATAGAGTACACCTTTGCTCTATCCTAGGAGATAGAGAGGCTCCTCCTATTGGGAAACCCAGCCCAAAAACTTTTTTTTTTAACTTTTATATGTTATATGACTTGGGATTCTCTTTTCTATTGTGTAATAATGCGTCATTGGCTCTTGCATCCAATCTTGTCCTCCATGAACACAAAACATGTAAAAATAACTTGTCATTCAATTCGAGAAAAGATTAGTTTTAATATTAGAGAAGCTAAGTCTATGTATCTAAGGTTTATAGTGTACGAGGCTCAGATGGTTATACCTTAACTTTTGTTAGCTATCAATTAGTTAGATCAGTTCATGATGCATAAATCTATGTACTCAACTCGACCGTAACAATGACGAACTCTTTCAATGAACCCTTTTTCTCGCACTAAAGCAAAGTTTCGACACGCACCTTTGCTGCTACAAAATGCCCTGAATCCATTCAGAACTGCTCTATGTGATGAAATTTTGACAACACCCTGGGCTACACAACTACTTGAACTGTAATGCACAACACGTCCTTCATATAACATAAATCTAGGGAAAAAGTGGAAAATAGATAGCTGTGAAAAGAACCCACATCACAATGCAAACAAGGATACAAGAAAACAACAGTTTATAGCTGAGGGACAATGCAGTGAATGTACAACCATAAAAAGATTGTTAATAATATCAACAAATTCGAATACTTTGGCCTATTCTCGTGATTTAGTTTGCACAAAAAACAATTTTAAATTGATGGATTTAAAGCCAATGTGATTGTAATTACATGTTGTAGTTAGTTACAAAATAAACCCATATTACGACAAACACCATAATGATCAGCATTTCAGTTTTCCATAGGAGACAAGGGTTCTTAAATTTATGAGGAACAGAAACTAAATGCGTTACAATTTCAAAGGAATTCGAGTTTGTAACATTAGAAAGCAAACAATTGCATCGGAAATGAAAAGGGGAAGAAGGAATACCGTCCATGAGGAGGTCGGAAGAAGCTTGAAGTGGATGATTTGAGTGGCACCTGAAGGAAATCAAAAGGCTAAAATTAATAACTATAATCCACACACAGAGATATATCATACATATGGAGAAAGAAGATTACATACGCAAGTGAGATGAAGAAGGCGACGAGTGGAAAGCATAGAGTCGAATGGAGGAATAGGTAGGATTGTGTCTGCGGTTTATTGGTTTGGTTTTTGACTTTTTTTATGTAGATTTTGGTGTTTCGAATATAATAAAAACTCATGTATTGCATGAGTTGAATAAATAAAATATCAAATGAGAGAATATAACAAGTTCAAAAAAGAGTAAATTAAATTTGCATTTTTGACGTTTTTTCATTTTAACCGTTTGCATATCTATAATTTTAAAATTGTCATCTGCCCCCTAACATTTCCTTTTTATCTCCATTTAAGTCCAAAACACTAATGACGTTAGATTTTTCTGTTAACTTTTGTAAAATGACAAAATTATCCTTATTTATTATTCAAATTCCATAAGAACTAAAAGGTTCAAACCCCTAATTTGATCGAATCTCACCCCAAACAACGCCCCCATTTGTGCACAATCCGATGGTTCTGTTCAACCCCACAACAATCAAATCAAAACCCTTCAGCACCTTCTAATCGGGTGTCAGAAATCATCGACGAGCTGATGAACTTGACGCTGCTGGAGTCTGCAGATTTGACGGAGATTACAAGGAAGAAAATGGGTATCAATCAGATGCCGATAATGACGGTGATGATGCCGGAGATGGGGCTGAGGACCGGAGTTAAGGGCGGTGGTGGTGGTGGTAAAGGGGCGGAGGAGAAGGCGTCGGAGAAAACGACGTTTGATTTGAAATTTAAAGGTGGGTTTGATACGGGATCGAAGATTAAGATTATAAATGAGGTGAGGACGTTTACTGATTTGGGGTTGAAGGAGGCTAAAGAGTTGGTGGAGAAAGCTCCTACTTTGTTGAAGAAAGGGATGCCGAAGGAAGAAGCTGAGAGGATTATTGAGAAGATGAAGGCAATTGGGGCTAAAGTGGTCATAGAATGAGGTAATTTGATTCATTTAGTTGATATGTTGTTCTTTAATTTGGATGATATTGAGTGTTTTTGAACCTTTTAGTTATTATGGTGATGGGGGCTGCGGTGATGGTGGTGCTGGGGGGCTGCGGTGGTGGTGGTGGTGGGGGATCGCGATGATGGTGAAGGGGGGTAGCGGTGGTGGTGATGGGGGGCTGCGTGGTGGTGTTGGGGGGTTAGGGTGGTGGTGATGGGGGTCGTGGTGGTGGTGAAGGGAGTCACGACGGTGGTGATGGGTGGCTCTAATAAAGAGAAAAGAGAGTGTGTGAGGGGGGAGGGACTGTGGTGGTAGTGATGAGGGATGTGGAGCTGGTGACGAGTGGCTGTCGTGGTGGTGATGAGAGTTGTGGAGGTGGTGTTGAAGGTTGTGGATATGGTGATGAGGTTGTGGTGGTGGTGGTGGGTGTGTTGGTAATGAAGAAGAAGATGTTGATGAATGGGTCCCACAAGTTTTTTTATTTATTTAATTTTAGAGGTAGTTTAGTCTTTTCAACAATAACTTTAACAGAAAAACTAACAGTATTAGTTATCTTTACTCAAATTGAAATAAAAATAAAATGACAGACACTCAAATGAAGATAACATAAAACGTCAGGGGGCAGATGACAATTTTAAAACTATAGGAATGCAAACGGTTAAAATGAAAAAATATCAGGGATGCTAATGGTAATTTACTCTTAAAAAAATAAAAAAAAGAGTATGACAAGTTGACAAGTAGGTAGGAGGGATGTGTATAGACTAACCTAATTTTAGATCCTAGAGCTAGTTTCCAAGTTTAATAAACTAAAAGAAGAAAAAAAAAGAAGTGAAAAGAAGTTAATGAGAAAAAAAATATAGAGAAAGAGAACTGAGAAAATAAAAGAAAGTGATATACAAGAATAAAATATCATAATTTAGTGTTCTAGAATTTGAAAGAAATAAAAAACTAAAGATTTTATGTGTTTCCTTTCTTTCTTGTTTTCTTTATTTTCTTCTATTTTAAAATAGAAAGTTAGAAGCAAAGATTATTAGAAGTTTTTCTTTCTTTTATTTTCACTTCAATGTTGTAAAACTTAAGAACAAAAATCTTTTTAGCTTCCTTTCATTTCCCAAGAAAAAATTCAAGAGATTAATTTTTTTTTTCACTTTCCATCAGTTTCTTTTCATTTCTCTTTTTTAAAAAAGACTCGGGAACACTACAAAAAGATGGATCAGCGAAAACATGTATTAAGCTATGCCTCATATCTAGACTCTAGTATGTTTTTCAAGAACGACAACTTACGGTCTTACACATTAATTGTTTCTGATTAACATCACAACCAATTTGCATAAATTCGTCACAGGTTCGAACCCTTGACATCATGGGAAGCTTCACCGCTCTAATTGCTTTGTCATTTGACCCACTCATATGGAGTATGGTGGTGGTGGTTGGGGGGGTGTTAGGTATTTGATATTGTTTTCTAAAATATACATTAGTTAGGGATCTTAGGTGACATTATCTTGGTACGAGATTGTGAGTACGTTTTGTGACAGTATATATACAGCTTGGGTGGGGCGTTTCTTTGCATGCATTTGGTGTGAGTTTATATTAGGGCATATGAGCGTTGAGGTGGTGCAAAGTGTCTATTTTTTTTTCTTTGAGGCGGTATATGATACTTTATTTCATTCGGTGTGTATATGGTCTCTATTTCAGGGATTGTTGTATGATAGCTTAAAGGTCTGTTGGATGACTTCTAATATATCGCTGCTCGTCACTTCTTGAAGATCTTGCAATATTGGTTGCAAAACAAGCCTCACAATTTGGGGTCATGTTGCATTTGTGGATGCATTAAAATTGATCATTCAACTTCTTTGTTGTGTTTTGGCAAGACAATACAGATTTAAATACCTTTAGAGTTCTTTTAATGGTGTTTATAGACCAAAACTGATGTTATGGATATTCCTTAATGAGTTAATAAAATTCTAACAATCCCAACTAGTTATGCCAAGGAAATCTCACATCACTTCTAATATTCTCCTTATGTAGTTCACAATGTCTAATCTTTTAAAGGAATTCATATGATCAAGTTTCTTCCCTTTGTGGCATAAGGCATGGTGGTGTTAAGTTTTTTCAATTATGGTTCCTTCATATTCACTGCCACTCAATCACTGCTTTACTCCAAATGTTGCTACCTTTGGTTCACTACATTGTGTACTTAAGTTGTTATACCTCGTGGCCTTTTCCTTTTGTTGTGATGCTTGCAACTTTTTGTTGTATATGGTTTGGTTCATTTTGGCTACTTTATGTATTCTATCTAGAGGTGCATGACGAACCCAGGTCCCCAACCTGACTTGTTGACCTGACTCGAACCCCACCCAAGTTCAACCCAGTTCCAACTTGATAGAACCTTCCGGCTTCAAACTAGTTTGCCATCTCACACCAAAACCCTGTTTCAACGCGGGTTCCATAGGACTTGGTTCCCAACCCGACCCTGTCCAACCCGGTTCCATTACAAATATATTTTGTTTAACATTCTAATGAGATGTCATGTTATATGATAATTAATCATGAAATACTTCGAATCTAATCTACCTGCTTAGCTATAAATTTCTTAATATCCTCTTTAGTTAACAAACCATTTAAGCTCTGCTAGCACAAAAAGTACGTGCATTGAGCAAACAATAATCGTTTAATTTTAACTTAACTTTAATTAACTAATTAAGTTATAAATTTATAAAGCAAGTTCTAAAAGGACTATAGAAATTGTTTAATTTTAAGTTAATTTTAATTAAGTTAGAAATTATGTATTTATATTTTTTTGATTATTTAAGGAAATTATTAAAAAAGAAAAAAAAATTTAAACCCAACCCTTGGTTTGAACCCGATTTTGAACCCAACCCTATGCTAACTTGACCCAACCCTATGCTAACCTGACCCAACTAGGTTCCTATCCGGGAGGGTTCTAGCCTACCTTAACCTAACTCGAACCCGACCGGAACCAGGTTAAACCCGGTTTCAAAATCTTTGACCTAAACCCAACCTTGCTTCAACTTGAACCGAGTTAGGTTTTGAACCTGGTTAATGCACCTCTAATTCTATCTTGCATTTCTTTGAAACACGAGAAACTTTATTAGAACGACCTAGTAATAAAGTTCCATGAGAAAAAGAAACAAGTCATGGAAATTATAGTTAAATATGACACCATTTGGACCAATTTAAGCTATTAAATTTTACACTATTCCTTAATCAAAGAAAAGAAAACATCTTGAAGTCATCCACCATTTCTTCTTGTACTCGATTGAAGTTCTTGAAAGTGTGGTAACAATAATAAGATAGTTTTAAGTTTCTTTCACCTTTAGATTAGGAAGAGGATGAAGACATTTTAAGTAGGTCTTCAATCAATGATGCGATGGCTTGAGGATGTACACCCTTGTTTTACTTTCGCCAAGTATTTTGGGCAGTCTGACATGTTTAGAAAAGGTGATTAACGTCTTCCTTTGCTTACAAACAATTAACACATGACGGGTCAATTGCAATGCCTCTCGCTCTATAGGCGTCTTTGAGGGGATTCTTTTTAAAAGGATTCTTTAACTAAAGAAAGTAACTTCTAAAGGAATCAATCTACACTAGTAGATAAGGTCTTTGTGTTAAAATATCTTCTCTTCTTTGTGTTGAAATAACTTCTCCTCTATCTTTGTTTTCAAGTAAGAATCGATATCAAAGAAACACAAGACAAGAATAACTCTCCAAAACATAATTAGTAATCAAGAAAAATCACTCAAAAACTTTATTACAAGATGTACCATAACTCCGTGTTTATAACTAACCTATCCTTGTTAAACTATAATCAAATTACATTGTTTATTAATAAAACAAATGCTTTTAACTAGGGACTTCATCCAAACTTGATTTGATCCCTTAATTCAAATCGCCCCCTCACCAACTTGTGAGAGACAGGAATTATCATCCAATAATCACCCCTTAATAATCGATTTGCACAAGAAAGATCTTCAACTCAAGTTAGCTCCCACATCCCAGTAAACTTGATTCGTGGAAATGCCTTTGTCAAAACATCCACCTTTTGCTTATTACCTTGTTACTTTCTCTTTATTAATCCATTCTTGAATAAAATAACACCTTGTCTTGATATGCTTACTCCAGCTATAAAACAGTAGGTTCTTCATAAGCGCCATTGTCCACTTGTTATCAACTCTTATGATTATCTTTTGCATATCTTGACTTGCTAACTTAGCAACAGGCTTCTTTACCATAAAGCTTGGCAAGCCACAAATGTGGCACCCGTTAACTTAGCTTCACATAATGATAGTGCTATGGTATTATGTTTTTACAAGTACCAAGTGATGGGTGCGTCTCCAAAGAAAAATACATGTCCCATGGTACTAATTCCATCGTCCTTGTCCATGTTGTGATTGCTATCACTACACTGGACTAGCATACTATCGCCTCCTTGTGTATACTTTATTCCAAACCACATAGCCCCTTTAACATATTAGAGTATTTGTTTAACTTCAATCATGTGAGTTTCTCTTGGTGTTTGCATGTATCTTCTCACAACTCCCACTACATGGATTAAATCAATACGGATGTGTAGCAAGTATCTTAAGCACCTAATGATATGTGTATAACTGGTTTGGCCGACTTGCTTACTCTTTATCTTCTTTAGCTAACTTTAGCCCTAGTTTCATAGGGAACTTTGTAGCTTACTATCAAGTAACTCTGTTGATCTATGAAGAGGATGAAGCTACCAAAAACACAAGGATTCAACACTAGCTGCCAACTGCCAAATTTCTCCAAATGCTGAACCACTGCTGATCAGCACTAAAAGTGATGAAGTGCTAATCAGTTGGTTATCAACACTCAAATGGATGAGTTGCTGATCAACTGCGACATTAGACAAGACTATCTGTACTGGAAGTACATTAACGGCTGCTGTGTTCTGTCTTTTGGAGACAACATAGTACTGAAGATGCAAACTTTTGATGTGCTGATTGTCTGTCTGTGTTATGCATACCTTTTTTAAAACAAGAATAGATGTAAAGTGATTTATTCTTTGTGTTTTCCTTTCATAGTATAAATACCTCTCACTTGTATAGTTTTAAGGTTAGCTTGTTAGCCCACTTGTTTATCTGCTGATTGTTACAATTTGTACTTAGAAAAGATTAATCAAGTGTATACATTGAAAGAATACCTTGTGTCATTATTATTACTCAATATGTGTATGTGTTTTTTAAAGTAAGATAGTTGACATAGATTCCGCATTTGTCATGTGCCAATCAAACTGAAAAGTTTTGTTAAGTCCTTAACCCAATCCAACAAGTGGTATCAAAGATTTGGCTCTTGACTTGCTTGATGTCACTTTCAACAAATCACCTATTTTATTTTGATCACACTTTTAAACACACCCTCCCTCATTACCTATTTTCCTTCAAAAAATGACTGTTGTGGCCATCTTAAATAAATGTGAATTGGAGAATGGCACCCAAACCAAACCTCCTATGTTTACACCTCATGATTATGTTACTTGGAAAATTCAAATGGAAGATTTCCTAAGGAATCAAGATATGAAACTCTGGCTCTCAGTCCTACATGGTCCATATGTCCCCATGGTTCAAGCTACTAGTGAAGATGGAATTATGATTCCTAAATATCCTACAAAGTACTCAGATGAAGATCTGAAGAAAATGGATGTAGACTCTAAAGCATTGTGGCTAGTCAAGATAAGCATACCCAACAACATCATTCATGGCTTCAAGAAGTTTACAACTGCTCAGAAGTTGTGGGAAGCATTGGAGGCCAAATTTGAAGGAACTAAAGACATGAAAGAGAACAAAAGAGATGTCTTAAGCAGAAGCTCAAAACTTTGGTTTCACAAGGAGAAAAAACATGACTGCAACATATCTTGGATATGTTGAACTGCTAGACTCTCTGAATAAGGCTAGAGTGAATATGGAGAATAGTGATATTCTCAAGAAATTCTTGAGATTACTGCCGAAGACATGGATAGTTTACACTGTGTCGATTAAAAGAACTGAAAACCTAAAAACAATGACTCTTGAGAGTTATACGACATTCTTACTGCATACCAAATGGAGATGGATGCTGATGAAGAATCACTCGACAAATCATCAAACTCTTCAAAGTCATTAGAACTTATGGCACCTACTCAAGAATCCCTTCACTCCCAGGCTTATTAAGTTCTAATGGTGACTCACCAAGTACCTATGATCACCTATCAAAAACCTCCAATTGTTCAAGCATAGTCTTTACTATCCTTCAGCAAATGGAATCAGCATCCCTCATCATCTTTTTCACAAAAACTACCCTTCTAGCTCAACGTTTGTTAGTGAGCATGCCAAATTCTTCCAACTATTTGAGGAAGATCTTGAATGCATCCATCCTGACGATCTTGAAGAGATGGACATTAACTATCAAATAGCCATTATCTCCTTCAGGGCTAAATAGTTTTAACAGATAACAGGAAGAACGTTTTTGAAGCAAAAAAGATCAGGATTCGGGTTTGAAAAGAGGAAAGTAAAGTTTTTCAACTGCAACCACCTGGGATACTTTGCCATAGAATTCAAAGAACCTAAGTAAAACCCATATCCACCAAGCTCATCGAACTACAAACCTTCAACAACGTTCCAACACCCCTCTACTTCTTGCAATTAAAGGCATACAATAGTTATAGCATCAGGAGAAGAGGTGATTGGCTGGAGCTTTCAAGTGAAAGACATCACTCGCATCAACAATGAACTGGTGGCAGGAAGCTCAACCTCTTTACCTCAGGTAACTACTTAACCTTGTTGCACACCTGAGTGTATTGCAAAAGTAAATATGTATAGAAGTCACAATCTGGATCTCATGAAAGATAGGGAATCAATCAACATTCTTAAAAGAGATTTTATAAAAAATGACCAAGCTCAAAAAGAAAAGATAACAAAGCTAGAAAAGATTATTTCACAACTAAAACATGAACAAACTATCTTAGAGACCCAGATTGATGATCTCTTGAGCAGATTGAAATCAACACAATATGATTTAGCTATAGCTAAAACATATGATGATAAATACAATGTTCAAAGTTATACTGATAAATACAATGTTCAAACTGAGAAGTTTGAAAAATTGCTTGTGTTTACTGGAAACTCCCAAAAGCTGTATCAAACCAAGACATGATTATGGTATAATGCTGTGGAACCACCAATGATATACACTACCACATACACCACTAAGTGCAGCCTAGAAGTAAGAAAGCGAGTATCTATCGAACCAATCTGTATAGAGCCAGCCACTGAAAAGCATGAATCAGTGAAAGAAGAGGAAGAAAAGAAGAAAGAGAAGGAAGGTACAAAGGAAGAAATGAAAGGAAAGAAGGAAGAAACTCTAAGAAAAACAAAGAAGATAAAGATTTAGGAAATAAAGTTAGTCAAAGAAAATCACCTTCCAACATCAACAAACCAACTACTGAGTTAAGCCCATCTTGCAAGTCAAAGCATAGCTACAACAAGAAGATACACAATAAAAACCGCTATGTAGGAACTTTCGACTCTTTGGAAGTAAAATAATTTCTATATGTTCAAAAATATACTTCTAAAGTAGTAAAAATTCATAACAAATAGTTCCCAAGGAAGAAGATTGATCTTTCCACCCACATTGACCACAAGTGGAGCAAGAACATATGTGGCACTAGGGAAAATCAACAGATGAAATCCTTAAAGAAGTAGGTGACACTTGAAGATTTCATTGATCATAAGCTCATAAAAAAGAAAAAAAGGGGAGATGAAGAAGGAACTACAAGAACTCAAGTTGGAGATCAAGACATCTAGGCGACAGATGAAGATCATATGCTTAGTATGTGGGGAAGATAGTCATTTTGCAAAACATTGTCCATTCAATCCCTTAGCACACTCCACCAACAAGTTTAGATCCTCAACAAGACCTGCAACTACTAATAAGACATTGAAAAAAAGAAATGGTACTCACAAGGCTATGCGGAAGACAAACAAGTCAAGTGCCGATTTCAAGAAAAATCCGAAACTTCTGAAGAATCTGCCGAACAAATTAGCAACTGCAAACCCAAAGACGAAGAATTTTGTAAAATATTCACCATCTCTAAAAACTTCCAAAGGTCTTCAAAGAAGAGAAGATGTAAAAGAGTCCAGCAAATCTAAAGCAAACAAAAAGGGCTAGAGACCAAAGACATCTACCAAAATCAACAAAACCTTAGATGTCTCGAAGCATGAAACCAAGCCATCAGCATTAAAAGTTAATAAAACTTTTCTAAAATCTAGAAGACCCAAGACTAAACAAGTTTGGGTCCCCATTCATCACTAACCAACTCATTCATGTGTAGGAACATCCGCTGACCAAAGATAACTTGTGGATTGTGGATAGTAGATGCTTTCAGCACATGATAGGTAATAGATCCTGGCTACTGAATCTTGAACCATATGATGGTGGATCTGTTTCTTTTGGAAGTGATACAAGAGAAGGATACATTACTGACAGAGGGACAGTTAGCAGTGGGAAGGTAAGCTTTGATAAGGTGAATTATATGAAAGAGTTAAGCTATAATTTGTTGAGTGTATCTCAGTTATATGATAAAAAACATAACACTCTTTTCACAGAGCATGAATGTATTATCTTGTCTCCTGGTTTTGTAATACCTAATGATAAAATACTTTTAAGAGCCCTTAGGAGAGACAATATGTACATGCTCAACATGAAGAATGCATCACCTTCAGAAAATATATCATGTTTCATTTCCAAAGCTTCAATAAATGATTCATCCATTTGGCACATAAGACTAGCACATGTAAATCTCAAAAACATGAATAAACTAATTTGAAATGGGTTAGTCACTGGACTACCAAACAAAGAGTTTACATGTACTGATCACTGTGTTGCTTGTCAAAAGGGAAAGCAACATAGAACTTCTCATAAGTCCAAAGAGTTGAATTCTATCATAACTCCTTTACATCTACTGCATATGGATTTGTTTGGTCTAATAGATGTAAAGAGTTTGGGAAGAAAATCATATTGTTTGGTAATAACAGATGATTTTACAAGATTCACATGGGTTTTATTTTTAGAAATTAAAGATGAAACTGCTAAAATTATAAAATCATTTGTTATTAAAATTAAAAACCTAATTGATCAAAAGGTTAAAATTGTCAGTTGTGCTTAGGGAACAGAATTTAAAACCACACTCTTGATTTTTTTTATGAATCCAAAGGTATTAGTAGACAATATAGTGCTCCTAAAACTCCTCAGCAAAACAGAGTTACTAAGAGAAGAAGTAAGACACTTATTGAGGCTGCAAGGACCATGTTATCTGACTTAAAACTTGCTATAACATTCTGGGCTAAAGCAGTTAGCACTGCGTGCTATTTTAAGAACATGGTGTTAATAGTTAAGACATATAGAAAAACCTTTTATGAATTACGGCATAAGAGAAGACCATTCATAGGGTTCTTAAGACCTTTTGGATGTCCATGCACCCTTCTAAATACCAAAGATCACATATCTAAATTTGCTGAAAACTCAATAGATGAGTTCTTTGTAGGATACTCATCATAAGCTAAAGCTTACAGAGTATACAACAAAGTTGACCACACATTAAGGAATCTGAAAATGTCATATTTAATGAAAATTCCTCAAATAGTATTGGAAATACCCAAAGTTGGATGTTTGATCTAAATGGATTCACAAATGCTTTTAATCATTTGATTGAGAATGTTTCAGGAGACTCACTCAACAGATTAGCAGACACACAAGACACAAGTGCTGAATACTACATGGTTGATCTACCTCAAGGTCTCAATCACAACAGATCAACTATTGATACAGTTCAGCCACATTCAGTAGAAGCAGATGCTAGTACCACGCAGGATGTAGATCAGCCATCTCTTGCTCATGATAACTCATCAGATGATGAGTCTCATAATCATTATGGTACTATACTATCTCTTGAAAAGGAACAAAGTGTAGCAAATGTTGAAGAAGGAGTCAATTCAGTAGTTGATCTAGTTACTCCAAATGATACATCTATTGAACTTCCTAAAACAAAATTTTCAAATATGGTTTTACCTCAACAACTCCAAGTGATCCCAAAACTAAGAATTCATAAAAAGCACCTAGTTAAGAATGTTATTGAAAGTGTCAATGTTGGTGTCAAGACAAGAAGCAAAACACATGAGGCAAACATTTGTTTGTTCTTATGCTTTCTTTCTCAACTGGAACCAAGGAAAATAGATGAAGCTTTAAGAGATAACAGCTAGGTAGAAGCTATACAGGAGGAGCTTTTCAAAATAAAAATAAAGAAGGTTTGGAAACTATGTGCACTTTCTAAGAGAAAGACTGCATTACAAAACAAATGGGTGTTTAGAAACAAGAAGGATGACAAGGGTATTATTGGATCGAATGATGTTAGATTAACAAGAACTTCTCCTTTGATCAGTAGTTAACGAATACTGAATCTACGTTAACTACTTACTAAAAAACACAAATACTTTAAGGAAAGGTAAATGCACAAGTTGTTCTTTTAGAGTATTCACTTGATTAATCATTTGAGTACAAATGATACAATTGGTAGATAAACCAAGTGTCTTGAAAAGCTTTTCTTTACTATGCAAGTATGAGAACTTTTATACAATGAAATCTAAACAATAAGAATAAACTATTCTATGTTCAGAATCTATATCAAAACAAATAATCTGTGTATTAAAGTTGGCAGCTTTAGTATTATGTTGTCTCTAAAAGGTGAAACATAGCAGCCGTCGGCACAGATAGTCTTGTTCTATGTAGCAGATGATCAGCAGCTCATGGATTTCAGTGCTGATCATCAGCAGTCAATCGGCAACTCATCTGTTGAGTGCTGATCAGCAGATGATTAGCATATGATGATCGACAGTCATTCAACATATGCTATTCGGTAGTTGATTCAGCACTTGACAGATTTTGACAGTTGGTAGCTAGTGTTGAACTCTTTAGTTTTGGTAGCTTCATCCTCTTCATAGATTAACAACTTCCCCCTAGGATGATGCTACCAAAACTCTATCTTCATCCTTCTAGCATTCTGATTAACAACAATTAATACATGTATCCTCTTCTATCTCTTGATAGTTTGTCAAGAGGTAGATTCACCAAATCCTTCGTGTTGTGCCAAGAGAGTCTAAAAAGATCATACTATTTGACTTCAAGCTTGCCGACACCAACATATGTTAGACTGAAGGTGTTGGTTGAGGAATTGTAACTCCAATGTGTAATTGGGTCATGAAGGCTTAGAGGACTCACATGCAGAACTTCTTCTTCCTCCTTTTGCTCAGCCTTGTTTCTAATGTTTTTTTTCTAGAATAGTAGCCATGAATTTGTACTTGTCTAGCATGCCCTCATATTTTGAGATCAACTTGTGCATCCTCTTTAAGTTTTCAAGGCTAAGCTTCAAAACCTCCAACTCAGATAGAAAGAAATTTTTTGACTTATTCTTTCTTTCTATAAAGAAATTCTCAGCTTTCAAATCATAATTCCATTTGATGATTGTTGTATTATCATTCTTCGAGTCTTCTTCTTCCTCAGATTATAAGAATTCTTCTTCTTGTTCTGAATGTTCTAAGCCATATATGATTTTATCAGCAACATTGGTGATGATCATTTTATCTATTGAACCATTTGATTGGCTTGGGATAGAAGATTCAGCTATTTTAAAAGCTTCTAGAATGGTGGAGAACCCTGATCAGTAGCTTAAGCAGGTGAAGAAGTAGTAGGGGGTGACTGTGGTTGGTTGCTGGGTTTGGCAGATGAGATGGTTTTAGCAGCTTTAGACTCTAGTTTCTTCTTTCTTTGTTCTGAAGCTTACCTTGAGTTTTCTAGATGAGATTTGTAGGTCCTCATCAGTACTTTTTCTACTTCCCTTGCCTCAGAATCATTGCTCGGATTTCTTAGTCTAAGCTTGGTCAGATCAGCTATCTTAAACTGGTTGAAGCATATCAGTTGATTCCTTAAGTAAGCCATTCTACCAGCTGTTGATCTAGTTATGAAGTAGGTATTCTTTTTCAGATAATGTTCCCACTCCACTATGGGATCAGTTGCTGATAGTTGAGTTTCAGGAATCTCTTCACAAGCATCAGCTTTTACTAAGGTCAGTACTTTATGCAGCAACAATTTGGATATGTCATTTTTAAATCCAAAAATGCTAAAGTACTCAGCAATTTGCTCTAAGATCTCAAAAGGCAGATCAAGAACCTCATTTGTATGCTCATAGTACATGATCTCTCCATTTTCCCTCTTGACAGCAAATTTCTTCATCCGAGCAAGATACCAGCAACCAATATCTTTGTTTATTTGAGTATATTCTCCTCTACTTTCGAATCAACAATCCTTGTTTTTACAACTTTGTTTGGTGTTATCTCTTTCTTTGCAAAGATTAAGGCGATGCGCTAACTATCATTAGAGGTTGTTGAGTCTGGTGATGCTGGAGGATCTATTGGCAGATGGGAAGACCTTTGAGTCACAGTCTTTGTTTTGGCATGTTGTTTTCCCATTGCTCTCTAATTTCTTCAAACTTTAGAAGCTCTCCAGCTACAACCTTTTGTTTGATTCCTCTGATATTTAGATAAAGATTTGACAAACTCATTGGTCCTACTTGTCTTACAGAGAACCATAATACCTTAGAAACATCTTCATTTGTTGTTTGTCCCTGAACTCTTATTTACTTTTTCTTTGTTTCTTCTCCAATTCAACCCTCCTTTTTCTAGCTAACTCAGTTGTTTTCTCCATCTCAGCGTGAGTTACAGCTATCAATTTGGATTTCATTTCAGCAGTGCTTCACTTTATGACTTCATTAAATTTGAATCATTTCAACTCAAGTTGACATGGGTTTGGATTTGGCAGTTGCGATTGCTGAAGCCTACTGAGTGGTTGTCCTTTGGGTTCCTTCAGAAGATGGTCGGGATGACTTAGATGGCACCATTTTGAATTTCTTTGTTATAGTTCTTGCAGCTCTCAGTTCTTTTGCACTTCTGATCAATGCAATGATATTCTTCCTGCCTTTTTAGTTCTACTACTTCTTTTTCCACCTTACGTGGGAATAGCTCCACCTTTTTAGTTATCAGATATGTGGCTTTGATTTTTATGACTTAACTTTAATTCCTTCTTTAGTAGTCATAGGTCTCTTACCTTTGCAGAGGTAGAGATTTAAGTAAGTCTGAGTGCTGAAGGTCTAATAGTTGCACCTGATGCCTCACCAGCTGACTTGGGATCATCGGCAGTTGTTTGAGCTCTCTCAGCATCCTTATTGACTTCTGGCCCATCAGTTTCCACATTTACCTCAGAGTTTTCTAACTGGGGCTTTAGTTTCAACCTCCAGTTGACTAAATATCACCTCAACTATTTTTCTGAGTTTAAACTCAGGTGAGTCCTTTTGTTGCTTATGAAGTTGGGTAGGTTCAGCTTCAAGAGTCACCCTATGTCTTTCGATGTCATCTTTCATAGTCTGGATGCCTTTTGTGCAGGCTACCATTCTTTCTAAGGATTCCTCTACTGAAGCACCCTCTTGCCTAGTGCTTTCAGCATTTGAATCAGTTATTGATTTGCTTAGCACTTTCGCAGCTTCTGACAACACTTCTAATAATGGTGCTTCTTCTTTAGCAGATACCTTGTGAGAGGCTTCAAGTCCTAGCACAAGCTCTCTCTTTGATGAGTTCTCATTAGATCTTTTTCTTTTAAGAGAGAACAAGGAAGAGGTGCTGGATCTTTTCATCATAGCCATCCTCCTCTTTCCAAGTTGAAACTTTCGGTTCATCCTGTTCATCACCCTTCTGGCTTCTATCTCCTTCTTTTTCGAGCTACCATAGTCATACCTATCAAAAAGCTTATTCATTTTGGCTTCAGCTTCTAATGGAGGTTTATATTGACCAGACTATCTGGAAGAGAAAGAGATTGGCTATGTAGCATGTATAACTCGGCTAGCCAATCTCTAGAGAATATCTTCAGCTTCTTTGGGCTCATCTTCCCACTTTTTGGTAGCATCATCTGAGATTCCAGATGACACCATGTGGGTGGAGGAAGGCACACCTAAAGGTTCTTGTGGAGTTGAGAGTTGAAGACTTAGGATGATTGATTGTTGAAGGTTAATGGTTTCTTGAAGTTGTTCTACTTTGTGTTCAAGATCCATTGCCTTTGCTGCAGCTTGCTGAAGAGTTATGAGTTATTCTTCTAGGAGAGTAACTCTTACATCTTGCTATTGTAGAGTTTTGAGTTGGCTTCTACCTCAGATACTCTATTTGCCGAAAATTTCAACAGATAGTTCTCAAACTTGAGAACTATGGCTCTTTCAGCACAACCTTGAAGCCTTGTATTTTCAGCTTGTAAGGCTTTTAGTTTTTTAGCAAGCTCAAGGTTATGGGCCATCAATTCATGTATTTGTTGCATACCTCCCTCATCCACAGATGTAGAATCCTTAGGAGATGAGGTCCTAGGTTGAGCCTCTGCACCCTTACCACCAGATGTGGTTTCTTGGCACCTTGGATTCTTCTCCTCAAGAGATGACTCCAAGGAGACATTCTAGAGTTGAGTTGCCATGGTTGAGGTCTTAGGGATGTTGTCTTTGCCCTGCTAATCAATTAATGGATCAGTAGTAGAGACAGTCTCTTCCACATTGATCCTTTTCTCCCTAGGATCAATCTCTTGGGATAAAGGATGTGGGATAGATGTTGCTACATACATATCGGTCTCACTGTTAGTATTTTATAGAAGGGGAAAGACAGTAGATCTTGCTAAAGTGTTGTAGGGACATCATCATCTTGGGTGGTAGACATGTGTACAAGAGATTATGGAGCTGAGTCTAATGGCCCGGGATGTGAACCGGTTTCTAATGAGACTTCTTCCTTAGAAGTTGTCTAAATGATGTGGATATCCCTTTTGGTTTACTTAATAGAGTGTTGGGACTCCGATTGAGGGCTTATGGCTTGGGTTTGGGTCTGCTCAGAAGAAGGAAGATAAACCTTCTTCTTTGAGCCTTGTTTAGGTGTGGCTGACACCTTTAACTTGTCTGGGACCTTGGTTTCTTGTCTTGTTTTTTTGAGGGGAGGTGATTTTGGTGCCTGCATGTTCTCAATAGAAAATGCAGTGGTTCGCTTTTGTTTTCGTGCTTTTGGCATTGATGTAGATGGTGCAGGATCAATAGCGGTGGGTGTCGCCATGCTATCACCCTAAGGCTTAATGACCTCAAGCATGTGTGTGAACAGGGGAGTTACCTTCCCAGAAAAAGATTTTAGAGTTCCCTTGAAATTGAAAATATTTCTTTATTTAAAGTTCCTAAGACATGGACAACTCCTCCCATTTTAAGTTTATTACTCAATTTGTAAAATCAGTTGAATGAATCTTGGATACATTAAAAAGTTAAATTTTGCAGCAGTCGTTACATTTTTACACAAGTTTTGAAACATAATGGTCAAAAAATGGTAACGTTGCTGTATGACCAGACCATGGACAGCCCCTACTATATCCAATGGTACTTGATCCCACCCTCCCGACTTGTTTGACAAACAGTGTAAGAAGATATGAAGGATGATTCTCCAATTATGATATTCCTGAGATTTGGAGAATGTGGATGTCAGGAGGGGTCCTTCATATCCCATCTCCTTAAAGGTGGCATTAACCACTTCTTTGGAGAAAAAAATATTCACCATTTGCGTTGTTCAACTTCAGATGTTGACGAATTTTGGCGCATGAAATGGTTGCCTTCATCCCTTGCACCATCGCGGTGAGGAACTTTTTTCCATGTTTCCTTTGTATAAAGCATGTGATCCAGAATTCCTTAATGTGCATTTCACATATCACGGAGTCTATTGAAATGGCAAAGCCATAATTGCTATTGCATAGAAATTAAAGAACGGGATCATAGACAGGATCACCAATGGGTTGAAGTGATGCGAAGATATTGTGATTCGATCTGAATTCTAGGGTTTTATTTTGAGTAGCCATTGGAAGTTGATTGAGTTTGGTAGGGCTTAAGAGATTGAAGGTTTAAGGACTTGCTTTGTGAAGAAGAATGAGGATGATAATGGTAGGAAACTTTAGATTTTAACAGCTATGGATAATATATAATAATATGAATTTTAAATTGTTTTACTACCGTAACTGTAAAATTGACGACGAGTGATAATGGAACAGTCTTTTCAGGAAAACTTCTTCGGCGCCACTAGGCTTCGAAAGATGATAGTGGGACCTAATGGATCTTTTACAAAAGACATCTGCCAAAATCTTCCAATCTTCCAAATCTCCCATTCAGGAGATACCTTGTTTTACCCAGTTATCTACTGATTTGCATAATTCGACATATACCTAGTTATCTGCTGATATTCAGCAGATACCTACTTATCTGCTGATTTGCAAAGTTCAACAGATACATAGTTTTACCCATTTTATCAAACAAAGCGCTTCTTTACGATATTATCAAATATCATTATTTAGATCATTTAATTATTTAAAGTTCATCATCCCAATAACATATACAAGATATTTAAATCTAGTTTCATCAAAAGACTTTGTGAATAAATCTGCATATTGTTCATTTGTATGGACTTTAGTTAATTTAACGATTTCCTTTTCTACATAATCTCAAATCAAAATGATATCTGATGTTAATGTGCTTTGTCTTTGAATGCTAAACTAGATTGTTCGTGATTGAGCTGACACTTTTATTGGCAATGTGAATTTGAATCTTCATGAAAGTTACTCCATAATCTCTAAGTTGAGTTTGGATCCATAGCACCTGAGCACAACAACTAGATGCAGCAATGTACTTCGCTTCAGCAGTTGATGTGGAGACAAAGGTTTGCTTCTTGTATTGCCATGAAACCAATCTTCCCCCTATAAATTGACATCCTCCTAATGTGAACTTCTTGTTGATGGTGCATCAACCATAGTCACTATCTGTATATCCATAAAGAGTGAAGTCAAAAATCTTAGGGTACCATAATCATAACTTAGGTTTCTCTTTGAGATACTTCAAAATTTTCTTGGTAGCCATGAGATGTGGCACCTTTGGAGCAACTTGGAATCTTAAACACAAGCATGTGGCAAACATGACATCTGGTCTGTTAGCTATGAGATACATGAGAGATCCAATGATAGCTCTGTACTGCTACTAGTCAACTGCTTCCCCCTTAAAATCAAGAGCTAATGAACATGTCATAAACATGGACATACTTAAATTAATTTGTAAAGATGCCATCGGAGGTTTGTTTCACTTGCAGCCCTAGAAAGAAAATGAGCTCTCCCATTGAACTCATCTCAAACTTCAACTTCGTAAGACTTTTAAAGGCTTTGCACAAGCTCTTATTCGTAAACCCAAATATGATATCATCCACATATACTTGTACTAGTATAATATCCAAATCAACTTTCTTGATGAAGAGAGTTTTATCTATAAATCCTCTGGTGTATCTATTTTTTAGGAAAAAGATAGAAAGTGTCTTATACCATTTCCTTAGAGCTTGATGAAGACCAATATGGGGTTTATCAAGTTTGCAAACATGATCTGGATACTTGGGATCTTCAAAGCCTGGAGTTTGGCAGACATAAACTTCTTCTTCAATCTCACCATAGATAGAAGTCTTTGGAGGCGGCAAATGCTAAGAATATTCTTATTACTTCAAGCCTGGCCACAGGAGCAAATACTTCATCATAATCAATCCCTTCTTCTTTTGTGTACCCCTGTACTACAAGTCTGGCTTTGTTCTTAATAACAATGCCCCTATCATCCTTCTTGTTTTTGAAAATCTATTTGGTCCCTATTGTAGTCTTCCCTTTAGGAAGTACATATAGGTGCTATTTGGCAACTTCTAAATGGATAGGTGCTGAACCAATAAGAGGTTTGAACTAGTAAGATGTCTGAACCAATAAGTAATGAACCAGTTTAAGTCTGTTTGGTTAGATATCTGAATGACTATGTAGAGTGACTATTTTACCCCTCTTAATTACTTCTTGCTAAATATAATTTATTTGTTTGGTTATAACTCCTAATAATGAATAATTATAAAAAAATACAAACCATATTAGAAAATCCAAATTACACATAAGTCATTCTTGAAAACAAACTAAATCCAAATAGAAATTAATAATTTGCGTACAATTTTGGTTTTAAGCATTTGACATTAGTTGAGTTGCTATCTCGTCGTGCAAAGTAGTCATATGCTCAATACCTTATGAGCCCCATTCCGTGTCGTGAACATACTGGCCATCACTTTCCTCATCTTGCATTTCTCTAAAAAAGTGTTCTCATTGTATGCCATAAATAACTGATCATGAATACTCCATTTCCTTATAAAGCTATGGATAGCGAAACATGTAATCACTATGTACATATATAGCAATACCTTGATCTCAAGTTGCCATTCCTTTTCCGTTAAGTTAAAGGTATTTGTTAGAGGGTTATAAATATTTGTAGTTTTGTTCTTAAGCTTTGACCAAGCTGCAAATTTTGATTTCAAGTAATCATAGCGGTTCTTCATTTGTTTTTGATGCACTATAAACTCATGTTCCATTTTAGATTTTTAAGCAATGTTCCTCCATGAAGTGCAATTTCATGAATACATGATTCTAGAATGGTTTTATCAACTCCTTCTTGCTTCCAATTAATCCTAATCTTTTTTTAGCCATTTCTTTAGAAGAATCTATCAATTATAACATGTATTATAAAAATTATACGAATTAACCATATCATAGAAATACAAACACACAATATCAATCTAAGATTCAACCACAACCAGATCAAATAATCAAATACAAACAGCCCTAACTTCGATGTATCAATGACTTTGTTCCTTCACAAAAGCAAAAAGGGAAAATAATTAGAACCATATAGGTCTTTGGTCAACCAAATCCCAGAACCTGTTGTGGGGATCCACACAACCCCTAAACAAAGAAAATAATTATACAAACAACCCCAATTTGATTATCATGAATCATATGCATATACATACAAACATAGGATCAATCTAAACAGATCTACATATTTTTTTTCATGAACCAATTACATCGAAGATTTCACATCTTATCTTTTTATGAACCAATTATAGTTGAACGTAAAATAGCTTGAATTTGAAAGCTATGGTGCTTATAAACACATCTATTGGAATCAAATTCAAAAAAAAAATATAGAAACAAGAACACACAAAGAATCAAAATGAACTTCACCATGACATTCGGGTCACCGAACATTCGGTGGCCATGGCCGACCCCAAAACATCGAATAATCGAGGGTCACCGAACCTGCTGTGGGGGTCACCGAACATTCGGTGGCCATGGCCGACCCCAAAACACTGAACAATTGAGGGTCCCCGAACCTGCTGTGGGGTTGCGACGGTGCGAAGAAGAAGTACATGTGAGGCCGGCGAGTTAGAGCTGAAGGGGAGGCCAGCGAGTTAGAGCTGAAGGGGTGGCCGACGAGAATCGATGGTGGCGCTGGAGGTGGCCGACGAGTTTGAGCTGAAGGGAAGGGGAGGTCGATGAGAGCAGTGGGGGGATTTTCTTGGGTCAGATATTGTATATTCTCTGACCTAATAAGAGGAGAATAAGAGGTCTTTTTCAATAAGTGGGTATCCAACCAAACATCCAGGTCTGACTGAGTCAGACTTATGATTCTGACCAGGGTCATTAAGACCCAAACAAACAGCCCCATATTTTCAAAACGTTCTATCTAGCTAACTAAAAAAGCTCCTCTTGCATAGCCTCTACCCAACTTATGTCTCTTAGTGCCTTATCAACCTTCCTTGGTTCTAGTTGAGAAAGGAAGTATGAAAATAAATAGATGTTTGCTTCATTCACACTACTTCTTGTCTTGACACCAACATCTACATTGATAATGTCATTCTCAACTAGATGCTTTTTATGAATTCTTAGTCTTGGGATTGCTTAGAGTTGTTGAGATAGATCCAAAATGGAGAATTTTGTTTCAGGAAGTTTGGAATATGAATTGACCGGTTTATAAACCAAAATGACACTATTTTTAGCATTTGTCATACTGGGTTCCTTGTCAAGAAATTGTCTAGTACCACAATGATCATGAGACTCATCATCTTATGAGTCATAATAAGCAAGTGATGGATGACCCACATTTTTGTGGTACTAGCATCTGTTTATGCTGAATGTGGTTATACCGTATCAATAGATGACCTATTGTGATTGAGCCTTTGTGGTAGATCTACCCTTTGATATTCAACACTTGGAACTTGTATGTCTACTTACCTGTTTAGAGACTCTCCTGAAACATTCTTAATTAAATGGTTAAATGCATTTGTGAATCCATTTAGATCAAACATCAAACTTGGAGTATGTCCAACACCATTTGAGGAATTTTTATTAAATATGACATTTTTAGATTCCTCAATAGTGTGGTCAACTTTGTTGTATACTCTGTAAGCTTTAGCTTGTGATGAGCATCCTACAAAGAAGCCATCTATTGATTTCTTAGCAAATTTGGATAGATGATCTTTGGTATTTGGAAGGGTGCATGGACATTCAAACGGTTTTAGAAACCTATGAATGGTCTTCTATTATGCCATAATTCTTTAGAGGTTTTTTCATGTGTCTTGACTATCAACACCCTGTTCTGAACATAACACGTAGTGCTGACTGCTTCAGGCCAGAATGTAATAGGAAGTTTGGAGTTAGACAGCATGGTCGTTGCAGCCTCAATAAGTTTCCTGTTTCTTCTCTCAACAACTCCGTTTTGCTGAGGAGTTATAGGAGCACTATATTGCCTTGCAATACCTTTGGATTCATAATCAAGAGTGCGGTTTTTGAATTCAGTGCCCTGACCACAACTAATTATCTTAACTTTTTGATCAGTTTGGTTCTCAATTTTAATAATAAATTATTTTAAATTTTTAGTAACTTCGTATTTAGTTTCTATGAAGAAAACCCAAGTGAATCTTGTAAAATCATCTATTATTACCAAGCAATATGATTTTCTTCCCAAACTCTTTACACATGTTGGTCCAAATAAGTCCATATGTAACAGATATAAAGGATTTGTTACTGAATTCAATTATTTGGACATATGTGAAGATCTGTGTTGCTTTCCTTTTTGACATGCAACACAGTGGTCAGCGTATGCAAACTATTTGTTCAACAGTACTATGACTAACCCATTCCGAACCAGTTTATTCATATTTTTGAGGTTTACATGTGCCAATCTTCTATGCCAAAGAGAGTATTCATTTAGTGAAGCTTTGAAAATGAAACATGATACATTTTGTAAAGGTGATGCATTCTACATGTTTAGCATATACATATTGTATTTCCTATGAGCTCTTAAAAGTATTTTGTCATTTGAAATTTCAAATCCACGAGATAGAACAATATGTTCATGCTCTGTGAAAAGAGTGTTATGTTTTTGGTCACACAACTGAGACACACTCAATAGATTATAATTTAACTCTTTCATATAGTTCACCTTGTCAAAGCTTACCTTGCTATTGCTGACTATCCCCCTACTAGTAATGTATCCTCCTTTTGTATCATTTCTAAAGACAACAAATCCATCATCATATGGTTCTAGATTCAGTAGGCATGATCAGTCAATTGTACTGTGCCGGGAGCATCCACTATCAATGGTAAGTCAATTGCTTGTTTAACCTTTGATCTTCTAGTTTTTAGTACTTGTATATCAATGGTAAGTGCTGAGGGGTTGGTTTTTGGTTTTGGGTCATCTAAAGATTTAGCAGATGTCTTTGGTTTCCAGGTTCTTCTTTTGACTTTGCCTGATACTTTGACATCATCCTTCTTGTGACGACCCTCTAAACCTTTTGGAGATGGTAAAGGGTTCTCCAAATTCGTCTTCTTCTTTTGATCTGCAGCTGCTGACTTATTTAGCAGATCCTTCAGAGGTGCTGAATTTTCTTTGAAATTTGCACTTAAGGGAATTGACTACCACAGAGTTTTGTGACCACCAACTTTCCTTTTAGATGGTTGTTTGACAGCTACACACTTCCTTAAGGGTTTAGGCTTGTTTGGATGGTTGATGGAGTGTGCTAGAGGGTTATATTGACTGTCCTTTAGAAGTGACTGTCTTCCCCATACATCAGGCATGTGATTTTCACCCGCTTCTTTGTCGACTTTATCATCTGCCTGATCTCTTGTAGCTCCTTCTTCATCTTTTCAATTTTGCCTCCCTCAGCTCCACCCATCTTCTTGTTTATCTTGTGATCAGCATGATTGGTTAGCTTTATTTTCTTCTTTGAGAACCTCTTGTTATAAATTTCTACTGCTTCAGGAATGGACTTTTGAATTCTGAAGAGTTTGATGTTCCTAGGCAACAACTTTTGTTGTGGTTTTTCTTGTTGCAGCTGTGGTTTTAATAAAGCTTTGTATTGCTCAAGGTATTTAACTCGGCAGACAATTTGTTGACTTCGGAAGATGCCTTTTATTTTACAAACTCCATCTTCCGAAGCACAACCTTTTTAGTTTTTTCTTTGAATTTGTTTCTCATCTTTTCCTCCTCTTCCTTTCTTTTCTCCTCCTCTTCCTTTTCCCTTTTCCCCTCCTCTTCATTTATTTCCTCAACTATTCCATCTTTCTCCTCCTTCTCTACCATCTCAATGTCTTTAGCAGATACCCTTGTATAGATGGGTTCGACATATACTTGCTTCTTTACCTCCAGGTTGCATTTAGGGTTACATGTGGGACTATATGTCGTTGGTGGTTCCACAGAATTATACCCTAAACCTGTCTCGGTTCGATATAACCTTTGGGATTTTTCAGTAAAAGCAAGTAATTTTTCAAACTTTTCAGTTTGAACATTATACTTATCAGCATATGTTTTAGCTATAGCTAAATCGCATTATGCTGATTTCAATCTGCTCAAAAGGTCATCTATTTAGGTCTCTAGGTTGGTTAGCTCATGTATTAGCTATGAAATAATCTTCTCTAGCTCTGTTATCTTTTCCTTTTGAGCTTGATCATTTTTCTTAAAATTAGTTTGAAGTTGATTTATTAATTGCACATCCCTCATAAGACCCAAATTGTGACTTCTTTACAAGTTAACCTTAGCTATGCATTCAGGTGTACAGCAAGGTTCAAAATTTACTTGAGGTGAGAAGGTTGAGCTTCCAACCATTAGTGCATTGTTGATGGGAGTAGCCTATTCCACTTGGAAGCTCCAGTCAATCACCTCTTCTCTTGAGGCTACATGTGTTGTATTTCTTTGGTTGAATGAGGTGGAAGGACCTTGATGGGTTGAGTGTCGTTGAGGATTTGGTGAACTTGAAGGAGATGGGTTTGACCTTGGTGCTTTGCATTCCTTAGCAAAATGTCCCGCTGGTTGCACTTGAAACTTTTCACCTTGCTTTTATCAAACCCAAATCCTGATCTTCTCTGCCTTAGGAGTTTTCTTCTTGTTCTCTATTGAAACTACTTACATCTAAAGGAAATCATGGCTATGTAATAGTTGATATCCATTTCTTCAAGGTTAGCTGGATGAATGCACTCCAGATTTTCTTCAAAGATTTGAAAGAAGTTGGCTTGTTCACTGACAAAGGTAGAGTTTGAGGGGTAGGATTAGGAAAAGGATGGTGAGGCTAGCTGATTCCATCTGGTGAATGATGGTGATGACTGAGATTTAGTAGTTGGAGATTCAGATTAAGTTATCAAAGGTACTTGATGAGTTACCATAAGAGTTAGATAGACTTGGGAGTAGGAGTGATAGTGAACGAGTTCATGAATTGGGGCCATGAGAGCTGATGACTTTCTGGGGTTTGAAGATCTTCCTAGTGATTCTTCATCTGCATACATCTCTATTTAGTAAGCATTGAGGATGTCGTATAACTCCTCAAGAGTCATTGTCTTTAGATTTTCAGTTCTTCTGATGGACATAATATAAACCGTCCATGTCTTTGGCAAATACCTCAAGAAATTTCTAAGAAAATCGTTATTTTCCATCTTCACTCCAGCTTCAATAAGAGGTCTAGAAGTTCAACCTAGCTAAGATATGTAGCAGTCATGGTTTCTCCCCTTATGAAACCAAAATTTTCGAACTTCTATTTCAAGATATCTCTCTTGTTTTCTTTCATATCCTTTGTTCCTTCAAATCCGGCCTTCAATGCTTCCCACAACTTTTGAGCAGTTATGAATTTCTTGAAGCCATGCATGATGCTGTTGGGTATGCTCATTTTGATTAGCGATGGAAACTTTGAATCCACATCCATCTTCTTAGATCTTGATTTAAATAATTTGTGGGATCTTTAGGAATCATGACTCCTCCTTCACCAGCAGCTTGAACCATGGGGACATATGGTCCATTCAGAATAGAGAGCCATAGTCTCATGTCTTGATTACTTATGAAATCCTCCATTCAAATTTTCTAGGTATCATAGTCATATGGTGTAAACATGGGAGGTTTGGTCTGAGTACCATTCTCCTGATCATGCTTACTAGAAATGGCTACAATAGTCATTTTGAAAGGATAGAGGGATATGAATAAGTGTGGTGTTTGATAGTGTAATCAAAGGAAGAAAACAAGTGATTTGTTGAAAGATAACTTCAAGCAAATCAAGAGTCAAAGCTCTGTTACCACTTGTTGGATCAGATGGTGTTAGATTAACAATAATTTCTCCTTTGATCATTAGTTAAAGAATGTAAAATCTAGGTTAACTACTTACTAATAAAACATAAATACTTTAAGGAAAGGTAAATGCATAAGTTGTTCTTTCAAAGTATTCACTTGATTAATCATTTGAGAACAAATGATACACTCGACAGATAAACCAAGTGGATTGAAAAGCTTTTCTATACTATACAAGTGTGAGGACTTTTATTCTATGAAATCTAACCAATAAAAATAAACGGTTCTATGTTTAGATACCACAACAAAACAGATAATTTGTGTATCAGAGTTGGCAACTTCAGTATATGTTGTCTCCAAAAGATGAAACACAGCAGCCGTTAACATAAACTGTCTTGTTCTTTATAGCAAATGATCAGTAGCTCATGGAGTTTAGTGCTGATCATCAGCCATCGATTGGCAACTCATATGTTGAATGCTGGTCGGCAGTTGATCAACATATGCTGATCAGCAGTCATTTAGCATATGCTGTTCGGCAGTTGATTCAGCACTAGGCAGATTTCGACAGTTGGTAGCCAATGCTGAACTCTTGAGTTTTGGTAGCTTCATCCTCTTCATAGATCAACATGTATTGTTATCAAGAATAAAGCAAAACTTATGGTACAAGGTTACACACAAGAAGAAGGGATTGATTATGATGAAGTCTTTTCTCCTGTGGCCAGGCTTGAAGCAATCAGAATTTTTCTAGCATTTGCTACCTCCAAAGACTTCAAGTTGTTTCAGATGGATGGCAAAAGTGTATTTCTTTATGGTGAGATAGATCAAGAAGTTTATGTCTGTCAACCTCCTGGTTTGAAGATCCTAAGTATCTAGATTATGTTTACAAACTTGATAAAGGTCTCTATGGGCATCATCAGGCTCTTTGGAAATGGTATGAGACACTCTCTATCTTTTTCTGGGAAATGGATACAGCAAAGGATCCATAGACAAAACTCTCTTCATAAATAAAGTTAAGTTGGGCATCATTTTGATTCAAGTATATGTAGATGACATTATATTTGGTTCAAGAAATAAGAGATTGTCTACAGACTTTATGAGTCTCATGAAGTCCAAGTTTGAAATGAGCTTAATAGGAGAACTCACCTTCTTCTTGGGACTATAAGTGAAACAAACACCTGATGGAATCATTATAAATTAATCTAAGTTTGTTTGATACATCTTAGTATGATTTCAAGCTACTAATACTAAAGCTGCTCAAACCCCTATGTCCAAAACATGTTCTTTAATTCCTGATCTTAAGGGGGAAGTAGGTGATCAGTAGAACTATAAAGCCATCATTGGATCTCTCATGTACCTCATAGCAAGCAGACCAGATATTATGTTTGCCACATATCTATTCTTAAGATTCCAAGCTGCTCCAAAAGTGTCACACATGATAGCTACAAAAAGGATTGTAAAGTATCTTAAAGGAGAACCTAAGTTAGAATTATAGTACCCTAAGAGTGCTGACTTCAATCTCTATGGATATATAGATAGTGACTATGGAGGATACAACATCAACAAGAAATCCACCTCAAGAGGATGTCAATTTCTAAGGGGAAGATTGGTTTTATGGCAATGCAAGAATCAAACCTGTGTGTCCACATCAACTGCTGAAGAAGGGTACATTGCTACTTCTAGTTGCTGTGCTCAGGCGCTATGGATTCAAAATCAACTTAGAGATTATGGGGTAACTTTCATGAATACTCCAATTCACATTGACAACAACAGTGCCATCTTAATCACAAACAATCCAATTTAGCATGCAAAGACAAAATACATTGATATTAGGTATCATTTTATTAGAGATTGTATAGACAAGAAAATCATTAAATTAATTAAGGTTCATACAAATGAACAATACGAAGACCTTTTCACAAAGGATTTCGATAAAACAAGATGTTTTACAAAATGAAATCTAGTAAAAAATTGGGGAAAAACTATTTTTCTTGATAACAAAACTGGGTATCTGCCGAATATCGCAATTCGGCAGATAAGAACACTTTAGCACATGGTAGGACCCACTTCTTTTATCTACCGATAGGTAGTGGTGCCATAGTTTTTTCCTGAAAAGAATGTTCCATCATCATAAAACCATCAGATTTATAGTCATGGGGGTAAAAATTTTAAAATATTACTAGTACATATTATAATAAACTGTAAATCTATACTTCTTCCTATCATTGTTATTGTCTGCACTCATCTAAGAGCAAAAACCTTCATGTACAGTCATTTCTACAAAGCCCTACCCAAACTCAAAGTTCTTTCCAAATGACCGCTCTTAACCAAGAATTCTGACCAAATCACAACATAGATTGGTGACTTGGTCTATGACCCTGTTCTAAACTTCCTCTGCAATAGCAACTATGCTTTTGCAATTTCTATCAATCCTATGATTTGTGCACCACACATCAAACAATTCTGGAATACATGTTTTATTCAAAGAGAACATGGAACCAAAGTCTTAACTACGGTGGTGCAAGGAATGAAGATCACCATCTCTTGCTCAAAGATTCGTCAACATCTCAAATTCAATGATGAAAGTGGTGAATGTTCCTTCTCCAAAGAAGTAGTGAGTGCCACTTTCAAGGAGATAGGATATAAAGGACCACACCCAACCTCTACTTTCTCCAAATCAGTGGTATATCACAATTGGAGAATTATCCTTAATATATTTCTTCATTGTTTATCCAATAAGTCGGGTGGATGGGATCATGTTCCATTGGACTTAGAAGGGGCTATCCATGGACTTGTCAAACAACAGAGTTACGATTTTTCAAACTCTATTATTCAAAATCTTTGTAAAATATAACTGCTGTGAAAATTTAAGTTTTTGATGTATCCCATGTTCTTTCAACTGATTTTAATTAAAGAACTGGTAATAAACTTAAACTTAAAAGAGGTATACATGCCTTATGAACTCTAATAAAAAAATATATTCATAGTTCAAGGCAACTCCTAAATCATTTTCAGGGAAGGTAACTCCCTTATTTGCACACATGCTTGAGGTCACTAAGCCTAAAGGAGATAGCCATACCCTCCACTGTAAAGCCTAAAGTGTCCAAAAAGAAACAAACCCTTGCATCATCTATTGAGAAGATGCAGGCCCCCAAATCACCTCCACTAAAGAAGGCAAGACTGGAAACTCAGGTCCTAGCTGAGCCAAAGGTGTCAGCCACACCTTAACACAGCTCAAACAAGAAGGTTTTTCTTCCTTCTTCGGAGTAGACCCACACCATTCCCTCTTGCCCTCAGTTCGAGTCCCAACACTATATTGATAAACCAATAAGGGATACTCCCATGACCGAGACCAATTCTGAGGAAGAAGTCTCATTAGGATTTGGCACACATCCCAAGCCAATAGACTCAGCTCCTCAAACTCCCATTCACATGTCTATTACCCAAGAGAAAGATGTTCAAGCTGCTATTCAGCATGACCCACTGTCTTCCCCATCCTATACATTACAGATAGTGGAGATTGATATGTATGCTTAGACATCTAATCCACATCCTTAACATGAAGAAATTAAACCTAGGGGTGGAAGGGTCAATATGGAAGAGGCAATCTCTACTGCTGATCTATCAATTGATCAATAGGACAGAGAAAATATAACTAAGACCTTAACCACAAAAACTCACCTTGAGAATGTCTCTTTGGAGTAATCTCTTGAGGAGAGGAATCCAAGGTGCCAAGAAACCATATCTGGTGATGAGGGTGTAGAGTCTCGACCTAGGACCTCATATAGTCTCAAGGATTCCACAACTGTGGATGAGGGAAGTCTGAAACAGATATAGGAATTGATAGCCTATAACCTTGAACTTGCATAAACATTAACTGTCTTACAAGCAAAGAATGCAAGGTTTCAAGGTTATGCTGATAGAGGCAGAGTTCTTGAATTTGAGAACTTTCTGCTGAAGGCGTCAGCAGATAGAGTCCTTGAGTTTAAGGCTCAACTCAGGACTCTCCAACACTAGGCTGCAATAGTTACTTCACTAGAAAGTCAACTCACAACTCTTCAATAGTCAACAACCAGGGCAATGGACCTTAAACTTAAGGGTGATTCCCTGTAGGAAATGATTGAGCTTCAACAATGAATCATCCTGAGCCTTCAAGTCTCATTAGCACCATAAGAACCTTTGGATGTGCTTTCCTCTACCCACTTAGTGTCATCTATAATCTCATATGATGCTACCAAAAAAGGGAATATAAGCCCAAAGTAGCTGAAGACACTCTTCTTGGACTGGCTGATCAAATTGTAAACCTTTCACAGCCAATCCCATTTTCCTCATGATGAAATAAAGACTATGAGCCTCTATCTGAAGCTAAAGCCAAACTAAATAAGCTTCTAGATAGATGTGGCAATAATAGTTCAGAAGAGAATGAAATGAAAGCTAGAAGAGTTATGAGGAGAATGAAACAAAAGGTTCAACTTAGGAAAAGAAAAAAAACAGCAATAAGAAGGTCCGACACTTCTTCTTTGCTATCTCTCAAAAGGAAAAGATCTGATAAGGAATCACCAAAGAGAGAGCGAGTGCAAGGACTAGAAGCCGCTCCCAAGGCATCTGTTGAAGAAGAGGCTCTACTACTAATAGTGCTATCAGAAGCTACTGAAGAGCTGAACAAATTAGCTGTTGATACAACTTCTAAAACAACCAGACAAAAGGCTTTTTCAGTAGATAAACCCTTAGGAAGGAAGATTGTCTACACAAGAGGAATCAAGATCATGGAAGATGATATAGAAAGACATGGGGTGACTCTTGAAGAAGAACCAAGCCAACTTCATAAAGTACACAAGGACACACCTGAGTCTGAACTCAAGAAATTAGCTGAGGTGATATTTGGTCAACCGAAATGTTAAGACTGAAGCCCTAGTTAGCTATAAGGTGAATATGGAAACAGATGGCCCAAAAGTTGCCAAGGATGCTGATAGAGTTCAGACAACTACCGATGATGCCAAGTGAGTTGGTGAGGCATCAGGTGTACCCATTAGACCTTTAGCAGTCAGACCTATTGCAATATCTACCTCAAACAAAGGTAAGAGACCTACTTCTGCTGAAGAAGTTGAGCATGAGTCTCAGAAAAGAAGGGCCAAATTCTTGATGACTAGAAGGATGGACATATTCCCATAGAAGGTTGAAAATGAACTAATAGAGTTAAATGCTGGCAGAGTTCAAGGATCTTCTATTAAGAAGAACATCATCGCATTAATTAAAAGTGCAAAAGACTATAGAGTCCCAAGAAAAAGGATTAACCCTGTTGGAGAAACTAGCAAAACAAAACCAACAACTTGATCCAAACCAAAGGCCCAGGTTGTCAAAAGAGTTCCATCTAAGTCATCCAAGCCAACTATCAAAAGCACTCATAGGATAACCACTCAGCAATCTGTGGTGATCACAACTACCGAATCCGCATCCATGGCCTACATTTTGAAAAGGAAAGAGAAAGATCAAGAAATATGTGTCCTAGCAGCTCAATTGAGTTAAAAGATTCAATTTTGATGAGGTCCTAGAATACAGTCCTGCTAAGATGAAGTTAAAGCTGATAGCTGCAACTTATGCTAAAATAGAGCAATCAACAGAGTTGGCTAGAAGGAAAAGATCTAAATCAGAAGAAGATAAGCAAAGAGAGTCAGACAGGAGACCAAAAACAATCAATAAATAAAGATGTTTCTTAAATACTATGGTTTCCCTAGAAAACAAGTAGGACCAATGAGTATGTCTACTCTTGATCTGAATATTAGAGAAATAAAGAAGAGAGTTGCCGCTAGTGAGCTCCTAAAATATGAAGTACCTAGTAAGCAATGGGAAAGAAAGCAAACAAGAACTAAGAAAACAGTACAAAAGTCTTCCTATCTGACGACTGAGTCTCTAGCAGCTCCTGACTCTGACTCCACTGCCATTGATGACAATCAGCCTATCTCATCAATCCTTGCCAAAAGGAAGATTATGAAAAAAAGAGTTGTAAAGGCAAGGGTGATTGACCCAGAGGTTGAGGAGACGATACTAAAAGGAACAAAGGTTTTGGGTGCTGTGTATGTATCCTAGATGAAGAAGTTTGTAGTCAATAGGGCAATGGTGATATCATGTACTACGATCATGGGAATGAAATACTCGATCTGCCCCTTAATATCTTAGAGAAAATTGCTAAGCACCTTAACATCTATGGATGTAGAATAAGAAGTCCAAGATGCTACTTCAGAAGGTACTATCCTTAGTCAAGGCTGAAGCTGGTGAGGAAATCCCTGAAACTCCACTATCAGCATATGACCTAATAGTAGAGTGGGAATATGACCAGAAGAAAGACACACACTTCATCACTAGATTAGCAGCTAGAAGGATAGCTTACTCAAAGAATCAACTAGTTAGCTTCAATAGATTTAAGATAGTTGATTTAGCCAGATTAAGGCTAAAAAACACAAACAATGACTTTGAGGCAAAGGAAGTAAAGAAGGTGCTGATAAGAACTTACAAGTCTCATCTAAAAAAGTCAAGGCAAGCTTCAAAACAAAGAAGAAAAATGAAAGAGTCTAAAGCTACCGAGGCTACCCCATCTACCGATCTAGTACCTAGCACTCAACACAATCATCTCCTCCTTCCATCCAAACTACTCAAACCACTAAGCATGTTTCTCCAACAGTCTAACAAGCTCCACAAATAGCTAAATCTCCAACATAAAGCCAGTCTGATCAATCAGAAGATGAAGTGATAATCACTACTATTGCTGAAACAGTAAAACAAGGATTGGACAATCCTAAGCAAACTAATGAAGAACTCTTAGAATATGAGCAAGAAGAGGACTCAGAGGGTGATGGTACAACCATTATCAAATTGGGATATGATCTAAAGGCTTAAAGATACTTTATTGAAAGAAAGAACAAGTCTAAGTCTTTCTTCCTGACTGAGCTAAAAGTTTTGAACCTCAACTCTGAAAACCTACAGAAGATGTTCACTTTAATCTCGGAATATAAAGGCATGTCAGATAAGTACAAATCTATGGCTTCTATTCTAAAGATACATATTGAGAGTAGAGTTGAAGCAGAACAAAGTGAAGACAAAATAGATGTTCTACATATGACTCCATTGAGCATTCATGACCCAATCACACATTAAAGCTACAATTCCTTAACCAAAACCTTCAGTCTAACTTTTGTTGATGCCAGTAAAACTAAAGTCAAAGAGTATGATCTCTTTAGACTATCTCAGCACAACATGAAGGACTTGGTTAGTTTACGTCTTAAAAACCCATCAAGAGATAGAGGAGAATACATGTATGAGCTACCGCTGATAAGGATGCTTGAAGGATGAAGAAAGAGTTTTAGTAGCATCATCCTAGGGGAAATTTGTTGAACTATTAAGAGGATGAAGCTACCAAAAACTTAAGGATTTAACACCAATACGGATCAGCACTGAAAGTTATGAAGTGCTAATCAACTGGTTATCAACACTTAAATGGATGAGCTATTGAACAACTGCAGCATTAGACAAGACTGTCTGTACCAAAATATATTGGTGGCTGCTATGTTCTGCCTTTTGGAGATAACACAGTACTGAAGCTACAAACTTCTGATGTGCTGATTGTCTGTCTGTGTTGTACATACCTTTTGTAAATTAGGAATAATTGTAAAGTGATTTATTCTTTATATTTACCTTTCATAGTATAAATACCTCTCACTTATATAGTTTTAAGGTTAGCTTGTTAGCCCACTTGTTTATCTGTTGATTGTAACAATTTGTACTCTGAAAAGAGTAATCAAGTGTATACTTTGAAAGAATATCTTGTTTCATTATTATTACTCAAAGTGTATGTGTTTTTTAAGTAAGACAGTTGACTTAGATTCCGAATTTGTCATCTGCCAATCAAAAAAAAGTCTTGGTAAGGCCTTAACCCGATCCAACAAACTCAGATTCCTTTAGAATTCTTCTTGTGTAGCCTTATTGTTTGATTGATATCCAAGTTTTGTCATGCTTTACTTCTATTAAAAGGTAAAATGTTAATCTTTCCAAGTTGTCCATCTCAAACTCATGATGTTCCATCCACTTCTTAAAGGTCTCAATACTTTTCTCACACTTGTTGGTAACTATCAAATCATCAATGTACACACCGGTTATTATTAAATCATGTTCGGTATGCTTTATGTGCATCATTTGTTCTTGACTCTATATTGATCTTGTTGTCTAGATTAGTGTTTGCAGCTGGCCTTCAAAGTATGGCTGGCTGTAGGATGTAGCATAAAGTATCTCAAGCACTTGTATCTTTAGATAAGTTTTGTAAAACTTGTAAGAACTTGAGAGCAATATACAACATTCTTGAAAACCATATTATCTCATGCTTGTTCTTTACTTGTGTTCTTTGTTTCATCATAAGACCGGTTCCCTATTTGTTCTATTAAGTGTTCTAACACTCTCCTTAACATTGTGAAACTTTGCATTGACCACCCTTCTACGGTCCTGCAGTTGGTATCAGAGCGTTTCAGGCTCTTGATTGTAAGATTTCACCATATTAGATCTCTTTAGTTTTACACAACACTTATCAGCTCAAATGGCAGCTATCCCTAAGGCTGATATGGAAACCGGTACCATGACAAAGTCTCCACTGATCACTCCTAATGAGTTTGATACTTGGTGCCAACGTAGGAAGGGTTCATCAAGTCTTAAGACAGCAGGATGTGGAGATCTGTTGTTGAAGGACCTCACATCCCAAGCACCTCTTTAGCCATTGCTGGAGGTGGGATGATTCCAAAGGAAATGGCTGACTACTCAGAGGAAGACTGGAAGAAAATAGATGTAGATCAGAAAGCCATGACTGCTCTCCAAACTGCTCTTCCAAACTCCATATACAGAGGCTTTAAGAAGTGCAAAACTGCTAAGCAACTCTGGGATGCACTCAAGCTTATGTATGAGGGGTCTGAGGAAGCCAAGGAAATCAAGAAAGACATTATGAAGCAGCAGTTTGAGAACTTCACCTACAAGACAGGTGAAACCATGACTCAACAATACTTCAGGTATGTTGAGATTGTGGATACTCTAATGGATGTTGGAATCATGGTTGAGAATAGGGACATAGTGAGGAAGTTCATGTTCTCTCTTGCCAGACAAAGGACTCACTATTGTGTGGCCATCAAGAGAACTAAGAACCTCTCTATTCTTGCTCTCACAGAGCTGTATGGTATGCTTAGTGGTTACCAGATCGAGATGAATTTGCAAAATCTATCAAGCAGCTCTTCCAACAACCAGCAGAGTTCAGCCCTTCATGTGGTTGATAGCGATAGCAGAGAACCACAACATTATCTCATCTGCTTCCCTGATAACTCACAAAAGGGTCATTTCAACACCTTACTTGAAACACCAAGGGAGAGCTACATCCAAGAAAGGCCATTCCAAGAGACAAGCTCTGCTCAAGCCTTTGTGTCTGCTGATGAAAGCCGTGGAAACTTTCTCTTCACTCATGATGACTTGGATTGTATCCATCTAGATGATCTGGAGTATATGCAGATAGTCCAGTAGATGGCTCTCCTCACTCATAGAGCCAAGAAGTTATACAAGAGAACATGAAGGAAGTTCCCAAGCAATATGGCCAGTGGAAAATTTGGCCTAAATAAAAGCAAGGTGAAATGTTACAACTCTAACCAAATGGGACACTTTTCTAGAGAGTGCAAGGTACCAAGGACAAATGGTGACAAAGCATAAACCAGACCAAAGTACACTGATGTAGCTCCCAGGATCAAGAAGCCAAGCCAACCTAAATAACATGCTGCTCTTGCTGTTGAAGAAGGAGGCTTTGACTGGAGCTTTCAAGTAGAAAATGCTTCTCCAAACCAAGCACTGATAGCTGATCATGAAGAAGCCAAGGTATTAGAATATCTTTATACTCCTGAATGCATTGCTAAAGTTAATATGTACAGGTCCTATAACTTGGAAGTGAGATATGATCTTGAGTCCTTAAACATTTTAAAAGCTAATTTTAAAAGAACAGAAAATGACTATAAACTTAAAATTGAAGATTTTGAGAAAACCATTTCTACTCTTAAGCATGAGCATACAAACTACAGGACCCAAATCAAAGATCTCATAACCAAGTTAACTGAATGCCAGACTGAGCTTGTGATCAACAAAGCCTAGGAAGAAAATTGTGTTCTCGAATTGGAAACCTTCAAGAACATAATATCATCATCCTTGCATGTAAAGATTTGTTATCAAAACACATAGGGACTAGGTTCAAGTGAGAAAGCTCATCCACACACACTCCTATCTGTTAGATCTCCAAGGTGTGGAACTTGTCAAGATGAGCTGCCTCCTATTGATCCTATCCAAGAGAAGGATGATGATGTAGAGGAGATAGTGAAGGATGAACCTAGGTTGAGTGATAAGGGTTATCCTAAGAAGGGTCACTATTCTCTTGGAAAGAAGAAGGAACCAAGGATGTCCAAGTTTGTAAGGAAAAACTTGATAAGGGCAGCCAAAAGAAAATCAAAGAAAGCCAAGAGATCAAGGCCACTTTCAACTCCAAGAAAAAGCAAGTTTTCATTTCAATTGGATTTGAAGTGGTAAAGACTGAAGACTCAATAATGGACTCTAGTACTAGGAGTCATAGTTCATGTCCAAATAATCCTAGTTAGGAGAAAAAGACTGATCAAATGTGCACCACTGCTGCACAGCCTAAACCATCCTGTTCCAAGAGCAAGCGTCACCCTAAGAAGCCTTTTGCATCATCTAAGAAGATGAATAAGGAAATGGAAAGTGGTGAAGCTCAGTCTTTTACTCAGAGGAAGATTCTCAGAAGCATGCCAACTGAATGTATCATGTGTGGTAGTACTTCTTACTTTGCTAAGGATTGCATCTACAACCCCAAAAGTACTATCCACTTGACCAAGAAGAAAACTTCTGAGAAGAAGAAGAAGAAGATAGGTTCGAAAGGAAAATCTCTTTCTTTCGGAAGCTCCAAAGTGAAGAAAAAGATAAACGGAAACTTGCCTTTGGAAGAAAATTTGGTCTCAGAAGAAAGAAATGCTTCTGAAGTACTGAAGTCTGCTACAATGGATGCAAAAGCTTCTAAAAGTCCAGTCTTCAAAACTTCCAAAGTTATCAAAACTTGTAAGGTATTGAAGGCCAAGTCTAGTCTTCCAAAGATGGTGTGGAAGATGATGGAAGGCCATATGACTGAAAGTTTTTCATCAACAACAACAAATGATCCTTAGAGCTTGCATAGAGGATCAATTACTATTGTATTATCTTTAGTTCACTTTGACAAGCATAAGACCAATGAGGCTTGGGTTTCCAAATGTAACTAATCATCTCTTTATTTGCAGGAATAGCTAAAGACCAAAGAAAATGTATGGATCATTGACAGTGGCTGTTCCAGGCACACAATAGGCAATGGCTTTTTGCTTCAAAACATTGAGAAAATTGATGGAGGGCCAGTTGCTTTTGGAGGAGAATCAGGTGGTTACATTACTGGAAGAGGTAGGGTCACAAATGGTAAGCTCAGCATTTAGAAGGAAAATTTTGTTAAGGAGCTTGGGTACAATCTTTTGAGTTTATCCTTATTTTGTGATCAGAGACATAACATGCTCTTTACTGAGCATGAGTGCATTGTTCTCAAGCCTGAGGTGCTCATTCCTTAAGAGCATATCCTGCTCAGAACCCCCAGGAAAAGGAACATGTAGAAGATGGATTTGCAGGAAACATCCCCTTCAAAAGAAGTTTCTTGCTTTTTATCTAAAGCAAATAGTGATCAGTCTTTCCTCTGTTATAAAAGAATGTGCCATGTAAACTTTAAGAACATAAATAAATTAATTAAGAATTATTTGGTAACTGGAATGCCAAAGAAAGAGTTTACAAGTGATGACTATTGTGTTGCATGCCTCTAAGGAAAGCAACACAAAGTGTCTAACAAGCCAAAGGAAATGAACTCCATCACTACTCCCCTACACTTATTACATATGGATCTTTTTGGACTCACCAGCGTAATGAGTCTAGGAAGGACCTCATATTTTTTGGTGATCACAGATGACTTCACAAGATACACTTGGGTTTTTTTCCTTAGAACTAAGAATGAAATCCCTAAGATCTTGAAGAATTTCATTTTTAAAATTAAGAATCAATGTGATCACAAGGTCAAAATCATAAGATGTGATCAAGGAATTGAATTCAAGAACCAAATCCTTGATACATTTTATGATGAGAAGGGTATTACAAGACAATACAGTGCTCCCAGGACTCCTCAGCAAAATGGTGTTGCTGAGAGGAGAAACAAGACACTTATTGAAGTTGCAAGAACCATGTTTTCTGACTCTAAGCTGCCCATCACCTTCTGGGTAGAGGCAGTCAACACTGCCCACTATGTGTAGAACAAAGTTTTAGTAGTCAAAACTCATGGTAAGACTCCATATGAACTGTGGCACAAAAGGAGAGCTTTCATTGGTTTCCTCAGATCATTTGGATGTCCTTACACCATCTTGAATACCAAGGATCGGATAGCCAAATTTAATGAGAAATCAGATGATGGACACTTTATTGGATACTCTTTCCAAGCTAAGGCTTATAGAGTATACAATCTCAGAAGTAGAGCAGTTTAGGAGTCAGCCAATATGACCTTCAATGAGCACACACCTAGTGTGAAAGGTTCTGGTCCTGATTGGTTGTTTGATTTTGATTTAGTTACCAACTGTTTTAACAAATCTTATGAAGATATTCCAAATCTACTAGTAGCTTATCAATAGGAGATTCTGATCCAAGATTTGAGCTGAGAAGACGAAGTGTTCAAACTACTTTAGCTCCAGTGGTAACTAGCCCTGCAGTTGGAAATCCTGTCAGCACAACCATAACAAATTTTTCAGCTAATACATCTGAGGTGCCTATAAATTCTAGCATAGAGGCACAGAACTTAAATGAAGGAATTTCCAATGTAGGAGGAGATGGAGGTGGTGATAGTGATTAAGAATTTCTTGATGCTGATAACCACTCCATAGAAGACAACATCAATGATGTGACACACTCATTGGATCAAGTTTCTCTTGATAAGTGTGTTGATGTGGTGGATGATCCTCAATCACCGAATCTGAATTTCACTAAGTTAGATCTGTCCAACCAACTTGATGTGATTCCTCAACTTAGAATCCATAAGTCACATCCCACCACAAACATCGTTGGAGATGTTGAGACAGGGGTGAGAACAAGTGGACAAACCCATGATAAATTTTTTTGCCTTCACTCTTGTGTCTTGTCCTAGATTGAGCCTAAGAAGATTGATGAGACTTTGAAGGATAGAAGTTGGGTTGAAGCAATGCAGGAGGAGCTGCTTCAATTCAAGAGACAAAAGGTTTGGAACCTATGTCCTCTTCCTCAAGGGAAGTCTACTATACGTACCAAGTGGGTTTTGAGAATAAGAAAGATGATAGAGGATATGTCATCAAGAACAAGGCAAGACTAGTTTTTCAAGGGTACACGCAAAAAGAAGGGATTGACTACGTAGATGTTTTTGCTCCTATAGCAAGACTTGACGCTGTTAGGATATATCTTGCTTTTGCTGCATCCAAGGATTTCAAGGTCTACCAACTTGATGTCAAGTGTGCTTTCTTATATGGGGTGATTGATGAGGAGGTGTATGTCAAACAACCATATGGCTTTGCAGACGTAGATCATCCTGATTATGTCTGCAAGCTTGACAAAGCTCTTTATGGGCTACATCAGGCTCCAAGGAAATGGTATGAGACACTATCTTCATACCTCTGTCAGCATGGATACAAGAGGGGTACTATTGATGGAACACTGTAAGGTAATATCAGAAGATTATAAGGCTGATGCAACCAAAGAAGCCAAAACAACCAAGGGTCTTCCTGCATGCATGCACTAGACGTACAAAGTAGAAGTTGCTTCGGAAGTTTTACACTCTCCATCAGAAAATACTCTAAGTGTAAAATCTTTCGAAGCCAAAGTCCAAATCTTCCAAAGCCAAAGATGAAGTCTTTCGAAGCCATTATGCTGTGAAGAGTGATTTCGAAGACAGAGAAGACATGCTTTCTCTGATATACTTTACATAAAGCTGACACACTTTCCGCTGCAACTCTGAAGACTCCCCAACTTGTATGAGTTGGTGAAAAGTCCATGCTTTTATAAATTGTAGATTAAGGTCTTTGTCTCTAACTTCCTACTTTTGTACCTGTAAACCTTTTTATATTAGAAAAGGATATGAGATATGGCATGTCATAGTCACTAGTCAAAAGGCAATCTGCCTTTTGACTCTACATTGATGTTGTTGTCTAGATTAGTGTTTCCAACTGTCTTTCTAAGTATTGACGGTTGTAGGATGTAGTATAAAGTGTTTCGAGGTCCTTGTAATTCTAATATGCTTTGTAACACTTGTAATAGAACTTAAGAGCAATGTACAACATCCTTGAAAACCATACTTCTTTGTTCTTGTTCTTAGTTCTGTCTCACTACTTACTTGTGTTCTTAGTATCATCATACTCAAACCCGGTTCCCCATTTGAACTATTAAGTGTTCTAAATCTCTTCTCATTGTGAGACTGATTGTATTGACCACCCTTCACATGGTCCTACAATTGGTATCAGAGGATTTTAGGCCCTTGATTGTAAAATCTCACCATCTTTAATCCTTTCAATCTCACAAAATACTTAACATATCAAAAGGAAGCTATCACCAAGGCTGACATGGAAACTGGTACTATGACTAAGTCCCCATTGTCACTCTTGATGACTTTGACACTTGGTGCCAAAGAATGGAAGGCTTCATCAAGTCCTAGGACTCCAGGATGTAGGGGTTAGTAGTCTTTGGACCTCATGTACCATCCACCCCTTTAGCTGCTGCTGGTGGTGGTATGATACCAAAGGAAGTGGCTGATTATTCTGATGAAGACTGGAAGAAGATTGATATTGATCAGAAGGCCATGACCGCCCTCCAAACTGCTCTTCCAAACTCTATCTACAGAGGCTTCAAGAAGTGCAAGACTGCAAAGCAACTGTAGGATACATTGAAGCTAATGTATGAGGGGTCCAATGAAGCTAAAGAGAACAAGAAGGACCTCTTGAAGCATCAGTTTGAGAACTTCACCTTCAAAGCAGGTGAAACCATAACTCAACAGTACTTCAGGTATGTTGAGATTGTGGATACTCTAGTTGATATTGGAGTAACTCTTGAGAATAGGGATATTATGAGGAAGTTCATGTCCTCTCTTCCCAGAGGACTGAAAACCTTAAGACCCTTACTCTCACTGAGTTGTATGGTATACTTAGTGGCTACCAGATGGAGATGAATATGCAAAATTCATCTGGTAACTCCAGCATCCAACAAAGTTCAGCGCTTCATGTGGTTGAAAGGGACTTATCTGCTACCCTAAAAACTCACAGAAGGGACCTTTCATCACCTTCGGAGACACCAAGGGAGAGCTACATCCCTGGAAGTGCATTCCAGGAGACAAGCTCTTCACAAGCTTTTGTTTCCTTTAATGAAAGTACAGGAAACATTCTTTTCACTCTTGAAGACCTGGACTGTATCCATCCAGATGATCTGGAGTTTATGAAAATAGTCCAGCAAATGGCTCTTCTCACTCATAGGGTCAGGAAGTTCTATAAAAGGACTGGGAGGAAGTTTCCTAGTAATATGTCCAGTGGAAAGTTTAGGCTGGATAAAGGCAAGGTGAAGTGTTACAACTGTAACCAAATGGGATACTTTGCCAAAGAGTGCAAGGCACCAAAAGTCAAATGGTGGCCAAGCACAAGCCATGCCAAACTACACTGAAGGAGCTCACCAAAATAAGAAGCCCAGGCAGCAAGCTGTAATTGCTATTGAAGAAGGAGGGTTTGACTGGAGCTTTTAGGTGGAGGATATTGTTCCAAACCAAGCACTTATGGCAGATCATGATAAAGCCAAGGTATTGGAACATCTCTGTACACTTGAATGTATTGCTAAAGTCAATAAATATAGGTCCTATAACTTAGAGATGAGATCTAATCTTGAGTCCTTAAATATCTTAAAAGCTGATTTCAAAAGAGCTGAAAATGATTACAATCTAAAAATAAAAGATCTAGAGAAAACCATTTCAACTCTAAAGCATGAACACACCAACAACATGACTCATATTAAAGATCTCATCACTAAGTTAACTAAATGGCAGGCTGAGCTTGTGATGAGCAAAGCCTAGGTAGAAAAACTTGTTCTTGAAGAAGAGAGCTTCAAGAATATGATATCCTCATCTCTGCATGCACAAGTTTGTTATCAAAATAAGCAGGGACTGGGATCTACTGAGATAGCTCCTCCACACACTCTTTTATCTGTAAGATCTCCAAGGTGTGGAACTTGTGAAGATGAGCGTCCCCTCATAGTCCCTATTGCTAAAGAGGATAAGAAGGAGATAGTGACGGATGTGTCTGAGAAGAGTGAAGAAGACCATCCTAAGAAGGGACACTAGTCTCCTGAGGAGAGAGATGAAGAAGCTAGGATGACCAAGCCTCAAAGGAACAACTTGATTAGGAGAGCCAAGATAAAGGCAAAGAAGGCTCAAGAAATCAAGGCCACTTTCAACTCTAAGCAGAAACAAGTGTTTATCTCTGCAGGGTTTGAAGTGGTGAAGGCTGAAGACTCAACTATGAACTCTAGTACCAGGAGTTCTAGTTCAGTTCCAAATCATTCCAGCAAAGAGAAGAAGGTTGATCATCTATGCACCACTGCTACATAGCCTAAACCATCCAGCTCCAAGAGCAAGCCTCTCCCTAAGAAGCTTGCTACATCATTTGTGAAGATAAAGATGGAGATGGAAAGTGATCAAGTTCAGTCTTCCTCTCAGAAGAAGACTCTTAGAAGGAAGCAAATAGGCTGCATCATGTGTGGTAGTACTTTTTATCTGGCTAAGGATTGCATCTACAATCCTAAAATTATTGTCCACATGATCAAAGAGAAAACTTCTAAGAAGAAGAAGGAAAAGCTAGCTTCGGAAGGAAAATCTATTTCCTTCGAAAGCTCCAAAGGTAAAAATAAGACAAGTGAAAACTTGCCTTCGAAAGAAAAATTGGTCTCAGAAGAAAGGAATGCTTTCGAAGTACTGATGCCTGCTGCAGTGAAAGCAAGATCTTCTGAAGGTCCAGTCTCTAAAACTTCAGAAGTTGTTGAAACTTTTGAGGTGTTGAAGGTCAAGTCCAATCTTCCGAAGATGGTGTGGAAGATGAAGAAATACCTGGTGACGGAAAGTTCTTCATCAACAGCAACTAATGATCCTTAAAGCTTGAATACAGGATCAGTTATAGTTACATGTCTTCAGATCACTTTGAAAAGCCCAAGACCAATGAGGCTTGGGTTTCCAAGTGTAACTAACCACTTTTTTTTTTTTTTTGCAGAAACAGCTAAAGACCAAGGAAAATGTATGGATCATTGATAGTGGCTGTTCCAAGCACATGACTGGCAATGGTTCTCTGCTTCACAATTTTGAAAAAATTGATGGAGGACCAATTGCTTTTGGAGGAGATACTGATGGTTACATCACAGGAAGGGGCATGGTAACAAATGGTAAGCTCACCATTAAGAAGGTAAATTTTGTTAAGGAGCTTGGGTACAATCTACTGAGTGTATCCTAATTTTTTGATCAGAGACACAACATGCTCTTTACTAAGCATGAGTGCATTGTTCTCAAGCCCGGGGTGATCATTCCTCAAGAGCATATCCTACCCAGAGCCCTTAGGAAAGGGAACATGTACAAGATGGACTTGCAGGAAACATCTCCCTCAAGAGAGGTTTCTTGCTTTCTATCTAAAGCAAATAGTGATGAATATTTCCTCTGGCATAAAAGAATGTGCCATGTAAACTTTAAGAACATGAATAAATTGATTAAGAATGATTTGGTAACTGGATTGCCAAAGAAAGAGTTTATAAGTGATGACCACTGTGTTGCATGCCTGAAAGGGAGCAACACAAAGTATCTCATAAGCCAAAGGAAAGGAACTCTATCACTACTCCCTTACACTTATTACATATGGATCTCTTTGGTCGTACCAGTGTAATGAGTTTAGGAAGGACCTCATATTTTTTAGTGATCACAGATGATTTCACAAGATTCACTTGGGTCTTTTTCCTTAGAACTAAGGATGAGACTCCTAAGATCTTGAAGAGCTTCATTTTGAAAATTAAGAATCAATCTGATCACAAGGTCAAGACCATAAGATGTGATCAAGGAACAAAATTTAAGAACCAAGTCCTTGATACATTTTGTGATGAAAAGGGTATTACAAGACAATATAGTGCTCCCAGTACTCCTCAGCAAAATGGTGTTGCTGAGAGGAGAAATAGGACACTTATTATGGCTGTAAGAACCATGCTGTCAGACTCTAAACTGCCCATCACCTTCTGGGCAGAGGCTGTTAACACAGCCTGCTATGTACAGAACAAAGTTTTAGTAGTTAAGACTCATAGTAAGACTCCTTATTAGCTGTGGCACAAAAGAAGACCATTCATTGGTTTTCTCAGGTCATTTGGATGTCCCTGCACCATCTTGAATACCAAATATCAGGTAGCCAAGTTTGCTGAGAAATCAGATGATGGACATTTTATTGGATACTCTTCCCAAGCTAAGGCTTATAGAGTACACAATCTTAGAACTAGAGTAGTGGAGGAGTCAGCCAATGTGACCTTCAATGAGTACACTTCTAGTGTGAAAGGTTCTGGTCCGGATTGGCTATTTGATCTTGATTTAGTTACCAACTGTTTTAACAAGTCTTGTGAGAATGTTTTAGGATCTACAAGTAACATATCAACAGGAGATCCTGACCCAAGATTTTAGCTGAGAAGACCAAGCAAGAATACTACTTCAGCTCCAGTGGTAACTAACCCTGCAAGTGAAGATCCTATCAGCACAAGCATAACAAATTTAGTTGATACATCTGAGATGCCTTCAAATTCCAGCTCAGAGGTTCAAAACTCAGGTGAAGGAACTTCAAATGTAGAAGGAAATAGAGGTGGTGACAGTGATCAAGAATTTCTTGATGTTTGATAACCACTTCATAGAAGACAACATAAATGATGTCACACACTCATTGGATCAAGTCTCACTTGATAAGTATGCTGATGTGGTAGGAGATACTTTATTACTAGATCTGAATTTCTCAAATTTAGATCTTTCCAATCAACTTGCTGTGATCCCTCAACTCAGGATCCACAAGTCACACCCCACCACAAACATCATTGAAAATGTTGATACTGGGGTGAGAACAAGAGGACAAACCCATGACAAAAATGTTTGTATATACTCTTGATTCTTGTCCCAAGTAGAGCTAAAGAAAGTTGATGAGGCTTTGAAGGATGGAAGCTGGGTTGAAGCAATGCAAGAGGAGCTGCTTCAATTCAAAAGACAGAAGGTTTGAAACCTATGTCCTCTTCCTCATGGGAAGGCTACCATAGAAACCAAGTGGGTTTTTAGGAACAAGAAGGATGATAGAGGACTTGTCATCAAGAACAAGTCTAGACTAGTTGTTCAAGGGTACACAAAAGAAAAGGGAATTGACTACACAGATGTCTTTGCTTCTGTGGCAAGACTTGAAGCTGTAAGAATATTCCTGGCTTTGCTGCATCCAAGGATTTCAAGGTCTACTAACTTGATGTCAAGTGTGCTTTTCTGTATGGGGTGATTGATGAAGAGGTGTATGTCAAACAACCACCTGGCTTTGCAGACCCAGATCATCCTGATTATGTCTGCAAGCCTGATAAAGCTCTTTATGGGCTGCACCAAGCTCCAAGAAAGTAGTATGAGACGCTATCTCAGTATCTCTATCAACATGGTCACAATAGGGGTACTATAGATGGAACTCTCTTCATCAAAGGAACAGGGAATGACTTAATGCTGGTTCAAGTATATGTGGATGACATTATCTACGGGTCAACTAATCCAAAACTCTGCAAAGACTTTGAGAGGCTGATGAAGAATAGATTTGAAATGAGTGCCATGGAGGAACTCAATTTCTTTCTGGGAATTCAAGTGAAGCAAGTTGACAATGGCATCTTCATAAGTCAGCCAAAGTATGTACAAGACATACTTACAAGATTCAACATGACTGATTGTAAGGTTGCTAAGACACCCATAGTCAGAAACCACTCCCTTGGACCTGATCTTAAGGGGGAGTGTATGGATGAACATCTTTACAGGGTTATGATTGGGTCTCTTATGTACCTCACAGCCAACAGGCCTGATATCATGTTTGCCACATGCATCTGTGTAAGATATCAAGCCAACCCCAAGATGTCACACCTGGTTGCTGTCAAGAGGATTCTTAGATATCTCAAATGTGCTCCCAAGCTTGGCCTTTGGTATCCAAAGAGTTCTGACTTCAATCTGTATGCTTATATAGATAGTGACTATAGTGGTTGCAACATGACTACAAAGTCTACATCTTGCGGATGTCAATTCCTTGGTGGAAGGATTGTCTTATGGCAATGCAAGAAACAATCCTGTGTCTCTGCATCAACTGCTGAAGTTGAATACATTGCTGCTGCAAGCTGCTGTGCTCAAGTGCTTTGGATTCAGAATTAGATGCTGGACTATGGATTTAACTTCAAAGAGACTCCTATCCACATAGACAACAATAGTGCTATCTCTATTATAGAGAATCCTATGCAGCACTTAAGGACCAAACACATCAATATCAGGGATCATTTGATTAGAGATAACTTTAAGAAGGGATCAATCAAACTAGTCGAAGTTAACACAAATGAACAATATGCTGATCTGTTCACTAAAGCTTTTGATGAACAGAGATTCAAATATCTTGTATCAGCTATTGGGATGATTAACTTTGAAAGATTTTTTTAAAACTTAAATCAACTTTATTTCTAAAACCTGTGTGTCCTAAGTTGTCTATATTATCACCTTCATAAGCCCAGTTTATTTTGGAAGAAAAATTTATAATGATATTCCTTAGATTTTTGAAAATTTTTCAAAAACATATTCTCTTTCGAAAGATTTCGAGTTGCCTTCGTAAGAAATTAATGTCTTCAAATCAAATAACTACTTATAAGAAATTTACCTTCGGAGGAAATTCTGAGAATATCTTCCAAAGTTTAAATACGCTTCTAAGTACTTACAAGCATTTGAAGGACAAATATCTTCCGAAGCAATTAAGTCTAGAAAGATTTATTCTCTTTAGAATAAAACTCTCAAGTCTTAATATCTTCCGAAACCAAATATGTGTCGGAAGAAAAATTCTCTAAGTATTTTTCTTCCAAAGCCAAATTTTCACAACTCTTAAGAATATCTTCCGAAGCCAAATTGGCTTCGAAAGCTTTTTCTTAAAACTTCCGAAGCAAAATTACCTTTGGAAGATTTTCAACTTCCAAGAAAACTACCTTTTTGGGCACTTTTTCAGAGGTGGGACCGACATCCAGATTTCAAAGTTTATCCTTTTGCTTTAACTTTGTCTCAAATCCATTTCATATATTCTCATAACGGTTCCCCCTCTTCTCACTATCCTCTTCATCTGCACTTCTCTAACCTAATTTCACCCACAAACTGCCTTCGTTCTTGTCTTCCTTCATCGTAAAGCTACTTCAAATGGCCAACCTTGACCTCAGAAACCAACCCGATTTTTCCATGCATCTTCACAGGCAACATAATCAGGTTGCTCTGTTAGACTCTGAGAAAGATCCAGGTTTCTCAAAGGTTTATCATTACCTTTCTTTATCCAACTACTTCACCTCCCTCACCATTGATCCTCCTCTCTATGGGGATCAGTTGTTGGCATTTTGGCGGACCTGCAAAGAGGTAACCATGGATAGGGAGAAGGCACTGTCTACCACTATGCAGGGGAGGACAATCTTTATCACTCCAGCCACCATAAACACACATCTTCAGCTGGATGATGTAGAAGGTGATTTGTCCTTTCCCAAAGCTTCTGTCAACCACTCCTTTGAGTAGATGAGCTATGAAGGTGACTTCTCAGTCAAGACCTTTAGGAAGGGGAAGGTCTCCTCTCAATGGAAATACCTCCTCCATGTTGTCATACACAGCTTATCCAACAAGCATGGAGGTTGGGACCCGATTCCAGAAGACCTCTCCTTTATAGTCCATGGGATGGTTCAGGGGGTCAAGTTCAGGTATTCACAATTTGTCTATACCAATTTACTTGCTAACTTAGACTCCCTAGAGTATTACATGTTCCCTAGATATGTAGCACATTCTCAACTATGAACAGGGCACACAGTTGAGGGGAACAAGTAATATTCTAAAACTGGGGCAGATGAAGCCTGATATCTTCAAAATCATGAGGAAGCTAACTATTGGCTTTTCTGGGGTAGAAGTAGCCCTAGTCCCAAAGATGTTTGAGCTCATTGCTCAAGGTGGCAACCTAGCAGCACCAGCTAGTGTTGAACCCACACCTTCTACTTCCCAACCACAAATACAGCCTACAATAACCATCACCTACCAGAGAAAAAACAAACGAACCCCTTCACATGCTATTCAGCTTGTGCAGGCCCCCATATCACCAACCACGCAGGAGGAAGTGGAAACTCGAGCTCCTATTTCCCTTGAGGAGCAAACCACTCCCATTTCTCAAATGATCAGTGCTGAGGTTCCTCATGCAAAGCCTAATAAGCTCACAACCCCAACAGCCTTAAGCCTTCACTCAGAGTCTCAACACTCTAGTGAACAACCTTTCGAGGACAGTTACCATCCCCAGCCGCTGGATCTAAACCAACCAGTTCCCAGCCTTGACTTCTATGATGATGAAGACATGGGCTTTAGTGAGTACCATAAGTCTCTCTTCTCCACCCCTACTCAAGGAGAGATGAGTACTCCTATCTCAACCGTGTCTAGCCCACATCATCCACCCCCTACTGAGGTGGATCTTCCTAAACCTGTTCAGGGGATCCATATGGAAGAGGCTCTTACTTTACAAAGTGATTACATCATTCAGACCTCCACCATGGCAACCCAGCCTCTTGACATTTCTCTTGAAGTTGTCCTGATGCAGGGGAAATCCAGCAGCCAAGAATAATATGCTGGTGATGAGGAAGAAGACCTTGGTCCTATTCTCTCACCCCCTCGTGATTCTTCTGATGAAGATGAGGGGAGTCTGAAACTAAAGGTGCATAAATTGACTAAAACTTGCACCTATTTAGTCTCTAAGATTAGTCACTTGGAATCTCAGGTGACTATCTTACAAAAGAGGGTCAATGATCAGCAACTTGAGATCATCGATCTCAAGGGCAAGTTAGCTGAGAGACCACCAAGGAGAACTCAACTAGGTCCACAAGAACCTGTGAATGTGATAGACTCAACCCCCAACTCACTTACGCAAGAAAGTGATGCTACCAAAAAGGGGGAGAAAGTTCGAACAATCACAGAACCTGGGAGTTCTTCTCAGAGTATGGACTTTGAGGATTCACCACCCTCACTTGCAATAGTCCATACTCAACAACCTCCTCAAGTCCACTTTGATATGGACTCACTCATACACAGCCTATTTGAGTAGGGTATACCCAGAGCCATGTCTACCCTATCTCTTCACTCTAAGAACCCAATCTTGGGATGGAGGTATGACACAGAAAGAAGGGCTCTTGTCATCTCTAGATCTTAGGGTCAATAGGAGATCTTTAATTTTTCACACCTGAGTTTCTATGAGTGCTTCCATGTGGTTGATCTTCCACTTATCAATCCAAGCCAAAATAGACAAGCTGAAAGATTAGCAGATTGGATCCAAAAAAGGGTGCTAGAAGAGTTCAAGATGAGATCAAAATTATATAGACAGAGGCTAGCAGGTGAGATTTTTGGTCAACTAGATGTTGAGGTGGACCCTAAGATTAGATTTGAAGGGGAAGCCTTGACTGAAGGCCTAGAAGTTAAACCTTTGAACCTTGAGACAGGATCTCCTTCAGCACCGAGTACCTTCAGTGATGCACCAGCTAGTGAAGGTGCTTCACATCCTCTCTCTGGCTAGAGCTTAACTACTGAACCAAGCAATAAAGGTCAAAGCTCTCTCCACCCTGAGTCACCAAGGCCTGTGCGTGACAAAAGGAAGAGGAAAATGACCTCTGAGGAGATAGAGGAGGAGAAGAGAGAGAGGAAGAGAAAGCTAAGGGGAAAGAGTTCAGGAGGGTCCTTAAGCTTCATGGAAGCTGCTATCCGGGCTGCCCCTAAGCCAAACACTCAAGATAATGAGTTGAGGGCAGCCAGGCTAAACTACCTGCGGACTGGGAACTATAACATTGATGAACTCATATCTCTCCCCTTAGATGAGTTGAATGAGCTGGCTGACAATAAGTTGTCAAAGGAGAGGAAGGAGGCAAAGGATGCAACATTGATCCTCAAGATCAAGGAAGAAATGAGACTGAAAAGACTCTATAAACATGCTCCTATCCTCTCCTCAGTTTAAGAAAGTCCTGAGACAGAGACTGTGGCAGCTGTACAACCTCAGGTAGACAAGGAAACTAAAAAAATGAACATGATCAACTACCTGAGTGCCACAGGACTCTATCAGGCATCTGCACTTGTTCCCTTATCCTTTAAGTATATAGAATTTGAATATCTCAAGCAGCTGGAGGAACAAGCTACAAAAGAAAGAAAAGCTACTAAGAGAAAGTTAAGGGAAGAAGCTGCAAAGTCAAGGGCAATCATCCATAAAAGCCAAAAGAAGTCTGATGACAGTCAAAGGATGATGAGCTTCTTGAAGCTATATGGATTCTCCGGAAGGAGGCTTGGTCCTATGTCTCTATCCACTATGGTCGAGCATATCAGAGTGATCAAGCAGAAGATCAAAAAAGGAGAGCTTGTAGACTTGCATTCTCCACCTAGTACAGCTCAACCTAAAGTTAACGTGAAGGTTGAACCCCCTGAGACAACACAACCTGAACCTAGAGCTGCATCTCAGCCAACTTCATCTTCTGATCTATAACAGGGTCCTCTTCTCTCTCCTTTTGAACCTTTGAAAGAAGAGATCCCAACTGAGAGAGACACAACAGAACAATCTGGTGTTAAAGACCAGTCTTCTCAGTTAAAAAGGAGGAAAAGGAGGAAAAGGATGGCTCTTCAAATAGGAGAAAAAGGATGGCTAGGAAAAGTGTTTCAAAGAAGAAGAAGACCAAGGCATCCACCTCCACACCTCAGGATAAGTCAGAGTATCCTGAGGTAGTGCATGAAGAGGCCGCTCAACCAACTCCTATTCAAGTAAAGCCTCTTGCAATTGGAAGACCCATCTTATTATGGAGTTTTGCTGCTAATCTGGACAGATGGTATGTCATCAAAGATCAAGGAGGTCAAGATGTCTACCTCTGGAAAGACATGCTTGATCTTCCTCTACATGATCTCTATGACATGAGAAGATACTATGAGAGTCTGAGGGATCCTGACCAGATGATGAAGAGAGGGATGGTCTTGATCCTAATAAGGACTATCAACATCTGAAAAATGTCTTTGTTTTGGTAGCCTCAGCCTAGGGGGAGTTTGTAAGGTAATATCAGAAGATTATAAGGCTGATGCAACCAAAGAAGCCAAAACAACCAATGGTCTTCCTGCATGCATGCACTGGACGTACAAGGTAGAAGTTGCTTCGGAAGATTTACACTCTCCATCAGAAAATACCCTAAGTGTAAAATATTCCAAAGCCAAATTCCAAATCTTCCAAAGCCAAAGAAGAAGTCTTTCGAAGCTTCAGAGACAAAGTCTTCTGAAGCCATTTTGCTGTGAAGACTGATTTCTTCCAAAGACAGAGAAGACATGCTTTCTCTGATCTACTTTACATAAAGCTGACACACTTTTTGCTGCAACTCTGAAGACTCACCAACTTGTATGAGTTGGTGAAAAGTCCATCCTTTTGTAAACTATAGATTAAGGTCTTTGTCTATAACTTCCTACTTTTGTACCTGTAAACCTTTTTATATTAGAAAAGGATGTGAGCTATGGCATGTCATAGTCACTAGTCAAAAGACAAACTGCCTTTGACTCTACATTGATCTTGTTGTTTAGATTAGTGTTTCCAACTGTCTTTCTAAGTATTGACGGTTGTAGGATGTAGTATAAAGTGTCTTAGGTCCTTGTAATTCGGATATGCTTTGTAACATTTGTAATAGAACTTGAGAGCAATATACAGCATCCTTAAAAACCATACTACTTTGTTTTTGTTCTTAGTTCCGTCACACTACTTACTTGTGTTCTTAGTATCATCATACGCAAACCCGGTTCCCCATTTAAACTGTAAAGTGTTCTAAATCTCTCCTCTTTGTTAGACTGATTGTATTGACCACCCTTCACATGGTCCTGCAAACACTCTTCATTATAGGAACATGAAATGACTTGATGCTGGTTCAAGTTTATGTAGATGACATCATCTTTGGGTCAACTAATCTGAAGCTCTGCAAAGACTTAGAGAAGTTGATGAAGAATTGATTTGAAATGAGTGACACGGGGGAACTCAATTTCTTTCTAGGAATTCAAGTGAAGCAGGTTGATAGTGGCATCTTCATAAATCGGTCAAAGTATGTGCAAGACATACTTGCCAGATTTCATCTGACTTAGTGTAAGGTTGCTAAGACACCCATAGCCAGAAACCACTCTCTAGGACCTGATCTTGAGGGGGAGTGTGTTGATGAAAATCTCTACAGGGCTATGATTGGGTCTCTTATGTACCTCACAGCCAGCAGGCCTGATATAATCTTTGCTACATGTATTTTTGCAAGATATCAACCAACGCCAAGATGTCACACTTGGTTGCTGTTAAAAAGATTCTTATATATCTCAAAGGTGCTCTCAAACTAGGCCTTTGGTATCCAAAGAATTCTGACTTCAATCTGTATGCTTATACAGATAGTGACTATGGTGGCTGTAACATGACTGCAAAGTCTACATTTGGGGATGTCAATTTCTTGGTGAAAGGATAGTCTTAAGGCAATGCAAGAAATAATCCTGTGTGTCTGAATCAACTGCTGAAGCTGAATACATTACTGCTGCAAGCTGTTGTTCTCAAGTTCTTTGGATTCAAAATCAGATGCTGGACTACGGATTCAACTTCAAGGAGACTCCCATCCACATAGACAATAATAGTGCTATCTCTATTACAAAGAATACTGTTTAGCACTGAAAGACAAAGCACAACAACATCAGGTATCATTTGAGAGATAATTTTGAAAAAGGATTGATAAAACTAGTCAAAGTTAACACAAATGAACAATATGCTGATATGTTCACAAAAGCTTTTGATGAACAGAGATTTAAGTATCTTGTATCAACTATTGGAATGATTAACTTTGAGTATATTTTCTTAAACTAAATTCAAGATTGTTTTAAAATATGTGCGTCTTAAGTTGTCTATATCATCACCTATATAAGCCCAGCTTCGGAAGACATCAAGTTGTCTTTGGTGGAAGTACCTCCTCCATGTGGTAATCCACTCCTTATCTAACAAACATGGAGGTTGGGACCAAATTCTCGAGGACCTATCCTATATAGTCCATGGGATGGTTCAAGGGGTCGAGTTCAAGTACTCACAATTTGTTTACACAAACTTGCTTGCTAACTTGGACTCCTTAGAGTATTATATGTTCCCTAGATATGTTCAATACATTCTTAACTATGAACTGGGCTCACAGTTATGGGAACAGGTTATATTCTTAAACTGGGACATATGAAGCCCGACATCTTCAAGACAATGAGAAAATCCACTGTTGGCTTCTCAGGTGTAGAAACAGCCTTGGTCCTAAAAATTTTAGATCTCATTGCTCAAGGTGACAACTTAGCAGCACCAGCCAATGTTGAACCCACACCTTCTACATTTGCACCACCCACACAGCTACAAATCACCATCACCAACCAAAGAAATCCAAACGAACCCCGACTCAGTCTACTCAGTTGAGCAGGCCCCTATATCACTACCCATGCAGGAAGAAATGGAAACAAGAGCTCCCACTTCTCCTGAGGAATAGACCACTCCAATCATTTCTTTGATGAATGTTGAGGTTCCTCATGCTCAGCTTGATGAGCTTACTACCCCAGCTTTAAGCCTTCACTCAGAGTCTCAAAACTCTAGTGATTAATATTTAGGGGAAATCTACCATCCTAAGCCATTAGATCTTAACTAACCAATTCCCTACCTAGAATTCTATGATGATGATGATATGGGCTTTAGTGAGTATCATGAGTCTCTCTTCTCCACCCCTACTCAAGGAGAGATGAGTGCTCCTGAATCACCCATATCTAGCCTATATCATCCACTCATAACTGAGGTGGACCTCCCTGAACATGTTCAGGAGGCTCATATGGAAGAGGCTCTCACTTTTGCAAGTGATTACATTCTTAAGACCTCAACCATGGCAACCCAGCCCATTGACACTTCTTTTGAAGTTATTAGTGTGTAGGGGAAATCCAGCAGCCAAGAAACTCTAGCTGGTGATGAGGAAGAAGACTTTGATCCTATTCTTTCATCCCCTCATGATTCTTCTGATGAAGATGAGGGGAGTATGAAACTAAAGGTGCGAAAACTATCAAACTCTGCACCTATTTAGTTTCTAAGGTTAGCCACCTAGAATTTCAAGTGACTACCTTACAAAGACAGGTCAGTGACCAGCAACTTGAGATCATCGTTCATAAGGGCAAGTTAGCTGAGAGACCTGTCAGGAAAACTCAACCAGGTCCACAAGAACCTATGGATGTGGTGGAACTAACCCTTAGCTCCCCTATGCAAGAGGGTGATACTACCAAAAAAGGGGAGAAAGTCCTACCTACAATCACAGAACCTTGGATTTCTGCCCAGAGTATGGACGTAGAGGACTAACCACCCTCACTTGCAGTTGTCCATACTCAACAACCTCCTCAGGCTCATATTGATGTGGAATTACTAATTCAAAGCCTGTTTAAGGAGGGTATACCAAGGGAAATGTCTACCCCATCCTATCCTATTAAAAATCCAATAGTGGGATTGAGGTATGATGCTGATAGAAGAGCCCGGGTACTCTCTAGATCTTAGGGACAATAAGAAGTCTTCAACTTTCACAACCTGAGATACTATAAGAGCTTCTCTCTAGTTGACTTGCCACTTGCCAATTCAAGTCAATCTAGGCAAGCTGTAAGGTTAGCTGAGAGAATACAAGAAAAGGTGTTTGAAGAGTTCCAGCAGAGAGCCAACTATATAAACAGAGGCTAGCAGGCAAGACTATTGGTCAACTGAATGCTGAGGTGGACCCTAAGATTAGCTTCGAAGGGGAAACCTTGGCTGAAGGCCCAGTAGTTGAGCCTGTGAACATTAAGACATGAACTGCTTCAACACCCATTACCCTCAGTGAGGCACCAGCCGGTGAAGATGTCTCACAACCTCTCTTCGGCCAGAGCTCAAGTGCAACACCAAGCAATGAAGGCCAAAGCTCTCTCCACATTGAGTGACACAGGCCAGTGACTAACAAAAGGAAGAGAAAAACAACCTCTAAAGAGATTAAGGAAGAGAAGAGAAAGAAGAAGAGGAAGGCAAGGGGAGAGAGTTCAAGTAGGACCCCTAGCTTCATGGAATCTGCTATCAGGGCTGCCCCTAGGCCAAGCACTCAAAAAGATGAGTTGAGGGCAACCCGGCTTAACTATCTGGGGTTTAGGAATTATAATATTAATGAACTCATCTCTCTCCCATTGGATGAGCTGAATGAACTGGCTAACGTGGAAGTGTCAAAAGAGAGGAGGGAAGCCGAGGATGCAGAATTGCTCCTTAAAATTAAAGAAGAAAGGAAGGGAAAAAAACTCTATAAAGCTCCTACCCTCTCCCCAGTTCAGGAAAGTCCTGAGGCAGAGGGTGTGGCCACTAAACAATAAACTCAGGTAGGTAGGGAACAAGACAGGAAAAATATGATTACCTACCTGAGTGTCACAGGCCTATATTAGGCAGCAGACCTGCTTCTCATGTCTTATGAGTACATTGAATTTGAATACCTGAAGCAGCTTGAGCAAGAAGTGCTGAAAGAGAAAAAAGCTGCTAAGAGGAAGATGAGGGAAGAGACTGCAAAGTCAAGAGCCACCATCAGAGCAAATCTAAAGAAGTCTGTTGATGGAAAAAGATGGTGACCTTCTTGTAGCTGTATGGATTCTTCGGAAGAAGACATGGTCCAATGTCTTTATCCACCAGATGAGTATATTAGAGTAATAAAGCAGAAGATCAAAAGGGGTGAGCTAGTTGACTTGCATTCTCCACCAAGTCAGGTTGCACCTGAAGCTGAGGTCAAAGTTGAACCCTAAAAGGTAACACAACCTGGACCTAGTGTTGCATCATAGCCAGCTTCATCTTCTGATCCATAGCAGGGTCCTGATCCCTCTCCTTCTGAACTTGTGAAGAAAAAGGGCCCAATTAAAAAGGAAAAACAAGAACCATATAGTGCTACAGGCCAGCCTTCTTAGTCAAAATACAGAAAGAGGAAGAGGATGGCCATTAGAAGGGACAAGAAGAAGAAGAAGAAGAAGTCCAAGGCATCCACCTCTGCACCATAGGATGGGTCAGAATATCCTGAGGGGGATCAAGAAGAGGCTACTTATTTTCCACCAATCCAGACAGATGGTATGTCATTAGAGATCAAGGGGGTCAAGACATGTACTTCTAGCAAAACATACTTGACCTCCCTCTACATGATCTCTATGATATGAGGAGATACTTTAAAATTTTGAGGAATCCTGACCAACTGATGATGAAAGGAATGGTCTTGATTCTGATAAGGACTATCAACAAATGGAGATCAAGCTTTAAAGCTCTCCTTTAGTTTTGGTAGCATCAGCCTAGGAGGGGTTTGTAAGGATCACACTTAGAGGCTGATACAACCATAGAGCTCTCAGCATGCACATGAGAAGTATTAGGAAAGTAATTTGGAAGATTTGATATAACTCTATAAATTATAATAAGTATCAAATCTTCTGAAGCCAAAAGACCAATTCTTTCGAAGCCAAAGATGAAGTCTTTTGAAGCTTCAAAGACAAAGTCTTCTGTAGCCAAGACTGATTTCTTCTAAAGATAGAGAAGGCATGTCTTCTCTAAATTACTTTTGACAAAAGCTGAAACACCTTTCCGCTGCCATCTCTGAAGACTCAGCAACTAGCATGCGTTGGTGAAAAGTCCATGCTTTTGTCAAACTGTAGATTAAGGTGTTGCGTCTGTAACTTTCCAACTATGTACTTTTATCCTTTTTGTATTAGATAAGGATGTGAGTTATGGCATGTCATAGTCACTAGTCAAAAAGGCAATCTACCTTTTTGACTCTACATTGATCTTGTTGTCTAGATTAGTGTTTCCAACTGGCCTTCAAAGTATGATCGGCTGTAGGATGTAGTATAAACTATCTCAAGCACTTGTATCTTTAGATAAGCTTTGTAACACCTGTAGGAATTTGAGAGTAATATACAACATTCTTGAAAACCATATTATCTTGTGCTTGTTCTTTACTTGTGTTCTTTGTTTCATCATAAGACCGGTTCCCTATTTGATCTGTTAAGTGTTCTAACACTCTCTTTAACATTGTGAAACTATTGTATTGACCACCCTTTAACGGTCCTGCAGTATATTTATTTATTTTTAAAAGACCTGGTTGTGTTTAACATGTCGAGCTATTTAAGACACAAAACCTAATAAGCCCAGACACGAAACCTACTAACATTGTGTTGTATTTTGTTGTTTTAATAGGTCGATGTCAGAAATTGTCAGCCCTAATCCAAATTTGAGAGTAAGTAGATTGGAGTTCCCATATTCAGCTTGATTTTATACAAGTGGTTTTTTGATCTTGGTATCTTCATGACACAAATAATATATCACCTTCCATTACTACTTTGCATCCCATTTTTATTACATGATTGAGACTTATGATATTACTCTTAAGACTTGAGTATGTAATACACATTAATTAAGAGTCGTTGTTTGGTTTTGCTTTTGAACAAGATCTGCCCTTTCCCTTGTATATCAACACACAAGTTGTCGCCACACTTCACCTTCCTTCTAGTACTTTCGTTGAGTTGACTAAAACTCTTCCATGTGATTTAATTTGAAACAATGTTGTCAAGGTACCAACTTTCTTCTTCCATCAGCTTGGTTTCAAATTTTCTTGTGATTATCTTTAGCTCATTAAGTTATATTACTACGCGTACGCCTTTAAACATACAGAAGGCATGATCTAAGTCATTAGTTTCAGCCATATTTGCTTCCTATTGTTTTTGTTTTCGATCGGACAAATTGAAGCAAAGTGCCCATATTTGTTGTATCAATAACACTGAACTTGTGACATGTCCTTCTTCTATTATTGACGTTCATTAATTTTACCATAGTTGTTTGTTTTCATTCCTCACTCTTTTCCTAAGTCATGACCTCGCCCTCAACCTTGGTACCCTTGGCTGTCTCTCCCATGACTTCTTGTTTGCTCAAAAGATTGGCTTTACTCTTGTGAACATCAACTTGTTATGGTTCTCCACTTGACCATCATCCTCCTTAATCCAATCCTTGTATGCTTTGATTCATCCAACTGCATCATCATAGGAAATAGTTTTTGGATTCACAAGTTGTTCAATCAAGACAACCATCTGAATGAAGCATCTGGTTAACCCTTTGAGTTAACTTTTTAACAAGGCTTGATTCCTTGATCGTGGTTTCAATAGACGTTTCTTTTGATGTTATAGAGGATATTTTGCTAACAAACTCATCAACAGAACTCGTCTCCTTCATTTTAAGGTTTTCGAACTCCGACATCAAAGTTTGAAATTTCGCCTCCCTAACTCATGCGACACCTAAGTACCAATCTTGATAGCTTCCCATGGCTCCTTGGCAGTTGTAACATTTGTCCCATTTCGAAATGTAAACTCGAACTAGTTTAGATCATTCATGTAATAAATATTCACTATTTAATCAATGTTGTAAATTATTATATTCAATTTCTATTTCTTATAACATTTTTTAATTTATAATGATTTTATAATTTATAAAATAAATTTTATAAATTTATAAAGTTTTATTTTTAATTGTGTAGTTTTAATTATTAAATTAAGATAAATAAATAAATTACAAAGATTTCATGAATTTATAAAGTTTATAAATGTTTTATAAACTAATAATTAATTTATTATTCAAATTAAGTTTTATAAGATTAGGGTTAAAATGAAAATTTTAAAACTTAACTTAAAAATGTTTTAACATAAAAAATACAATCTTCCAAACATCAGGAGCTAATATGTAAATTCATTTAAAAAAACCCAAACGGCCAAACCGCCACCCGTCAACCCCTTTACTCCAACAACTCCGACCGAGTTTCAGCAACTTCAAATGCTCCAAATACTTTCAATTAATCCAATTAAATCGTTCCTCAGCCTTAATAATCAAGATTCAAACGCAAATTCTATTTCAATATGATTAATCAAAGCTGTCATAAAATGTTTAAGCACAAACCAAATCGCATTCAACATTGGGCCTATTTCAATCCGATTTTAATCAAATTGACCAAATTAATTAGTCTGAATCATCCCAGTAATCATTTTGAATCCTTGTAATCATTTTGAATTAGCAACTACACTTAATTTTTATTAAAAGCATGTTAATACCCTCGAATCAAAACCAACAAACCTAATTCAATCCATCAAGTTGTTCAACCCGAAGCTCCAATTGCACCTATATAATTAGAGGTAGACCCTCTTTTCGATCCTCCTATACTCCTTAAGCTCCCAATTCCATTAGAAACACACACACCCATCGAAATTATCGTTGTGTTCGTATCAGACCTCCACCCTTGTCTAACTTTACCTTCTAAGTATTTTATCTAGCAACTAATAAAGGGAAATTAATCATCTACACTTTGAAAGCTTCACATGAAGTTAATTGGATTATCATCATCATTAGCATCTTGATTCGATTCTTTGTAATTGTTCTTGTTTCCATCGAATCAGAACCAATCCAAGTAATTAATCATGCATATGCACTCGATTTTGCGTGGGGAACAAAAGCCCCGTGGTTGATTTGTCTAAAAATTTCAGTTTCAAGTTTAATTTGATCAAAATCAAAACTAAAGTTCATGCCCATTTTAGGGATTTAATTCAACTAGTAAATGACGCCCATGCTTCGCGGCGGGTTTCACTTTAACAATCAAACAACTAAAAATAACATCATCACTCAAATATCTTCTCTTACGTCTCAAAACCACTTAGGAGACACCCAAAAGCAAAAAATCTGGGTCATACCCAAAACTTGAGCAGTAAGCTTTTGTTGTATGCCAGTAAAGTCCTTAATATCAGCATGCAATTTCATAAGGTTGGATGTTCCATTTTAGCCGACTTCCCATACATCTTCCTTATATGTATTACCTTCTCCATGAGGAAGTTGCGAAATGATCACTCTATTGTAGCTCATGTTATGTAGCTTTTAAATCCTCTACTTCAATGTAACATGGGTTGCAGCTGGCTGTTGATTATCAGTCAATGGCCTGATTTTGAGCTGCTAATTGTTCCTTAATATAGCAGGGTGAGATAATTGTTGTCTTAGACCCCTTGCAAGCTCAACTTCCTACAATGAAACTACTAAATGAATGATGCATTAAATCTTCAATCTCATTAACACTGGCTCTACTTAAGGTTGGCAACAAATCTAAAACATATTTAACTATGAGCAACATGGTAAGCGAAACTTTTCCAAATAAAAACACATAATCAAGGATATTATATATAATGACCCATGTAAGAAATGATGATCTTACCTTTTTTCTCAAGAAAATCACTCACTCTGGTTACATGTCAAATTTCACTATCAATATTTTTCATAGCATATATAAGTTCATGGCAGTAAAATGAAGAAAAGTTGCAAAGTTTTAAAATCTTCCTATGCTGACAAATAATACCTTTCTCTTCTCTAAACAAACATAATAAACTCCTATAAACTAAAAATTATGTAAAATTAAAATTAATTTTGCAAAATTTCAGGTAGTGCATATCATTACATCAACCCATAGGTGTCACTTGAAAATCATCAAACACCTTAATTACATGATGGAAATTATAGATTTTAAAAAAAAATCTAGAAATTAAACATACCCTGAACCTTTTCTTGAGTTCAGACCCTTATACAAAGTGCACTAAACATTACACCTCTTATACACAATAAATACACACACATCATATGATTTCTTTGTTAGTTAATTGTTGGACACTATTTCTTAAAGCTGTCTTATGTTCATCATGAAAACCACATCATTCAATCGCTGTACTTTAATCATAATAATATGATGAAACCTGAGTATTTTAATTGAACAAGTCCTAATGTTCTAATAAAAATTGGACATAACCTACTTACAGTCATGAATAACTCAAGGGAATACTTATTTTGCTAATATTTTCTTGACTCCAGTTGACCATCATGCATCCAGCATTGATTTGTGACATGTAATTGAACATCGGTATCTTGATCAAGGTCTGTAGCAGTCCTGCCTATGTAAACATCAGCAAATTGCAAAATTATGAAACTATTATGCTTTCAAACAATCAATTTATCTACTGCTGCCTTATAATTATATTAAACTGGTAAATGGCACCCAAAGACAAACACAAAATGTTAAACATAACTCACTATGAAAGATATTTAAAATATATTTGTAGTACTTGCCGTGTGTTGGTGAGCCTGCATAAAAGCATGAAAACATATGGACTTTTATGAAAACAATTTGATAAGTAAGTACTTGAATAACAAAATGGTAGTAAGCTAAATATAGTAAAATTTAGCTTCATAAAGGTATTCAAAACTGTATTTTGCAGTACTTGTCGTTGCCCTTTGTTGAGAAGTGAGCCAGCTACTTCGATGGAATAAGAGACGCGAAATGGCGGTGGAATAGGAGCTTTGAGTTGTGGTATGTGGGTAATAAAAGAAGAGGAGTGCCATACGCATAATGAAGAGTACTAATTCTCTCACAAATTTAAATTCCTTTTTAATATATATTAAATTAATTAATGTTTCCATATTTATTCATTCAATTTCATTTAGTTCTAGAAATTATTTAAATTAATATAAAATCATTTTGATAATTAATTTATTCCAGAAATTACTATTTGATTTCTGAAAATTCTAAACAATTAAATCCATAGTTGTTATTATTTTAAAGCTTTAAAGGTTATAAAAATATTTTAAATTTATTATAAGTTTTAGATTGTATAAATTATTTAAGTCAAACATAAATTATTTCAAATTGTTTTAAGCCAATATTTTGTAGATCAATTAAATAATTAAATATTAATTAATTATTTTTTGACATTGATATTTAATAAGTAATTATTAAAAAGAATTATTTCACATTTAAGTCCAATCTTTATTTATTCAATCGTTATTAATTAAATATTCTTTTATTTTATTTTCTTTATTATTATTATTTATTTTCAGACTCAATCATTTTTAAATTATAAATCACTCTTATTATTTTAAATCTATTTTGTTAAACCCAAATCTCAATAAAACCATAATTCATACCTAGTCTTTAAATCATTATTATTCTAACAAAAAGACAACAAACCTTAAGTTGAACCATGAGTAATTTTTGATGTCAAGTTTAGCATTCTATCATTTCTAAATCATTTATACTTATTAAGTGATTATTCATAACCCCTTTTCATGTGTTTTTTTTTTATTTTGGGGAAATCGTGAGATTCAATATTCAATCATTGTTTTTCATTGTCATTCTATTTCAATCAATTCAAAACATGGTATATTATTACTTGCAGTTATGTGTTTATAGTTAGATAAACTAGATATTAACACAATCTTTACGACTATAGAAACATTGATAGATCAAACCCACCCCATATGATTATTCAAGTGGTGATTAGAACTGAATTCACACATTCTATCACAAGGCTTCGTCTGCGGACCGAGTCAATTCAGTAATTAGGTTTGATCGTGTTTAGTTTGTATTTTATGATACACTATTATATTATAAGTCTTGATATTACCATGTGAATTGAATTATTTCAATCATTTTAGTCAATCTATATATGTATGCAAAATCTGTGTTTACTCACCAGCTAATTCTGTAGCTGACTTGTTACTTTTTATATGATTTAAGAAATGCTGTTTAGTTTGATTTCATGAAAACATCTAGGATACTAGACCTAGATAGTTAATAAGATTTTTTTTTATGTTATTTGGGTTATGTTTGAATGTAATGCAAAGTTTGATTATTTACCGATAATGGAATTTGAATTTAATATTATTTCAACAAACTTAATAACATATGATCTAAGCAATCGATTCATAGTTCTCCGCCTCAATGATTCTGTCATTGGTTGGGGTGTGACAACAGCCTCATAATGGCCTACTTGAAAAGCCTGCTCTTCGAGAATATATTAGAATAGTAACGCAATGGCCAAGTTACTCTTCTTGTCATCCACGTTAGTTCTAGGATCTATAGTCTCCCAAACACCATGCATATTGAAAATCACCTTGATTCTCATAGCCCATATCGTATAATTAGTTATTGTTAACATGGAGCATTGTAAGGATGTTGGGGTTGTTTCTTTTGCGATCACAATTACTCGGTTTACCACTTCAACACTCGTATCCTATAATTGTTTTGCTACTTCGTCACCCATTGCTTGGCTTCGATTTCTTCTGTATGTGATGATCGATGTCTGACTTCTATCCAACCTTTAGTCGTGATTGAATCTCCTTCATCTTCTAGATACTTGATCGATTGATTGTATTGGTTAATGAGGATTTGATACCAATTCAAGTAACAATTGATATTCAAGAGACACAATATTGGAAAAACTCTCCAAACCTTTATTAGCAACCAAGAAAAGTCACCCAAAAAAACTTTATTACAAGATGTACCATGATAGACCCTTAGAGCGGGCTAATCTCCAAGAACAACATGAAAAAGAGAGACCGTGATTGATGCAATTTTTGATATCTCATTTTATTTCATCTTTGTAACTTTAATAACAAAATGAAATATGAAACTACCTCTAGCTATGGAGATCATGATGATCATGTAAAAAGGGAAATTTAGGAACATGAAAAGGAAATAAACTTGTGCAGAACACTAAGTCAACATGCATGTATAAATAAGGAACCATCTCAGTGACTTTAATCTTCCGAGCAATTGGGTTTCCTGGTGACTCTCGTGGGCTTGCTCGATGGACCTTGGTTGAATTCTCCCTGTGTATATCTCTTTTCTTGTAATTGGTTGTTGTTAACGTGGAGCATTGGAAGGATGTTGGGGTTGTTTCTTTTGCGATCACTATTACACGGTTTACCACTTTATCACCCATATCCTATAATTGGTTTGCTGCTTCATCACCCATTGCTTAGCTTTGATTTCTTCTGTATGTGATGATTGATGTCTAACTTCTATCCAACCTTTAGTTATGACTGAATCTCCTTTGTCTTCTAGATACTTGATCAATTGATTATGTTATGAGTGATTATATTGGTTAACGAGGCTTTAATACCAATTCAAGTAAGAATCGATATTAAAGAGACATAAGATTGGAAAAACACTCCAAACTTTTATTAGAAATCAAGAAAAGTCAATCAATAACATTATTACAAGATAATGATGGACCCTTAGAGTGAGCTAATCTCCAAGAACAACATTAAAAAGAGAGAGATCGTGAGTGGGGCAATTTTTTGATATCTCATTTTATTTCATCTTGGTAACTTTAATAACAAAATTAAATATGCGATGTAAGGTTTATACTTGTAAGGCTGATGCAACCAAAGCATCCAAAGAGCTCTTAGCATGCATGCATGAAGTACAGAGTAAAGTTACTTCAGAAGTTTTACACAATTCAAAGGAAATAAGCTAAGTGTAAAATCTTCCGAAGCCAAATGATCAAAATCTTCTGAAGCCAAAGATGAAGTCTTTCGAAGCTTCCAAGACAAAGTCTTCCGAAGCCAAAAACAGGTGAAACCATGACTTAATAATACTTCAGGTATGTTGAGAATATGGATACTCTAAAGGATGTTAGAGTAATCTTGAGAATAGGGATGTTGTGTGGAAGTTCATGTCGCTCTTCCTAGACAATAGACACACTATTGGTGGTCATTAAGAGGAGTGAAATCCTTAAGACCCTTACTGTTATAGAGTTGTATGGTATCCTTAGTGGATACCAGATGAAGATGAACATGTAAAATCCATCTGGCATCTCCTCCAACAACCAGCAGAATTCAGCCCTGCATGTCGTTGAAAGAGACTGTAGAGAACCACAGCATCATCTACTCTGCTACCCTGAAAACTCACAAAGGGTCCTTTCATCACCTTTTCGGAGACACCTAGGGAGAGCTACATCCAAGAAGCCCATTCCAGAGACCAGCTCTTCACAAGCCTTTGTGTCTACTGATGAAAGCAGTGGGAACTTTCTCTTCACTCTTGAAGACCTGGACTGTATCCATCCAGATGATCTGGAGTATATAGAGATAGTCCAGTAAATGGCACTTCTCACTCATAGGGCCAAGAAGTTCTACAAGAGAACTGGGAGGAAGTTTCCCAGCAATGCATCTAGTGGAAAGTTTGGGCTGGATAAAAGCAAAGTGAAGTGTTACAATTGTAACCAAATGGGATACTTTGCTAGGGAGTGCAAGGCACCAAGGACAAATGTTGGCCAAGCACAAACCAAGCCAAACTACACTGATGGAGCTACAAAGATTGAGAAGCCTAAGAAGCAAGCTGTTGTTGCTGTTGAAGAAGGAGGCTTTGATTGGAGCTTTCAGGTTGAAGATGTCTCTCCAAACCAAGCACTAATGGCTGATCATGAAGAAGCCAAGGTACTTGAATATCTTTGCACCCCTAAATGTATTACTAAAGTAAATAGATAAAGGTCCTATAACTTGGAAATGAAATCTGATCTTGAGTCCTTGAATATTTTAAAAGCTGACTTTAAAAGATCTGAAAATGATTATAAATTAAGATAAAGAATCTAAAGAAAATAATTTCAACTCTAAAGCATGAGCACACAAATTACATGACTCAAATTAAGGATCTCATTACCAAGTTAACTGAATGCAAGGCTGAGCTTGTGATCAACAAAGCCCGGGCAGAAAAATGTATTCTTAAAGAAGAGACCTTCAGGAACATCATATCCTCATCCTTGCATGCAAAGGTTTGTTATCAGAATAAGCAGGCTGGGATCTATTACGATAGCTCCTCCACACACTCTACTATCTGTAGAGATCTCTAAGTTGCGGAACTTGTCAAGATGAGCTTCCCCTCATAGACCCTATTCAAGAAAAGGATGAAGATGAAAAGGAGGTAGTGAAGGATGGATCTAAGATGAGTGAAGAAGATCATCTTAAAAAGGGTCACTATTCACCTGAGGAGAGGAAAGAACCAGGGTTGAGCAAGTCCAAGAGAAAGAACTTGATCAGAACAGCAAAGAGAAAGGTAAAGAAGGCTCAAGAGATTAAGGTCACCTTCAACTCCAAACAGAAACAAGTCTTTATCTCTGTAGGATTTGAAGTGGTAGAGACTGAGGACACAACTATGAACTCTAGTATCAGGAGTTTTAGTTCATGTCCACCTCATCCCTATGAAGGAAAAAAAGGCTGATCAAATGTGCACCACTGCTACACAACCTGAACTATCCATTTCCAAAAGAAAGCATCACCCTAAGAAGCCTGCTGCATCATTTATGAAGATGAAGATGGGAGTGGAAAGTGATCAAGCCTAGATTTTTACACAAAAGAATACTCTCAGAAGGAAGCTAACTGAATATGTCATGTGTGGTAGTACTTCTCCTCTTGCTAAGGATTGCATTTACAATTCCAATTACTATCCATATGACTAAGAAGAAAACTTCTAAGAAGAAGAAGAAGAAAACAGCTTCGGAAGGAAAATCTTTTTTTTCGAAAGCTACAAAGTAAAGTTGAGGACAAGTGAAAACTTGCCTTCGGAAGAAAATTTGATCTTGAAAGAAAGGAATGTTTTCGAAGCACTAAAGTCTGCTGTAGTGATTGTAAGATCTTTGGAAGGTCCAGTCTTCAAAACTTCCAAAGCTATTAAAGCTTCCAAAGTGTTAAAGGTCAAGTCTTATCTTCCAAAATGGTATGGAAGATAAAGGAAGACCATATGACTGAACGTTCTTCATCAACAACAGCTGATGATCCTCAAAGCTTGATATAGGACAGTTACTGGTGTATTGTCTTAGTTCACTTTAACAAGCCAAGACCAATAAGGCTTGGGTTTCTAAATAAATAACCATCACGTTTATGCGGAACAACTCAAGACCAAAGAAAATGTATGGATCACTGATAGTGGCTGTTCCAGGCACATGACAGGTAATGGCTCTTTGCTTCAAAACTTTGAAAGAATTGATGAAGGTCAGTTGCTTTTGGAGGAGAATCGGGTGGTTACATCACTGGAAGGGGCAGGGTCACAAATGGTAAGCTCAGCATGAGAAGGTAAACTTTGTTAAGTAGCTTGGATACAATCTTTTGAGTGTATTCAATTTATGATCAGAGACACAACATGCTCTTTACCGAGCATAAGTGCATTTTTCTCAAGCTCGGGGTGGTCATTCCTCAAGAGCATATCCTGCTTAGAGCCCCCAGGAGAGTGAACATGTACAAGATGGATTTGCAGGAAACTGTCCTTCAGGAGAAGTTTCTTGCTTTCTATCTAAAGACAATTGTGATGAGTCTTTCCTATGGCATAAAAGAATATGCCATGTAAACTTTAAAAACATGAATAGATTAATCTAAGAATGATTTGGTAACTGGAATGCCAAAGAAAGAGTTTACAAGTGATGACTATTGTGTTGCATGCCTGAAAGAGAAGCAACACAAAGTGTCTCACAAGCCAAAGGAATTAAACTCTAATACTACTCCCCTACACTTATTACATATGGATCTCTCTGGCCCCACCAGTGTAATGAGTTAGGAAGGACCACTTACTACTTGGTGATCACAGATGATTCATAAGATATACTTGTGGTCTTCTTCTTAGAACTAAGGATGAGACTCTTGAAATCTTGAAGAACTTCATTCTGAAATTGAGAATCCATGTGATCACAAGATCAAGACCATAAGATGTGATCAAGAACAGAATTTAAAAACAAAATCCTTGATTCATTTTGTGATGAAATAGGTATTACAAGACAATATAGTGCTCTCTGGACTCCTCATCAAAACGGTGTTGCTGAGAGGAGAAACGGGACATCTATTGAAGTTGCAAGAACCATGTTATCTGACTTTAAACTGTCCATCACCTTTTGGGCAGAGGCAGTCAACACTGCCTGCTATGTGCAAAACAGAGTTTTAGTAGTCAAGACTCATGGTAAGACTCCTTATGAACTGTGGCACAGAAGGAGACCTTTCATTGTTTCCTTAGATCATTTCGATATCCTTGCTCCATCTTGAATACCAAAGATCAAGTAGCCAAGTTTGTTAAAAAATCAAATGTTGGACGTTTCATTGGATACTCTTCCTAAGCTAAGGATTATAGAGTATACAATCTTAGAACCTGAGTAATTGAGGAGTCAGCGAACGTGACCTTTAATGAGCACACACCCAGTGTGAAAGGTTCTTGTTCCTGATTGGCTATTTGATCTTGATTTAGTTACCAACTGTTTTAACAAATCTTATGAGAATGTTTCAGGATCTACAGGTATCTTATCAGAAGATATTTTGATCCAAGTTTGAGTTGAGAAGACCAACTGATCAACTACTTTTTTAGCTCTAATGCTAACTCCCTACAGTTGGAAATCCTATCAGCCACACCAAGACACATTCTTCAGCTGATACATCTGAGGTGCCTATAAATTCTAGCACCAAGGCACAAAACTCAGATAAAGGAATTTCCAATGTAGGAGGAGATGGAGGTGGTGAGAGTGATCAAGAATTCCTTGATGCCGATAACCACTCCATAGAAGACAACATCAATGATGTAACACACTCATTGGATCAAGCTCATTGATAAGTGTGTTGATGTGGTGAATGATTCTCAAGCACCAGAACTGAATTTCATAAATTTAGATCTGTCCAAACAACTTGCTGTGATTCCTCAACTAAGAATCCACAAGTCCCATCCTACCTCAAACATCATTGGAGAAGTTGAGACTGGGGTGAGAACAAGAGGATAAACCCATGACAAAATGTTTATTTTCACTCTTGTTT